>PYWC01000013.1:1099141-1132646 GCA_003182015.1 Tuber magnatum
ACTGATGGGGGAGTTTCTGGCATAAGATAAAACTACCTAGATGTCTATGCGAGAACTCTTCTACTGCAACAATCAATCCTCTCGAGACCTTAATTGAGTCCAGCACCAGGGTTAATGATATTAAGTTTTACCGTCTACTTTACTCTTACATTTGTGTGAACTTTTGGCAATAAGTTTGAAGTTGTTTGGTGCGGTCGCAACCTTGGGATCCATCTTCCTAGCGGTGCCCCCGTTACAACAACCCAAAAGGCATGACCATGTATTCATATAGTCCATATCTGCACCGGAAGTAAGTCTTCCATCCCTCGCCTTCTACCATCCTCAGAAGGTACTGGCCGTTCTTACGGTCAAGCTTAGTGAACAAAGTGGCTTTTCCGAGTCGATCTCGGAGTTCATTCATCAATGGTAGAGGGTACTTACTCTTAACCATAATCTTCTTTAGGCCTCAGTAGTCTATTACCAGGGGTAGTGTACCCTTGGGCTTCAGCATGAAGAGGATAGAGGATGCTGCAGAAGAACCGGACTCGCGTATCTTTCCCATTTGCAGCATCTTAGTGAGATATTCACGGAGCGCCTTAAGCGCCCTTTCCAATGGCGGATAGATAGGCCCAAACAGAGGTTAAGTTGCAGGCTACAACTGGCTCACATAGTCATACTGCGACTGCTCTGGTAAGGCCTCAATGTCTTCTTGACTGAAGATGCTGGCGTAGTCTTTATACTCCTGCGGTAGCTGGACCTTAATGTTGGTACCTTCCTCGTCGGAGAATTGCACCATTCACAATAGGTACACCTTACGGCGGTCTTTAGCTATCGGCTCTTCATCCGCCATGAACACCAACCACCCCTGCCCTTCAAGGCCTTTAGCCTTACAGAAATCTGAGCACCAGGTTGGTGATCCTGTTTTCCGATCTATGTCTGGGTTATGGTCCTTTAGCCATGACATAGGTAGGTACCCATCCACCTTTGGGTCAGGCATGTCCGCGACCTGAAAGTCCATCTCATTATGGTGGTCACCTATCGTGATTTCCAATAACTTCGGATAGTGTAGACCTGATCGAGGAACGTGATTCCCACGTGTATCACTTATCGCCTCACGTACATTTCACGGTACACCAGATGCCTGTGGCTGTTTGACCTATCGGCTATTAAGCCCTGGCCCAGTAGCTCTACTATCCACCAACAGGAGCGCTTCCACGCTGACTTGTCACGCTCCGATCTTCCAGTCTGGTTTCAACCGCAGGTGGATAGACTTGGTGTGAAGAGGCAAGGTGTCATGTTTCTGCCTCTTCTCTTGTCTCAGGGGTTTAGTCATCTTGTCTTACTAAATTTGGTGTCTCTTGCCATTCAACAACAGAGCGGCCACAACGGGTCGGTAAACGTTGGGAGAGTGAAACTTGTTGTCACAATTCCTAGGGTGTTTACTCTCAAGCCAGCATGATTTCAGGTACTAAACCCTCCTTAGATAAACTTGGAAATAACGCTCTATTTGCCCAAGTCCAGCCGGAACCAATTCCCTCTTATACTAAAGATAACAATTTCCCAAGACAGGCCCATCCAGCCAACGAAATCCAGAAAGAAACACTTATGCCTAGAAGAAAGGAAATAACCAGAACCCAACAAAGCAAAGATCACCCAGTCCACCACGCCTGGCCGTAAACATCTACGTTCCAACACCCACTGGGTGCAGTCAGTATTATGTTTGTCCTGAGAGTAGAGTGGTACTTACCCATCACAGAACCACTTCCTAGGTTTTTGTATCCATCGCTGGTGGATCTATGGATATGGGTTAGCAAGGTTATGCCCTTTCTAGAATGAGTTCTTACCTATTCTGCACCGTCAGTGTCAACCTGCACAATCTGAGGTGATGCCTGTCACACTTCGAGTATCTTTGACGAGGACGCCAGGGGTGGCACTTCAATGCGCCTTAGCCCCTTGTCCGTACCCGAAGCCTCGCTTACTGGGTCAGACGGTTTCAACCAACGAGCCTGCTTGGATGAACTAATGTCCGGGGACGTTGCGGTACACTTTCTGCAGAAGTTTCTACTTTGTCCACATTTTGTGCACTGGTTGTCCTTCCTCCGTCGTTCAGTCAAAGTCGACAGGATTTCCTTATGCGCTATTGTACACTCAGATGTCGCCGGCTTTGCTGGTTTCCCCCCATTGAAATTTGTAGGTTGTGCAGACCTCTGATCCTGTCTGCCCGAGCCTTTCTCCTTCTTCTTGAACATGCGCGAAGTCTTGCATCTATCCTCCTTCTTGTCTGAGGGCGGAGACTGTGGGGCGGGGTGTGTGACATGGATACTGAACTCGTTATTGTCTTCCAACTTGTGCTCGACCTTCGGAAGAACATCAAGGTACTCGTTCAGGTTGGTTGGACGTGGCTTCTTAAGTGCCCATACATTCAGAACCTCTTGCATAATGCCTGATCGTACCTTGTCTCGTACCTGTACTGGATCTGTATAGCTAAGCTTATACATGAAGTCAATTATCTTGGCCAGGTATTCATCCATGTGATGTGGCTTCATCACAAGGTCTCACCACTGCAGAAGGGATCGCTCTGGTTCGGCCTGGTCTCCGCCGAAACTTTATTCCAGCCGTTCTCGGAACCCTTTCCATGTCCATAAGGGGTTGCTGTCCTTTATAGCAATCTCAGTACGCTTGGCAGCTTCCTTGTTACTGTGCCCATGGAACCCCAGATACCATGACTGGGCGGAGTCTTCTAGAAGGGTGATCACCAAGTTTACGATATCCATATCAGAAAGCTTGCAATGCGCAAAGTATGCGACCTTGACCTCTACAGAAGGCAAGAAGATCGCGAGTTCCGTAACTTGGCCCTTGAATGCAGGAATACCTGCCAGCTTTTCCGGCTTCTTCTGCCCAGATCTCAGTATAGGCCTAGAAGCATGAACTGGTACACCTCAGGGCTCTCGCCAGCCTCTTGCCCTGGCGGTTGAACTCTTGTTTCTTCTCGCTGCTCCAGTCATTGTTGCGAGCACGAAGAAAGTGGGTCAAATCAGGGAGAGAATCCCCGTCGTCATCATTATCCATCCTATCATGGTTGGAGTATCCTGGATCTCCACCTGCTCCTGTCGTACCACCCCTGGGTGGTGCATTTCCCTCCCTACTGGCACCTGTGGTCCCGCCTTGGGATTCCCAGGGTCTGTTATACCCATTAAAGCGTTCCTCAGGGTCCTCCTGGTTGCTATCCTCCAGGGGGCTAGCCCCTGATGGTCCTGATGCCGGCAGTGGAACAGGGCATAGCCCACTCTCCAGAGTTGCGTCAGGCGCCACCAGTGTTAGCCGCAGAAATGACTGCAACTCGGGGCAACTCAAGGGTTGCATCGGGAGGCCGGAATGCCTCCATGTTCCACAATATCCACATGTTAGACGTCCGTCTCCTTCCTTCTGCCTTCTTCTGCACCTCACCGGGGTCCATGCT
Source organism: Tuber magnatum (assembly GCA_003182015.1). NCBI lineage: Eukaryota > Fungi > Ascomycota > Pezizomycetes > Pezizales > Tuberaceae > Tuber > Tuber magnatum. The sequence continues at coordinate 1,102,581 of PYWC01000013.1, forward strand.
TCCTTTCTACACCCATAGGAGTGGTAATTAATCCACCCCATCCGGGTTTCGTCGCACTTACAGTGCGACACACAAAACCCCTCTTAGCTGTCCAAATCGCCACTTGTGATGGTGGGGAGACTAGAGGGAAGACTTGGTTTTGAGAGCACGGAGGGAATGACTGGTGCCCATGGAACCCCATGAGGGGGTGGTCTGGGGTCCGGGAATAGGGGTCCCCTGCGACAGAGTCCCAGGTTATCACCCTTGATGGTACCATACCCGTTCAAAGAATCCGGGTGACGCAGCACGCATCGGACAAAACCCGGGGGTTGCAACGGCTGGAGGTGGGAAGGGCAGGGCAGGAAACATGTCAGCGACTGGTGGCGGGACTAGGATGGGGACTGGTCGAGGTGTGGGTCTTGGGCCCCCTATGGGAGGTATGGGGCTTGCCACCGACAGTGTTGTAGGAGGAGAATAAGAGCAGGGGTTGGACGAGAAGTACGGTCACGTGTATCTGGAGCAATGCTACCCTTTTGTTTGAACATCCTTTTTCTTACCTAACGGCCCTCAGTTGGCCCGATCGTGGGGCTAGCCTAACGACTGCGGGCGATCGAGGGAGGTGGAGCCATGGAGCTTGTAGATGCTCTTGAGAAGGAGGCAGTGTAGCTGTAGCCATCCCCTTTCAGGCTTTCCAACATCCTTACACCGACTGGGCTCAGGTATGCCCTCCAATCGTCATCCCTGGCTCTCATGCCCAGCCCCATGCTGAGGTTCTTTGGCTTGGTATGGACAAGCGGGAGTGGGGGCGTGGCTTCTAATGCCAGTACACCATTCTTAGCATCAATACTGTATTCTCCCTGGAAAGCCATTTCCAACGCGGGCCATCCAAGTCTTCAATGCATGCTGATGCCTTAACATGCGGAGGTATGCCTGCTGGTGCACTTTCGTTCATTCCACCGCAGCTGTAGTAATCTGCCTACAGGACACCTGCTGCTGCTTGGTGTTCCTGTCCCTCAGTTCCTGCTGCGCTTCCTCGATCGACAGGCGTAACTCCGGGACAATGTAATGTTCGACGAACTCACGCGAGAACTTGCTAAACGGGACCCCTCTAGGTGGGGGAGGGGTCATGTTGGCGACAAGGGTTGAGTCGAGGAAAAATCAGAGCCCCTCAGCACAAGGGTCTGTAATCAGGAGATCAGTGCATTCAATAGGTAACTGAATAGGGGCAGCCTCTAAGAGCAACTGCTGGCCGGCCCATTCAATACCGCAACCATTGGCGCAAACCGACCAACAAAACGTGTTAGCAGCATGTTCATCAAGATCAAGGTCTGAATCCAAGTTGGATTCCATTCTGGTTCAAAGTTCAGTGCTAGCCATTGCGCTTTCCACTCTGGGCTACATGTTCTGGGCAAGGCTACCAGTATTCACGCAAGGTCAGTGCCGCAGGTCGAAAAAGATTAATCAGGAGAGGAGTTAAGCAAGGAGGTCACTTAACGATAAACTGTAGTGGGGGCACCCCTAGGAAGATGGATCCCAAGCTTGCGAGGGCACCGAACAACCTGAAACTTATTGCTGCATCTCACACAATGTAACAGTAAAGTAAACAGTAAAACTTAATATGGTTAAACGTGACACTTCACTCAATTAAGGTCTTGAGAGGACTGATTGTTGGAGTAGGAGAGTTCTCGCATAGATGTTCAGGTAGTTTTATCTCATGCCAAAAACTCCCCCATCAGCTTACTCCAACTATCTGGGCACACCCTTCTCAACTAAGGGTGGTCCGACATGTTTCCTAGTACACCCTTCAGGCATGCAAGTGTTGACAGACCCTAGGAGGCGTTCACCTTATGCGATTATCATTTCTGCGGCACATTCTCAATCTGCCGACCGGAGTGAAAACCTCTACGTATCGGTGCCTTGCCAGTGGCTAACAGTCAAGGCACCTGATAAACTAGACTGTCTATGAGACGCTTCCCATGTGCAGCTACTATCTACTGAACCCCAGAAGGTACCAGGAGTGGTTTATCTAGCTACTATTTACAAGTCTCATGCTTCCGTAGTATTCCATAGTATATGGTGGTCCTTGAGTGATCTGTGGGGCGCTACCCATGACCACCACCTCGGATCCATCTTACCTGTGGTAGGAATCATGCATTTGGTGTCCCTGAACATCGCTTTCGGGGCCTATGGTAATGGGAGCACATTTGGGCTTGGTAGGTGTAAAACTCTCCAGGTCACCCTGGCACCACCCAGGACTACCTTTGGGACACCCACGGTGAACGGCTGTTGACTCCGTCAGTTTTTGCCCGCTTTACTCCGAACAACTTGGAGGAGGTACCTCACCTGCCACCCTATACCCCCATGTATATCCTGCGAACAGCCTGCCATCCACGGGACGGCAGCAACTTAGACAGTGTTGGAAGCAGATCTGCGAAGACTGCGCTTTGCTATATTGCACACAACGATACACCCGTTAGCCCATAACGTCAGGGCTACAAGGCCAGGCCGGAGGGGTATGCTAGGAATAATGCCTCCAATTTGCATCTTCTTCGGAGCTGCGTAGCTCGCCAAACAGCATCTCCGCAATCCCCAGACTCAGGTATGATACATTGTTTTGGTGGATAACATTCCCATCATTTTTGCTGAACTCCGCGAGGGACTTCGTATTGCAAGGTAGGGTAACTCAGGACCTCTGGCAGGGTAACGCGCACCCCAAATCAGGGTAACCAGATCCTGAAGGTATGGTAACATTGCCCGGTGGAGAAGGGGACATTACCCTGCTACCCTGCCGATTCCCTCGCCGGAGATAGACCTCTATAACCCTTGCCCAGTTACCCAGCGTAGAAGAGTAACTGCATCTTGAGAGGTCCCTAAGTACGCTAACACCACTCCCGGGTATACCCAAGCACCTAAGTCCCTTGGCCAGCTCATTCTGTTCATCTCAGAGCCCGAGCCCTTGGCTCTCCATAGGTCATAGTCTTTCTTGCCTGCCAGTTCCTACCAGTTCGCCTCCTGGCTCCCGTTATGGGTGTGGGTTCTGGCTACCATAGCTCATGTACACTGGGTCATTACAGAAGGGGACACATGACATACTACCGAGATCACGCATGAAACATAAATGAGTCCAGCTTCCCAGCCAGCCTTACTGGTATAACGGGGGCACCCCTAGGAAGATGGATCCCAAGGTTGCGACGGTACCGAACAACTTCAAACTTATCGCCAAAAGTTCACAAAGATATAAGAGTAAAGTAAGCGGTAAAACTTAATATCGTTAAACCTGACGCTTCACTCGATTAAGGTCTCCAGAGGATTGATTGTTGGAGTAGGAGAGTTCTCGCATAGACTTTTAGGTAGTTTTATCTTATGCCAGAAACTCCCCCATCAGGTTACTCCAACTATTCGAGTACACCCTTCCCCGCTAAGGGTGGTCCGACACGTCTCCTGGCACACCCTTCGGGCATGCATGTACTGACACACTCTAGGCGGCGTTCACCTTCTGCCGTTATCGTTTCTGCAGTGCATTTCCATTTTGCCCGCCAAAGTGAAAACATCTGCGCATCGGTGTCTTGCCAGTGGCTAACAGACAAGACACCTCATGAACTAGACTATCTATGACACTCTTCCCATATGCATTGATCTCTACTTGACTCCAGAGGCTACCGTAAGCGGTTTATCTAGTTACTCTTTCCGGGTCGTGGGCTGCAGGTGTTTTCCGCAGGGCACGATAGTCCCGGAGTGATCCAATGGGCGCTACCCATGACTACTACCTTGGATCTAGCTTTCCTGTGGTAGGAATCATGCTTTTAGTTTCTCTGCTCTTCCCTTTCAGAGTCTATAGCGTTGCGAGCATGTTCAGGCTTGGTAGGTGTAAAACCCTCCCAGTCACCCCGGCACCACCCGGGACTACCTTCGGGACCCCCGCGGTTAACACCTGTTAACTCCGTCAGTTCTGGTCCGCTTTACTCCGCACAACTTGGAGGAGGTACTCCACCTTCCACCCTATCCCCCCTTATATATCCTGCGAACAGCCTATGGTCGACTGGAGTGCAGCGACGTATACGGTGTTGCCAGCATGTCTGCAAAGATTCCTCTTTGCCAGACTGCACACAACTACACAAGTATTTGCCCATGACATCCGGGCCTCAAGACGGGGCCGGAGGGGGTACGATAGGAATAAGGTCTTCAATTTACAGCTCCCTCGAAGCTATGTAGCTCGCCCAATAGCATCACCTGGAACCCCAGATTCCCCCATCATGCATGGCTTCGCGTGACAACCATTCCTGCCAATTTTCCCGAACTCCCGAAGGGACTTCGTATTGAAAGGTAGGGTAACTCAGGACTCTGGGCAGGGTAACCTGATCCTGAGAGTAGGGTAACCTTGTCCAGTGGACAAGTTAACTTTTCCCTGTTACCCTGCCTGTCTCATCACCGGTGAGAGACCTTTCTGACCTGTCTCAGTTAACCGGCGTAGCTGAGCAACTGCCCCTTCATAAGTCCCTAGGTACGCTGACCAGCCAATTCTGTTCCTTCTCGGAGCCCAGGCCATCGGGTCTCTATAGGTCAAGTACTTACTTGCCTGCCAGTTCCTATCAGTTTGCCTCCTGGCTACCGGTAAGAGTATAGGTTCCTCTTGCCATAGCTCATGTATGCTGGGTTGTTATAACTGTCCAGCCTAGACTCTTTCCATGACGTCAACTGTATGACATGTGTGCAATGCAACCAAACATAAACAAGCCCCATGACCCATGAATAAGGTTATGTGGGTGAAAACAATTTAAACCTAAACAAGCCTCACGATCTGCAGAGCAGGTCATGTGGGTGAACCGATAAGTTAACTGCCTGGCCACTAAATGCCATCCTCAGTGAAAGTAGTGTTTGTTACAGGGAGGGGTGGGGCTGGTATTACCCATGGCGGCCCCACCATTACACAAGCCTGGGGGGCATATTTTGTTCATCCTCTCCACTCCGCCCCTGTCCGGCACCTGACCCCAGTCTTTCCCTGGACAGGCCCACGTGTCTTGCCACCCAAATTGGACAGGGGCCTGTTCAGGGCATGGGTGGAGCGGGGCCCCTCCCAGGCAACAGGGTGGGAAAGCCTGCAAAAACGCCACGCCCCGGGCCGATGCATGGCCCGGGCCAGGGAATGTGGCTGGGGGCCCATGTTTTTCGCCGCCCTGGAGGCCCTGTAATGAACTCTAGGTGAAACCTGTTCCTTGCTTCAGTCTCTTCACTAGCGCTCCTCTTGACTGATCCTGATATTAGCTCCCCTCTCCCATTTCCTTAGTCCCTGGGGACATGTTTACCTTCCTCTGACTCTTCCATCCATGATGATCACTACCTACTGGAGTGTACGCACTTCATGCTTCCTGACATAGTGCTAGTCCTGTAGTAACCAATCTTCAATCTCCTAGCTGGCCCATTTTTAGTAGCGGGTCTTTTTCTCTTGCTGTTTGACTATCCCTGGCAACTTGTATGGTCTATCAACCATTCGTTGGAGTCAGTCCACTCCCGCTCGCAGGTCATTGATCATGACTCCTTGTCACCTTATCAGTTCATGCAGTTTGGGGTGTAATGACCCAGCATACAGGAGCTATGGCAGCTAGAACCTACACACATACAGGCAGCCAGGTGGCGGACTGGTAGGAACCAGCATGCAAGGGAGAGCTTGACCTGCGCAGACCTGATGGTATGGGCTCCCAGATGAACAGAACTCACCGGCAACGGTACTAGGCACTTGGATACACCCAGGACCAGTATCAGGGTACTTATGGACCTCTGAAGGGGCAGTTGCTCTGCCATGCCGGGTAACTGGCTAAAGGTCAGAGAGGTCTATTTCTGGCGACCGAAGAAACAGGGTAACGGGGTAAAGTGCTCTTGTCTATCAGGCAAGGTTACCCTGCTCTCAGGGTCAGGTTACCCTCCCTTGGTGCTAGGGTCATCGTGTCAAAAGCCCTGAGTTACCCTACCATTCAATACGAAGTCGCTCTCAGAGTGCAGGATAAATTACCGCAATGTTTGTCACCCAAACCGACACATCATACTGGTATCTCAAGTTCCGGGAGGTGGTGTTGGGCGAGCTGTGTACCTCCGAAGAAGCTGTAAATTGGAGACCTTATTCCTGTCATGCCCCTCTGGCCCCGCCTTGTGGCCCGGACATGATGGGCAAACTGAGGTGTAGTTATACGCGGTCCAGCAAAGCGGAGTCTTTGTAGCGGTGCTTTAAAACACATGGTATACGTTGCTCCCGTCGCGTCGACCATAAGGTATTCGCAGGATATAGAATAGGGTATAGGGTGGAAGGTGGAGTACCCCCTCCATATTGTTCGCAGTGAAATGGACCAAAGCAGAGGGAGTTAACAGGAGTTAACCGAGGGGGTCCCGCAGGTAGTCCTGGGTGGTGCAGGGGTGACCGGGCGAGTTTGACACATACCGACCCTGCACATTCTCCCAACACTATAGGCTCTGAAATGGAAGTACAGAGACACGAAATGCATGATTCCTACCACAGGTAAGGTTGATCCGAGGTGGCGGTCAACAGTAGTGCCCATTGGATCACTGCCGGACCGCCAGAACATTGCGGAAGGCGCGGGAAACCTGCGACTGGTAAATAGTAGATAGATAAACCACCCAGGATAGCTTCCGGGGTCACGCAGAGATTACTGCATGGGGGAATGGTGTCGTAAACAGTTTAATTCATCAGGTGTCTTGACTGTTAGCCACTGGCAAGGTACTAATATGAAGAGGGCTTCACTTCGGTGGCCAAATTGGGAATACGTCGCAGAAACGATTCGCACAGGGGATGTACGCCAACTGACATGTGTCAACACTTGTGTGCCTGTAAGGCGTGCTAGGTGACATGTCGGACCAACCGTAGCAGAAAAGACTGTCCTCGAATGGCTGGAGGTAACTGATGGGGGAGAATCTGAGATGCGATAAAACTACGGGAATGCCTATCCAAGAACTCCGCTAGTCCAACCAGCAATCCTCCCGAGACCTTACTAGAGTCCAGCACCAGGGTTAATGATATTAAGTTTTACTTCTTACTCTACTCTTACCTTGTGTAAACCTTTAGCGATAAGTTTGAAGTTCTTCAGTGCAGTCGCACCCTGGGGATCCTTCCTGCTAGGAGAGCCCCCATTAAACTATACCGTTAAGCGAGCCCCTCGCTTAACTCCTCTCCTGATTGCTGGTTTTGCCACCTTCGGCACTGACCTTATGTGAATACGGGTAACCTTGTCTAGAACCAGTGACCCAGGGTAGAAAGCGCCAGGGCTATTACCGAACATCGATGCTGAATGGAATCCAACCCAGATTGAGACCTTGATCTCGCAGAACATGTCACCAGCATGTTTCGTGGGTCACTTTCTGCAGATGTTCAACGTCTCGAAGGGAACAGTCGCCAGTTGCTTTTAGAGGCCGCCCCTATTCAGTTACGCATTGAATCGCTTGAACTTATGATTACCCACCCTCACACTGAGGCCCTTTCATTTTTCCGCGACCCTACCCATGTCCACAACATGACCCCTCTCTAGCCGGATGGGATCCCCTTTAGGGTGTTCTCATACCGGTTGGTCAAACCTTACATGGTTCACGAGGGATTCAATTGAATCGAGGAAGAAAAGTAAGGACTGCGGAACTGGAACGCCCAGCCCCAGTAGGTGTTGTGAAAAGAGATTACTATGGCAGCAGTAGCATGCATGAAAGTGTAGCAGGAGGCCTACTTGTGCATACTCTGGGATCACCACGCATGGAAGACTCAGATGGCAGCATTTGAAAAGGTCTTTGAAGGAGGGCATAGTATTGACACTGAGAATGATGTACTGATGTGTAACAACCCCGCATACATGAGCTATGGGCGCCAGAACCTACACCAATACTGGCAGCCAGGAGGAGAACTGGTAGGAACTGGCAGGCAAGTACAACGTTGCACGAAGGAGGCCCGATAGCCCTGGCTGCGAGATGAACAGAACCAGTGAGCAAAGGTACTTAGGTACTTGGATACACCAAGGAGGTGCGTCTGCATACTCAGGGACCTCTGAAGTGGCCATTATGCCACTAAGCTGGGTATATGCTTAAAGGGCAGAAGTGGCTATCTCTGGCGACGGAATAGAAAAGGTAACAGGGTAAAGGACCCTTGTCCCACGGACAAGGCTACCCTACACTCAGGATCAGGTTACCCTGGCAAAAGTCCTGGGTTACCCTACATTTCAATACAAAGTCCCTGGGGGAGTTCCGCAAAATGACCAGAATGTTTGTCACACGAAATCACGCAAAATACGGGAATCAGAGGTTCAGGGTGATGCTATTAGTCGAGCTACATAGCTCCCAAGAAGCTGTAAATTCGAGACACTATTCCTATCATGCCCCTCCGGCCCCGCCCTGAGGCCCGGAGGTCATGGGGAAAGGGTTGGCTAGTTCTGCACAGTCTAGGATGGAAGAGTCTTTTATGACCTGCTTGAAACCCCGTATACATCGCTGCCATCCAGTCGACTGCAAACTGTGCGCGGGATATACAAGAGGGCATAGGGTGGATGGTGCAGTACCTCCTCCAAGTTGTTAGTAGTAAAACGGACCAAAGCTGGCGGAGTTAATGGGAGTTAACTGTGGGGGTCGCGAAGGTAGTCATGGGTGGTTCCATGGCAACCTGGGGAGTTTTATACCCACCAAGCACACACGTGCTGCCAACGGCATAGGCTCTGAACACGAAGTCCAGGGACACTAAACGCATAATTCCTAATACAGGTAGGGTGGATCCGGGGTGGTGGTCATGGGTAGCGCCCATTGGATCACTCGGGGACTACTATATACTGCGCAAGAGACAGAAAGCCCAAGACTCGAAAATAGTAGATAGACAAACCGCTCAAGGTATCTTCCAGGGTCAAGTAGACATCACTGCACATGGGAAGGGTATCATAGATAGTCCGGTTCACCAGGTGTCTTGACTGTTAGCTACTGGCAAGTCACCGATGCGAAGAAGCCTTCAGTCTGGCAGGCAGATTGAGAATGCGCCGCAGCAATGATAACCACATGAGGTGAACGCCGACTAGAGTGTGCTGAGACTTGCATGCCTGAAGGCTGTGCTAGGAAATCTGTCGGACCACTCTTAGCAGAGAAGGGTGTGCCCGAATAGTTGGAGTAAACCTGTGGCGGAGTTCCTGACATAAGATAAAACTGCTTGAACATCTATGCGAGAACTCTCCTACTCCAACAATCAATCCTCTCAAGACCTTAATTGAGTGAAGCGTCCGGCTTAATGATATTAAGTTTTACCCTTTACTTTACTCTTGCCTTTTGTGAACTTTGGAGATAAGTTTGAAGTTGTTCGCTGCAGTTGCAACCTTGGGATCCATCCTCCTAGGCATGCCCCCACTCCCACACGTCCATACCGAACCCGTCAATTGTGGCCTGGAATTGGTTATAAGAGCCAGCCATGACCAAGGGAGGGTGTACCTAAGTCCGGTCGGTATAGGGATGTTGGAAACGCTGCAAGGTGACCGCCAAAGCTATACCTCCTCCTTATCAAAAACGTCTACAGGCTCCCTGCCGGTCCCTCGCTCGATCACCTGCAGTCCTGCGGGGAGCCCCCCAGGGAGGCGAACCGATGGATGTCGAGCAAGCAAAAGGACATCCAATCCCAAGGGTATCACGGCCCCAGATGCGCCCGACCCTACTTCTTGGCCGACCCCTGCTCCCCTCATTCCGCCCGGAACACTATCAGTTGCAACTCCTGTACCTCCTAAAGCTGCTCCGAGACCCACACCACCACCAGATCCTCTCCCGGTCTCTCCACCAGTCTCTGACCTGTTCCCTACCAACTACTTCCCACTGGCCGCTGTGGCAACCCCAGGGTTTCGGCCCATATGTGCTGCGTCACCTGGCTTCTCTGAACAGGCACAGCGTCAGCAGGGGCGAGGACCTGAAGCTCTATCATGGGGGACCCCTATCCCCGAACCAGGAACACCCACTTATGCAGTTCCTTGGGAACCGGTCCACCCCTTGGTGCCCTGAATACGAAGCCTTCCCTCGGCTCTCCCCACTGTCACAAGTGGCGATTCGGACCGGCAAGACGAGTTTTGTCTGCCGGGTTGTAAGGCGGAAGAAGCAGGGATGGGGTGGATGCATTACCACTCACATGGGTACAGGATGGAACCACAGACCCCGGTAAGGCATACAAGAAGGCAGAAGGAAGGAGATGGGCGGCCAACATGTCGGTATTGTGGGTCATGGAGGCATGCTGGCCGCCCGATGCAACTCCTGACTTGTCCCGAGTTGCAGTTATTTCTGCGGATAACCCAACTGGCTTCTAACCCAACTCCAGAGAGAGGGCAACCTCCTGTTCCACCACCGGCATCAGGGCCATCAGGGCCTCACCTCACGGAGGATGGCATACCAGATGGCCGGTGGAATGGCTTTGATGGGTGTGATAGACCCCGGGAATCCTAAAGGGGGAACAGTGCAGGCAGTTGGGATGGAAATTTACCACATGAAGATGGTATGGCGGGAGCCACTGGGGATGCAGGGAACTCGGACCGACACAGCCCAGATGATGATGACAACCGAGATTCGGTCCCGGATTTGACCCTCTTCCTAGGTACTCGCAAGGGTGACTTGAGGAACAATAACCAATGACGGTGGGACCCCCAGGCCAAGCGGCTAGTGAGGGCCCAGAGGGGTACCAGTTCGGCTTCCAGGCCTATACTGTGACACCTGCAGAAGAAGCCGGAGAAGCCGAGTGGTATCCCTGCATGTAAAGCCACAGCCATTGAACTTGTGAGCTTCTTTACCTTGGTAGCGGTCGAATTTGAAAACTTTACAGATTGCAAGTTAACCGATATACATAAGGTAAACTTGGTGCTCCCTCTTCTGGAACACTCAGCCCAGGGATGATATCTGGGGTTGCATGGGGACATTATCAAGGAACCTGCCAAGCGCACTGGCATTCCGGTAAAGGACAGCAACCCTGTACAAATATGGAAAGAGTTCCGAGAAGGGCTGGAATGATTCTTCCAGGGTGACCAGGCCGTGTGAGAGCGATCCCTTCTCAAGTGGTGAGACCTTGTAATAAAGCCACATTGCATCGATGAGTACCTGGACAAGATAATTGACTACATGCATAAGCTTTGCTGTCTGGACCCAGTGCAGGTATGAGACAAGGTTCGATCTGGGATTGCTGCTGAGGTTCGGCATACATGGGCACTTAGGGAACCCCATCCGACGGATCTAAACCAATACCTTAATCTTCTCCAGAAGTTCAGGGATGCACAGGAAGACAACAACTGGTTCAGTAATCCTGTCATCCACCCCAGCCCCGGTACACAGCCCTCAGATAAGAAGGAGGCTAGAGCCTCAACCTCCAGCAGGTTCAAGAAGAAGGAGAAAGTTTCAGGCAGACAGAATGACAGGAGTGCCAAATCTGCTAATTTCAATATGGGGAAACAGGCAAAGCCGGCAACTTGTAAGTCTGTACTGGTGCATAAGGAAATCCAGTCGACTTTGACAGAGTGTCAGGTGAAGCACAACCACGGCACCAAGTGTGGACAAACTAGACACTGTCGGAGAAAGCGTACCGTGATGTCCCTAGTTGTTAGTTCATCTAAGCCAGCTTGTGGGTTGCAACGGTCAACTCCAGTAAATGAGCCTTCAGGTAGGGACAAGCAGTTAAAGTGCGTAGGGGCACCACCTCTGGCTTCCTTGTCGAAGACACTCGAAATCCGACCGGCATCACCCCAGATTATGGCGCTTGATACTGACAGCTCAGAATAGGCAAGAACGCATTCTAGCAAAGGTATAACCTTGGTAACCCATATCCATAGAGCAAGGACAAATGCACACAAGAACCTAGAAAGTGCTTGTGGGATGGGTAAGTACACCTCTACTCCCTGGATGCACAATGGTCACTGCACCCAAGCGGTGTTGGAAGGTAGATGTTTGGAGCCGTGCGCGGTAGACTAGATCATCTTTCCTTGGTTGGGTTTCTTCTTATTTCCTTTGTTTTGGTTGTAAGCATTTATTTCAGGATTTCCTTTTCTGGATGGGTGTGTCTTGGGACATGGTTTTGGGTGAGGCTAGTCAAGGTCTTACTAGAGGGAAAGCTCAGGATTGGGGATGTACTATGTTGGTTCACTTGGAATGGGTCCAATGGCGGACCTCTACCAACCTAAGGAAATTGTTATCTTTACTATAAGAGGGAATTGGTTCAGGCAGCACTTGAGCAAATAAAACTGTTATTTCCAAGTTTACCAAAGCGGGGTTCAGTACGTGAAATCATACTCGCCTGAGAGTAAACACACTCGCAATTGTGACAGGGAATTCCTATCCCCAAACTTGGAACGACCCATTGTGGCCGCTGCTGTATCGGAAGTCCAGAGACCACAAAACTTTAGCAATACAAGACTATTAAACCCATAAGACAAGCGAAGAGTCAGAAACGTGACAACTTGCCTCGTCGTACCAAGTCTAGCCACCTGCAGGTAAAACTAGACTGGAAGATCAGAGCACGACAAGTAAGGGCGGAAGTGCTCTTGCTGCTGGAGTCTGGAGCTACTCAGCCTGTGCTTGTAGCCGATGGGTCAAACAAACCCAGGGACCTTGTGTAGAGTGAAAGGTATACATACCAATAAGCAGCGCAAGCAGGAATCACATCCCTGGGTCCGGCCTGCACTACACCCAGTCATTGGAGATGAGGATCGGCGACCACCACAATGAGATGCGCTTTGAGGTCGTGGGCATTCTCGGCACAAAGGTGGACTGGTACCTAGCTATGTCACGGGTAAAGGACTATAACCTAGACGTAGACCGGAAAACAGTATCGCTAACCTGGCCCTCACACTTCTGCAGGGCCAAGGGCCTAGCAGAGCAGGGGTGGTTAGTGTTCATGAGAGATTAAGAACTGATAGCTGAAGACTCTAGTAATGTGTACCTGTGGGGAATTGTACAATTCTCCGATGAGGAGGCCGGTGACATTACAATCAAGCTACCCCCCCAGGATAAGTACTGCTGGGCCATGTTCAGTCAAGAACGGATTGAGGTGTTACCGGCGCACTGGAATTATGACCATACAATCGGGTTGCAGCCCGGAACTCAACCTCCATTTGGGCCCCGCTATCCGTTAGCGGAAAAGGAGCTACATGCACTCCATGAATATCTCAATGAGATATGGCGAACGGGAAAGGTACAGCAATCGAGTTCCTCAGCAGGAGCCCCTACCCTCTTCGTGCCCAAAGCAGAGGTCACATTCAGGTTGGTAATAGCTTGCCGAGAGCTAAATAAGATCATGATTGACAGTAAGTACCTGCTCCGGTTGATGAACGAACTCCAAGATAGACTTGGAAAAGCCGCCGTGTTCACGAAGTTGTACCGGGGACACGGCTACTACCTTCCGAGGATGGCAGAAGGCGCGGAATGGAAGACTGTGTTCCATTACAGTTACGGACTGTATGCATACAGGGTTATGCCGTTTGGGTTATGCAACGCCTTGGCAATGTTCTAAAGCCGGATAAAGGGGGTCTTTCATGATCACCTGGGTGAAGGTGTCATTGCATGCATGGATGACATCCTGGTCTACTCCGAATCTATGGAGCACCGTGTACCACTCGCGACAAGAGTGATGGAGAAGTTGTGGAAAGCAAGACTATGTTTAAGCCTGAAGAAGTCCACTTTCCACCAACCGCAACTTGAATTCCACGTATACAACATCGCAGACAGGGGGATCTCTATGTTGTCGGAAAAGGTCCAAACAATCAGTGATTGGGCACCCCCACCATGCATCGTCGATGTTCAAAGCTTTATGGGCTTTGCCAACTTCTACCATCAGTTCATAGAAGGTTTCAGTAAGATAGCGAAACCACTGACTTCTCTGACAAAGAAGGATCTCCGATGGGAATGGACCCCTGCTTGCCAGCAGGCCTTCAATGATTTGAAAGAAGTGTTCAAGTCCAAACCTATGCTAGCATGTTTTGACCCTGAACGGCCCCTGAGGCGAGAAACCGATGCTAGTGATTTTGCATTAGGAGCTGTCCTCTCCCAGTTGCTGTAAGATGGGAGTTGGTATCCGGTTGCCTACCATGGTCGGAAGTTTCACCCAGCCGAGATTAATTAGGATATCCTGGAGAAGGATACGTCTGCTGTCGTGACAGCATTCAAGGAATGGGATCATCGGCTATAATCCATAGTGTACCAATTAGTGATCTATACAGATCGTAAGAATTTGGAGTACTTCAATAGTACAAAAGTCCTTAACTGCATGCAGCACCGCGGGGCTGAATTCCTGCAACCGTTTAACTTCATGGTGGTTTACTGTGAAGGACGGTTCAACAAGAAGGCCGATACTTTGTCACAGCATAGGGACCGCTGGCCGGAAGGGGGAGTGATTTTCCACCACAGTCATTCTTTCGCCCCGGACCATGGGTTAGGAGCCAGGAACGGGACATCTTGCGACCACAGGTGTTGCAAGTATGCCAAGGGTTACGGCTAGTTCCTATTGGCCTAGGATAGACGAGCACATCACACACTCCATGACAACGTGTGATGTGTACTAAAGGAATAAGTCTATGAGGCACAAGAAGTTTGATCTACTGAAACCTATTGAGATTCCTATGTGGCCTTGGACAGGGATTTCAACCGACTTCATTGCAGCACTGGCAGAGTCAGAAGGGTATACCAAATGTAGGTTATCGTAGACAGACTTGCGACAATCGCAGACTTCATACCCCTGACCACAGAAGTACCGATCAAGGGGCTTACCTTGATATTCCCGCAGGGAATTTGCTGGCTTCATGGACTGCCAGAGTCAATCATCTCTGACCGAGATAGCCGATTCATATCCAAGTTCTGGATCAGTCTGATACACATATTGCAAGTGAAACTGAATGTTTCCACTGCGTTCTACCCTGAGACTGATGGGGAAACTGGGAGGGGTTAATCAGATGCTGAAGCAGTACTTGCGTAGGTACTGTTCTGACTAACAAGATGGCTGGGTTTCGCTACTGCCTCTTGCGGAATGTGCGTATCCTATCCCGACATCCGAATCCAACAGACTGTCGCCCTTCGCCATCAACTACCTGTTTAATCCATGGACAAACTCGTGTGGTGCGGAATTTGATAATCAAGAGATACATCATAGTATTGGGCTCTTGGTGAAGGAATGGGAAGGAACCTGGCAAGTGATTGGGGAAACGATTCCACGGGCACAGGAACAGCAACAGAAATGGCATGGTCAGAAAGGTTTGCCATCACCAGACTACGTCACCTTGGAGGATATGGCCTCTGGGTGTGCCAACAAAGCTGACCATGTGATGTTAAATGGAAAGCGTATCCCTACAAAGCATGCGATGGAGAATCTGGAAGACTGGAGGTTCGGCCCCTTCGTGGTCTAACATCGGGTAGGCAAGTGAGCATACGAACTCCCACTGTCCACTAGATGGAGTATCTACCCACTTTTCAAGGTCACGTTGCTGGAACCATATCATGAGGGGCCAAAAGGGATCGGTTAGGGTCAAGGAGATCTCGTACCAGGAAATGGTGGGCAAGGAGCCAAGTTGCATTATCGGGGCAGTAGTAGACAGTCGCTGGTACACTCAACCAAAGAGGAAGTTCCTGTCGTGCGTCCTCCAGTACCTGGTCTTGTGGGAAGGCTATGGCGCTGAGCAGAACTGGTGGAAGCCTTACGAGGGCTAGAAGAGACTGGCTTACAGGCCATTCTGGATTTCTACCAATCGTATCCGTCAAATCCCAGGGACTATAGGGTCTGAGAGAATCAAGTCGTGGCACTTGGAGAGGACGCTAATGGTCCGGGACGGACCTCGAGAAGCAGGCAGTGATGTAACATCCCTGCATACATCAGGTATGGACTCCAGAACCTACACTCAGACAGGAAGCCAGTTGACCAACTGGTAGGAACTGGCAGGCAAGGAAGACCTTGACCAATGGAGACACGATGGTCTGGGCTCCGAGATGAACAGGACATGCTGGCAATTGTGCTAGGTACTTAGATACACCCAGGAGTGCTGTCAGCAGACTTAGGGAGCCCTGAAGTGCCGGTTACACCTGCATGCCAGGTAATTGGGTAAAGGTCAGAGAGGTCTATCTCCCGTGACTGAATAGACAGGTAACTGGGCAAAGTCCTCTTGTCCAGCGGGTAAGGTTACCCTACCCTCAGGGTTAGTGTTCATTGCAGGCTGGGGTGGGGCGGGTTTTATCCATGGTGGCCCTGCCATTACTAGGGCCCGGGGAGCGTATTTTGTATGTCCTCCGCGCCCTGCCCCTGTCAGGGGCCTGACCCCGGTCGTTCCCTAGATGGGCACCCATTTCTTGCCACGCAGATTTGACGGGGGCCCGTTCAGGGCATGGGCGGGGCAGGACCCCTCCCGGGGGACGGGGTTGGGAAAGCCTACAAAAACGCCGCACCCCGGGCCGGTTAGTGGCCCAGGGTGGGGAAGGTGCCCGGGGCCCTTGTTATTCGGCACCCCACAGGCCCCGTGATGCACTCTACTGTGGATCCAGGTACCCTGCCTTGGGGCTCGCATTACTTGGTCAAAAGTCCTGAGGTACCCTACCTTTCAATACGCAGTCCCACGGGGATTTTGGGAACAATGACTGTAATGTTCATCACGCGAAGTTAGGGACAATGCGGGAATCTGGGGTTCCGGGAGGTGCTATTCGGTGACCTATGCATCTGCGAAGAAGGTGTAAATTGGAGACATCATTCCTCTCCTGCCCCTCCGGCAGCGCCTTGAGGCCTGGACATCATGGGCAAATGGATGTATGGTTATGCGCAGTCTAGCAAAGAGGAGACTTTGGAGACCAGCTTGGAACATGGTATACGTCGCTGCCATCGAGTCGACCATACACTGTTGGCAGGATATATGAGTGGGCATAGGGTGGAAGGTAGAGTACCTCCTGCAAATTGTCCAGAGTAAAAGAGACCAAAACTGGTGGAGTCTACAGGAGTTAACCGCAGGGGTCTCGAAGGTAGTCCAGGGTGGTGCTGGGCTGACCAGGGGACTTTTACACCCACCCAGCCTGTACATGATTGCAACGCTACATGCTTTGAACAGGAAGGTCAGAGAGGCTAGACGCATGGTTCGTACCACAGGTAAGGTGGATCCGACGTGGTGGTTATGGGTAGCGCCCCTTGGATAACTACACGACCACTACACACAGCGCAAGACACCGGAAGCCCGAGACTCGTAAATAGGAGATAGATAAACCCCTCCCGCAAGCTTCCGGGATCAAGTAGAGAGCATTGCCTAGGGCAGTGCTGTCACAGATAGTCCAGTCCATCCGGTGTCTTGACTGTCAGCCCTTGGCAAGGTACCGAGATGCACAAGGTTTCACTCCCGCCGGCAGATGCAGAATGTGGCGCAAAAACGCTAACCGCGTGAGGTGAATGCCGATGAGAGTGCGTCGACAGTTGCGGGTCTGAAGTGTGTGCTCGGAAACGTGTCGGACCACTCTTGGCCGAGAAGGGTGCGCCCGAATGGTTGGTGTGAATTGATGCGAGAGTTTCTGCCATAAGATAAAACGACTTGACTGTCTATGCACGCAGTCTCCTACTCCCACAATCAATCCTCTCAAGACCTTAATTCTGTGAAGTGTCAGGCTTAACGATATTAAGTTTTGCCTCTTACTTTACTTTTACATTGTGGGAACATTTGCTGAAAAGTCTGAAGTTGGTCGGTGCAGTCGCACCCTTGGGATCCATCTTCCTAGCACAGCCCCATTACACAGGCCTGTAGACATATTCAGTTGAGTATTGGACATTCCGTTCTGCACTGTGGTGTTCTTTGCCATGCATCTCATATATGACACATTCTTACCAGGTTTTATTCTTGAACACCTGCCCTTTTCAATTAAAACTGCAGTGTTCACAATAGCAGGTCCTCACGTATGGTATCCCATCTGCTATGTAGGTACCATTCAGGTGTTGTTGCCTCATGCATCTTATAATGCAGCAGTGGACTAGTTCCTGTAGGCATAGAGATCACATCTGATGTCTCAAAACGCTTCGCATCCCATGAGTTGTGTTGAGACCATCCTGTTCCTCTTCCCTTTACTGCACTCTGGTCAATGTCTGTCCTGTGTCTTCTTCCTCCCCCCCAACATCATAGACAGAGTGGTAGTTTGTACCCATCAGGATAGATATTACTGAGACTATCAGTTCCCTGTTGTGGATATTAAGTCATCATTGGATTTTGGTTTTTACTACAGATAGTCCCTGTGGGCTCAACTGAGGGGTAGCCCTATGGGTTTCTATTGCTGGGATACCACAGTAACATTGTAGATAAGGACATCGCAGGGTTACTGCTGGTTGTATCAGTTCACCAGATAGTGCTGCCACTGCATGGGACATTGGCTTATCCCATTCAGAGCCAGACCTAGTACTACCCCTGAAGGGGAGTTCGGCTTCCCCTATTTCTGGTTGGGGCAATTGTGTGGTTCCTGGAACTTCACAGAGCATAAGGGGGAGGTAGGAAAGGTTTTCTGAGGCAATGAGGCCAGTCCTCTTGCAGGACTCTCGTAGGATGTGAGGTCGCGGATATTATTGTCCTCCAGGCTGTGATCGAGGGCTGGTGGTAGAGTCTGATCATTGCAGTCTTTCTACATGTGGCCAAGTGCATCTGCTGTATAGTTTGTTGGTCCTGGACTGTACAGTACCTTTGCGTCATATTCACTTAGGGGACTCATCCAGGCAGTCCACCTTTGGCCAAGGATCTAGTGAGTCTTCCAGTTTCCGATGGGTTGGTAGTCCATGATGCTTGTAACACTGCAACCCACAAGCATATGAATCAAAGCTTGGAGTGCATCCATCATCACCAGTGCTTCCTTGTCTGTAGTACTATAGTTGATTAGTAAATTTGGGAACTTTCTGCCTTGAAGGGCTGCAGGACGAGCGGTTTCCTGTGTTGGCCCCTGGCCAACCAATTCTCCAACACCAATATCTGAGACATTGGTTATTAGCAATATAGGTTCTGCTGAGTTATAATTTATTGGTCTGATCACCTGTAATTGTTTCACAAGTTCTTTCATGTTGGATAATGCTTTATCGTGTGTATCTGTCCCAATAAATTCTGCTTTCCACATCAGATCCATATAAGGTGGCACAATAGTAGCATGGTGTGGTAGGCAGTACAGGATATGGTTTCCCAGACTCAGGAATCATGACAGTTCCTTCTCATTTCTTGATGTAGCTCATTCCCCAATTGAACCTAGTTTCCCACACGAGGCGTGAATTCCTTTGTTATATATAACATGTCCCGGTATTTCCCATCCTTTCACAAATAGGGTTGACTTCTTCTTGCTAGGATGAAGCTTTATCTGCGGTGCTTGGTCATATACCCTTCAGATATGTTGTATGTGCTCTGTTTCTGTATCAGAATGAATAAGGTTGTAGTGGATATACAACCACCCGCAGTGGTGTCAAAAGTCGCTGAGCCAGTCTTCCACGATACGCATGAAGGCAGAGCATGCATTCATGTCATCTTACAGCATGACCTTGCTTGCAAATCTGTCAACACGATGTTTGAAGGTATTGAACTTCTCCCTTCCTGGTTGAACTCAAGTCTGCAAGTAGGTATTACTAAGAACCATCTTACTTCCGAACCTTGGCCTTCCTATATGATTTAGGAATTGTCTCTTGTTTGGGATCGACAAGCTATCTAGAACTCTGTTATTGTTCCTAGTTTCCAGTCCACTAATGGACTGACCTTCCCAGTAGATTTTGGCTGCACAAACCTGGGTGCCGGGTCTCGTGACTCAGTTTGTTAGACAACTTCAGTCCTTAACCTCTTATTAATCCCTTCACATGGTTTCCCTTCGTATGCTTCAGGTATATTGTATGGTGGTTGGAGGGACAAAGGTGTTTTATCCTGCCTGTGAATGTGTTATTCCATTTTTCCAACCTGCAGCAAAGGCTCTGGAATCCTGGCCAGGAATATATCCACAAACTTGCCTAGGGTTTCTTCCTGTGCAGTTTAGCAAATTGCAGCTTTGAACACGTGACTTGTTGGTTTGCACAGCACTTGGACCTTTTTCCCAGAGGGTTCAATCGCCACTTCACCGCACACGATATTATGCCTGTCCGGGGTTAGATGTCACAGCCACCTAGCAGTGGATCGATAGACTTAGGATATTGGTTCCATCCCTGGAAACTAGATGGAGGACGGTTCCAACGTGAGATATGGAGTAGTTAGCCAACATTCCACGTAATGAAAGCTCCTGGAAACTGATGGAAGGTTGAGGCTCCACTGGCGGAAAGGGTTAGGATATTAGGGGTTTGTAAGGACAGGATTTTCCTGAGTTATGTAGAGGGGTGTGCCGCTCCTAGATTTACTTTCCTTACACAAGCTGGTAATTTCCTGCTGACCCCTATAGTTAGGAATTATGACTTTGTTTCTTTCCCATGTCGCCAGAACCCGTGACTCTAGACCCAGATCCCAGAGAAGCTATCCTGGAACCCCTGGGGTCCTGATACAAATGTGACTTCTTTGTACACTGGCCACTCACTGTTGCCTCGACTACCGTGTTCTCTCATGGACTATTCACCCAGAACTGTACATGCACCCTCCCCCTTACACAAGGATGGATCTATGTCGATCCAACCCATACTATAACATTTCGCAATCCCTCAGCATCGCCTGGGAGCTCTTCACCAACCTGAACTAGACTGCTGGTCGGTCTAATAAGTAGTTAGGCAACCTAACCCGTGACTAGAGATACAATTATCCCATCGGATCCGAGATATCCTCCTTCAGACCATAAAGCTGTCAGCACCTGCAGAGTCCTCTTCCGATAAATGTTTCCAGCAGCCACTGCATGCCTAAACCGCGCGACCACTGACCCTTGGCCTCAAAGGCGCAGGACTCGAGGCCCACCTTACCACTACCGAACAGAACCTGATGCACTCCAAGAGGATGGTGGCTTCGCTCAACAATCTCCTCGCCAAGGCCCCTGCAGGTCCTGCTGCACCCACTGGAAGCAGTAAGGAAACCTTGAATCTGAACACAGAAAGGTTTAGTAGTGCCATAGGCAAGAACTGCCCCTTCACCACACGGCTTCACATGCAACTCCGCAGCGACTACTAGTGGTTTGACCGCAGGCAATACCATCTCACATACACTATCGGCTGTCTGACCGGATCCGCCTTCTCACAGGTGCAACCCAATATTACCGCCAAGGGCAGCAACCATGCCTGCACCTAGGCCCTGTTGGGGGAATTAGAATAGGCCTGTGGGGATCCCTACTCCGTGGTCATAGCGGCAAGAGGAATCAGGGTCCTGGCGCGAAAAAACTGCAGCTTTGTGGAATACCTGTGGGATTTCTAGCACCTGGCTGCGAAGACCGACTGGAACAATGCCGCTCAGGAGGGTGCCCTCTGCCAGGCTCCTGGCTTGGAGCTGAAGGACGCCCTGACCACCATTGCCTACCCTCTCATAACCCTGGCCACCTATGCCAACTTGTTAAAAAAGAAGGACAACAATATCCAGGCCTGTGCGGCTGACAAGAAAGGTTCCTCCTCCTCGTCATGGCGCATCCCCGTGGCCACTCAGCCCTGCTCCACCACCCCCCCTCCCCTTACAACAATTGCTGCAGGTACTACCTCAAAGTATATGAACCTCTCTCCAGGATGTCGCACCTTGGCCGAGGTGCAGTGGGATGACTTTATGAGCAGGGGACTACCTGTACTGCAGTGGTTATGGACACATGGACCGACAATGTTCAAAGCAAGAGTCCTGGCTGCATGCAGGTCACTGCCACCTCGCCTTCGAACCCCCCATGGTCCCTGATAGCACCTGCCCAGAAGGCGAGCAGGTGCAAAACCAATCACCTCACATGCAGAATACGGCACTGGCATGGGCCATGGTAACTCTTTTTTTCTTTATTTATATCCAGGTTGTCTTTGGATGGAAGGGAGAAGGGAATGGGAAATAACCACTTGGTGATCACCTCTGACATCATGGGCAACAGAAAGGTAATTTGTCCCCATTCTCTGCTTGACTCTGTAGCCAATGGATATGTATTCCTGCATAAACACTTTCCTCACTGCCACCACCCTCCCTTGTTCAAATTAACAGAAACTATTTGATTGGCAGTAATAGACAGCAGGCAGATCAGCTCCGGTGCTATCACCCACCTGACCCAGATTGAGCACAAGATCAATGAGTTTCTGAAAGCCCTACTAGTGTCTATCACCACATTGTTCAGATACCCCTTGACCCTGGATATCACCTGGCTCAAATAACAGAACATAACTATCAACTTCGCAAGTAATACCATTATGTTCAAGTCCGACTATTGTTTACAAAACTGCACCCCGGACGTGACCAGTATTCAAGTGGTTGATGAGGGGATCCCACACTTTCTTAAAGCCTATGCCATGGAACGAGCCCTGGGCCATCTGGTTCTCGAAGTGCCACAGGTCGAAGATACTGTGCTCCCGGGATACTACCAGTTTATGCCACCATTCCCGGAAACAGAACTTGATCAGTTACCGCCACACCAATCCAACAACTACACTATTCCCTTGCTACCCAGTCTTAAACACCCATTCGGCCTACTATACAACCCGTTCCCCCCAGCGATGGAATCGTTTTGTGCCTGGCTCAACGAAAATCTCTAAAAGGATTTCATCTGACTTTCCATCTCGCTGGCAGCCTCCCCCATCCTGTTCTTAAAAAAAAAAGACGGATCCTGGAAGTTGTATGTGGACTACCAGGCTCTGAACAACATCACTATCAAGGACAGAGGCTCCTTAGACCTACAGCGAGGAACCTTTATACAGATCTCTAAAGCCAAAATCTTCACTAAGCTGAATATACAAGTAGTGCACGATGCGCTCCATATGACAGAAGCCGAAGAATGGAAAACCGCCTTCCCGACCCAATATATCCTGCTTGAATCTAAAGTTATGCCATTTGTCCTCCCCAATGCCCGAGCCACCTGTCAAGCATACATTAACAAAGCCCTATACCAAGGATTAGACTGCATCGTTACCTCCTATTTGGAAGATATGCTCATCTATTGTGAAACTGAAGTGAAACATAACCAGCACGTCTGCTGAGTTGTGAAAGCCCTACCTGATACCTGGTTAGAGGTCCAGCCCTACAGGTTTCAATTCAGTATGGATCAGGTTGGCTACCTGAGCTTTATCATCACTACTTAAGCTATCTGAATGGGCAACGCCAATGTGGAAACAGTCATTGCATGGTCAGTCCCTAATTTGGTGCCAGATGTGTGGGCCCTCCTGAGGTTTGGCAACCTCTACTGGCAATTCATCAACACTTATTCCTGTTGCACAAGGCCCTTTACTGCCTTCACCAAGAAGGACCAACCATTCTTCTGGACGGCTGAGTATCAACAGTCCTTTGAGCAACTCAAGATGGCCTGGACCACTCCCCCTGTTCAGGCCCCTATTGATTTCTCCAAGGAAGTCATTATTGACCACAATGTCTCAGACTTCGTATTGAGAGGCATTATGTGCCGACATGTCAATAACAGGGTGCTCCACCCTGTCACCTTCTACTCCTGCATCGTTTTCGTTACAGGGCAGGGTAGGGTGGGTTTTACCCATGGCGGTTGCACCATTACGCGGGCCCAGTGGGTGTATTTTGTACCTTCTCCCCGTCCTGACCCTGGTCTTTTCCTGAACATGCCCCTGTTTCTTGCCACCCAAATTTGACGGTGGCCCAGGCAGTGCATCGGTGGGGCGGGCCCCTCCTGGGGGAGGGGGTGAAGAAAGCCTATGAAAACGCCCCGTCCGTGACTGGTGAGTGGCCCAGGGCGGGGAATGTAGCCCAGGGCCCGTGTTTTTTGACACCCCAGAGGCCCTGTAACGGACTCTACCCTAGGAAGCACACTCCATCTGAATGCAACCATGACATCTACAACCAGGAGGTCATAGGCATAATTAGAGCTTTTGAGCAAGGGAGATCCTACCTCATTCACTGTAAGGTCACGATCCTGACTGACCAGTCCAATGTGCAACGCGTCACTATCAAATGACTCCCGAACCACTGACAATCCCACACATCAGCATTCTTTGCCCAATTCAACTGTGACATGAACCAACAGTTAGCGCAGGTCAACTAAAAACTGGATGGATTAATGCGGATGTAAGGGCTCAAAGAGGAAGAGGAGGAACAATGAACAGAATGCCAGACACAAGTGGTGTTGAAGCCCCGTATCAAGGGGTTTTGGGCAAACATCATGCTCTCTACAGGAGTGTCTCCCCTGGAGCATCTTTCACAGGAAGCCTATAATGCTGACCCGACTCCTACAGAGATCCTGAGAGCATTACACCAAGGCAAACAACATTCCAGCTCTATTTCTCTGGCCCAATGGTGAAGAGAGGGGAACCGGCTGCTGCACCAAGACCCCCGATGTGTCCCCCTTCAACCAAGCTTCCAGCTACGGCCAATCAAAGATGCCTCTGACTGCCAGGCCGCTGGGCACCCTAGCAGAGCTAGGATCTGTAAACTGGTTTCCCGCCATTTCTACTGGCCAGGAATGCATCAAGGTATAGGTCGTTTCGTAAAGAACTGTCAAACTTGCCTGATAAGCTCTATGTTATACCATGTGCCCTGCGGTAGACTGTGCCCCCTCGTGGGACCAGGCAAATGGTGGGAACATGTCTCCATGGATTTTGTTACTAGCCTTCCCTGGAGTCAGGGCAAGGACCCCGGGCTGGTCATAATCGACAGATTACCCGTGAGGCACCACCTGATCTCCTGCCAGACCATAATCAATGTCCTGACGTTAGACGGGCTGTACGTCATACACGTGTGGTCGCACCACTGTCTTCCCCCTACCATCACTGCGGACCAAGAGACTCGGCCGACCTCTGAAGTTTGGACGATGGTATGTGATTGTTTGCAGGTATTACCGAAAGTCTCCACCGCTTGCCAGCCCTGACTGCTGGCCCAACCGGAAGAATAAATACCATCCCCGCGCAATGCTTGCATGCCGACATGAACTATCAACTGGACGATTGGGCCCTGTAGCTCGCTATGGCCGGATTGGCAGTGAATCCTGATGGCTCTGAATCGACGGACCTATTCCAATTCTGTACCCACCGTGGTTGTGACCCCATGTTGAACTCCCTGGACACCGTAGAAAGGCTCCAAGACATGTCCGAGCTAGGCTGTTGGCACAACCACTGAATCATTTCTACAGCCACCTTGGTTCCGAGATTGCCTATGCCCCGCATTGTCAAAAAGTGCATCAGCAAAAAGATCGGCTTGTGCCCAGAGCATCCTGTGCATCTAGTTCACAAAGCGCTCTGAGCGGTAAGCGAGATTCAGGACGCAACGTTGGGTCTCGCTTGCATCAGGGTGCAACCAGGTTGACCGAGAATTCTCAGGGCGCAACCAGGCGCAACACTGCATCATCCAGGCACAACCAGGACATGACGTCCAATCTGTATACCATCATGGCTCTATTCTACACTCTACCAAATCTTGTGAAATTAGGTTCCTGAAGGGTCCCCCCTTTCACAATTTGTGACTTAGGTTATACTAGCAATTGATTTAAAGTTTATCAAGATAGTATAATTTATTAAAACACTAAGATACATAGTAACACAGGCACATCCATTAAACACCCTCTACTAATCAGAAACTCGCCAGGAAAGACTACTTCCATAACAGGCTGTATCTCTACTAATATTGATCCTGAGTAGACGTCCTTTACTGCGTTGGATAGCCAGGATCGAGTAGAATCAGGCCTAAGAAGGGGGGCTCCCGGTACCAAGGGATGGTTGTGGAATCAGGCGTCAAAGTCAGCATGTCAAAATCCCGCCAAATGCCCAGCAGCAAAAGACCACTTTCCTAACAGGCTGTAGCTCCATCAATATTGATCGCGAGTAGATGTTCTTTCATGCGTTGGAAAGCTTGCGTCAAGTACATCAAGGCTGCAAAGCGTCGCGGGCTGCAACCCGAGGACATCTGAGGAATCTGGTGTCAAATCAGTATATAGTCAGAACCTCGCCAAATGCCCCACAGCCAAAGACCACTTTCCTAACAGGTTGTAGCTCCATCAATGTTGATCGCGCGTAGACGTTCTTTCATGCGTTGGAAGGCTGGCGTTAAGTACATCAAGGCTACAAAATGTCGGGGGCTGCAGCCCCAGGACGTCTAAGGAATCTGGCATCAAACCCAGCATAAAAACAGAACAAAAGACTACTTTCATAACAGGCTGTAACTCCACAACTAAAGATCACGGGGGGAAGCAGGAGGTACCGTTGGATAGCTGGGATCGAGTGGAATCGCACCCCAAAGGGACAGCTCCCGGTACTAAGGGATGGGCGTGGAATCTGGCGTCAAAGTTAGCACATCTAAATCGCGCCAAAAAAAACCCCCGGCAGCAAAAAGACCACTTCCATAACTGGCTGTAACTCCACCAATGCTGACGCCATAATGTTGTCCTTTGTACCGTTGGAAAGCTGGCATCGAGTAGGTCTAGGACGCTGAGCCTCCACTGTAGCAGCCTCTTGTCAGTCCAAAAGTCTGAAAGACTCGCCAGCAAAAACCACTTCCAAAATAGGCTGGAACTCCACATCTAAAGGTCGCAGGGGGAAGCAGGAGATCCCGGTAGATAGCTAGGATCTGGTAGAATCATGCCTGAGAAGGGGAGCTGCTGATACCAAGGGATAGGTGTGGAATCCGGCGTCGAAGCTAGCGTAAAAACAAAACAAAAGACCACTTTCATAACAGGCTGTAACTCCACAACTAAAGATCGCAGGGGGGAGCAGGAGGCACCGTTGGATAGCCAAGGTGGAGTTGAATCATACCTTAGAAGGACAGCTCCCGGTACTAAGAGATAGTTGTGGAATCTGGTGTCATAGTCAGCACATCAAAATCTCACCAAAAATGCGGCAGGACAAGGACCACTTCCACCACTTTCATGGTCTATGAAATGAGTAGTATTAAATAGATCAGAGTATATCTCATAGAATTGAATAGGAGATTGCAGTCCAGGAGGTGTTATGGATAGGATGTGTATTTGTAGTGTTGTTGATTTGTAGTACTGTTGTTATGTTGTGGAAGCGCGTTCCAAGGTGAGGGAAAATCACAACAAAGTGCCCGGGCAAGTGTTGCCACCACCACTGGACCACAGCTATCACTCAGATGCAGAGTAGAACTTAGGTTCGTTTTCGCGGCCCCAAGCTTGAAGAGCTGAACACAGAATTAGCCGGTATAATAGCGTGAGATTAAAGGATCCTGGCTTACCTGAAGTTGGTCTAGTATTGCCCTTGCCACGGGACACTAGATATAGTGGTAGAAAAGGGGCGGGAGGTACTGGATAGAGTTCGGAATAGGGGGAGGGAGAATTACCTGGGTGTGGACCAGATGTAGATCCAATGTGACGTCGCGTCTGGATCTAGGTAAGTGTAGTATGCAGGGAGAATTACCTGGATGTGAACCAGATCTGGATCTGATGTGACATCGCGTCAGGATCTGAGTGAGTCTGGTAAGACCACCTGGAACAACTGTGGTGCAGGAGGGTGTTGCAGCCAATGCCCGGTGTAACGGGGGCACCCCTAGGAAGATGGATCCCAAGGTTGCGACTGCACCAAACAAGTTCAAACTTATCGCCAAAATTTCACACAGATGTAACAGTAAAGTAGACGGTAAAACTTAATATCGTTAAGCCTGACGCTCCACTCAATTAAGGTCTTGAGAGGATTGCTCGTTGGAGTAGGAGAGTTCTTGCATAGACTTTCCGGTAGTTTTATCTTATGCCAGAAACTCACGCATCAGTTTACTCCAACTATTTGAGTACACACGTCTCCGCCAAGGGTGGTCCGACACGTCTCCTAGCACATCCTTCGGGCATGCATGTGCCGACACACTCTAGTCGGCGTTAACCTTATGCAGTTATCGTTTCTGAGGTGCATTACCATTTTGCCCGCCGGAGTGAAAACTTCTGCGCATCAGTGTCTTGCCAGTGGCTAACAGTCAAGACACCTCATGGGCTAGACTATCTATGACATCCTTCCCATATGCATTGATCTCTACTTGACTCCGGAGCCTACCGTGAGTGGTTTATCTAGTTACACTTTTACAGGTCGCGGGTTTCCGGTGTCTTCCGCAGGGCGCGATAGTCCGGGAGTGATCCGATGGGCGCTACCCATGACCACTACCTCGGATCTACCTTTCCTGTGGTAAGAATCATGCTTTTAGTGTCTCTACACTTCCCTCTCAGAGCCTATAGCGTTGGGAGCAGGTTCGGGCTTGGTAGGTGAAGAACTCTCCCCGTCGCCCCGGCACCACCCGCGACTACCTTCGGGACCCCCACGGTCAACACCCATTAACTCCGTCAGTTCTGGTCCGTTTTACTCAGAACAACTTGGAGGAGGTACTCCACCTTCCACCCTATGTCCCCCTGTATGTCCTGCGAACAGCCTATGGTCGACTGGAGGGCAGCGATGTATACGGTGTTGCAAGCATGTCGCCAAAGATTCCACTGTGCCAGACTGCACACAACTACACAGCCATTTGCCCCTGATGTCCAGGCCTTCAGGCGGGGCTGGAGGGGTATGATGGGAATAATGTCTCCAATTTACAGGGTCCTCGATGCTCCGTAGCTCGCCCAATAGCATCCCCCGGAATCGCATATTCCAGTATCATGCATCGCGTCGCGTGACAAACGTTCCAGTCAATTTTCCCAAACACCCCAAGGGACTTTGTATTGAAAGGTAGGGTAACTCAGGACTCTGGGCAGGGTAACCAAAGACCCAAGGCAGGGTAACCTGATCCCGAGAGTAGGGTAACCTTCTCTAGCGGACAAGTTAACTTTTCCTGTTACTCTGCCTATCCTGTCGCCGCGGATAGACCTTTCTGACCTGTCTTCAGTTACCTGGCCTACCTGAGCAACTGCCCCTTCATAAGTCCCTAGGCATGCTGACCAGCCAATTCTGTGCGTTCTCGGACCCCGGGCCATCGGCTCTCCATAGGTTAAGTCCTTACTTGCCTGCCGGCTCCTATCAGTTCGCCTCCTGGCTACCGGTATGGGTATAGGTTCCGTTTGCCATAGCTCATGTATGCTAGGTCGTTACACCACTCCCCTCTTCTCTACGGTCCGTCCCGGACCGTTAGCGTCGTCTCTTATTCCCACGACTCGATTCCTCCCAGACCCTGTAGTCCCTGGCCTTGTCCGGATATCTTTGGTGGAAATCCTGAATGGCCTGCAAGCCTGTCCCTTCTAGCATCTCATAGGGCTCCCGTGCGTTTTCCTCAGCCCCGTAGCCTCCCCATGAAACTAGGAACTGGACAAAGCTCGCCGGAAACTTCGCCTTCGGTCCTCTGTACCATCGGCTGTCCACAACAGCTTCGATAGCGTAACTGGGCTCCTTGTCTATATGTTCCAGGGTAGAGGCTTCCTTTACCCTACCTGCTTCCAGATCCTCGCGATAGGGTTCAAGCAACGTGACCTTGAAAACCGGGTGGATGCTCCATCTGGTGGGCAATTGGAGTTCACAAGCTCAGTTACCCACCCCACGTTTGACCACAAAAGGCCCAAACATCCGGTGGTCCAGGTTCTCCATTGGACACGTCGTGCAGATGTTTTTTCGGTTCAACAGCACGCGGTCTGCTTTCTTTGCCCACCCAGCCGCCACATCCTCAAGGGTGACGTAGTCCAGTGATGCCAACCTTTTCTGGTCATGCCATTTCCGTTGCCTTGCCTGTGCCCGTTGGATCGTTTCTCGAATCTCTGTCCAGGTTCCTTTCCATTGCTTAACCAAGCGCTCACTACTTGGGTGTATTCCCTGGTTATCAGACATGATACCCCACCAGTTTGTCCTTGGCTTAAACCTGCAGTTGATCTCAAAAGGTGAGAACCTGGTGGATTCTGATGTCGAGGTGTTGTACGCATACTCCGCAAGGAATAACAGAGAAACCCAATCATCTTGTTGGTAGGAACAGTAACTACGCAAGTACTGCTCCAGTGTTTGATTAACCCGCTTGGTCTGCCCATCAGTCTCAGGGTGGAATGCGGTTGAAACGTTTAGTTTCACTTGCAACAAGTGCATTAGACCCATCCAGAACTTGGATGTGAATCGGCTATCTCGGTCGGAGATGATTGACTGGGGGA
>PYWC01000013.1:1162941-1336205 GCA_003182015.1 Tuber magnatum
TTCCTACCACAGGTGAGGTGGATCCGAGGTGGTGGTCATGGGTAGCGCCCATTGGACCGCTCCCGAACCACCGTATCCTGCAGAAGACATCGGAAGCCGAGACCCGTAAATAGTAGACGGATAAACCGCTCACGGTAGCTTCCGGCATTAAGTAGAAATCAACGCGCATGGGAAGGGTGTCATAGATAGTCTAGTTCAGCAAGGCGTCTTGACAGTTAGCCACTGGCTAGTGACCGATGCGCAGAAGCTTTCACTCCGGTGCGCAGAATGGAACTGCCCCGCAGAAACGGTATACACATATGGTGAACGCCGACCAGAGAGTGTCGACACACGCATGCCTGAAAGGGGTGCCATGAGAGGTGTCGGACCACCCTTACCGGAGAAGGGTGTGTCTGAATAGTTGGAGTAAAGTGATGGGGGAGTTTCTGGCCTAAGATAAAACTACCTGAACATCTATGCGAGAACTCTCCTACTCCTACAATAAATCCTCTGGAGACCTTAATTGAGTGAAGCGTCAGGATTAACGATATTAAGTTTTAGCGTCTACTTTACTCTTACATCTGTGTGAACGTTTAGCGATAAGTTTGAAGTTGTTTGGTGTGGTCGCAACCTTGGGATCCTTCTTCCTAGGGGTGCCCCCGTTACAAGCGCGAACATGCGCAAAAACCGACGTGCCAAACATCTTGGCGGTGTTGTCGTCAAGGTCCAGGTCTGAGTCCCAGTTGGATTCCATTCTGGTTCGAAGTTCGGTACTAGCCATTGCGCTTGCCGCCCTGGGCTACTGGTTCTAGCCAAGGGTACCAGTATTTACGCAAGGTCAGTACCAAAGGTCAGAAACAATTAATCAGGAGAGGAGTTAAGCGAGGAGCTCGCTTAACGATATACTGTAACCAGGGCCCACCTAGGAAGATGGATCCCCAGCTTGCGACCACACCAAACAACTTCAAACTTAACGCCAAAAGTTCAGACAGATGTAAGAGTAAAGTTGACGGTAAAACTTAATATTGTTAAGCCTGACGCTTCACTCAATTAAGGTCTCGAGAGGATTGATTTTGCAGTAGGATTGTTCTCGCATAGAGTTTCAGGTAGTTTTTATCTTATGCCAGAAACTCCCCCATCAGTTTACTCCAACTATTCGAGCACACCGTTCTTCGCTAAGGGCGGTCCGACACGTCTCCTGACACCCCCTTCGGGCATGTATGTGTCGACACACTCTAGTTGGCGTTCACCTTATGCAGTTATCGTTTCTGCGGTGCATTTCCACTTTGTCCGCCGGAGTGAAAACCTTTGCGAATCGGTGTCTTGCCAGTGGCTAACAGTCAAGACGCCGCATGAACTAGACCATCTATGACACACTTCCCATATGCATGGATCTCTACTTGACCTCAGAAGCTACCGTGAGCGGTTAATCTATCTACTATTTACGAGTCTCGGGCTTCCGCTGTCTTCCTCAGGGTACGGTGGTCCAGGAGTGATCCATTGGGCGCTACCCACGACCACTACCTTGGATACACCTTACCTGTGGTAGGAATCATGCTTTTAGTGTCTATGCACTTCCCTCTCAGAGCCTATGGCGTTGGGGACAACTTTGGGCGTGGTAGGTGTAAAACATTCCCAGTTGTCCCAGCATCACCTGGGACTACCTTCGGGACCCCCATGGTTAACTCGCGTTAACTCTGCCAGCTTTGGTCCGCTTTACTCCAAACAACTTGGAGGAGGTACTCCACCTTCCACCCTATGCCCCCTTGTATATCCTGCGAACAGCTTACGGTCAACCGGACGGCAGCAACGTATATGCTGTTGCAAGCAGGTCTCCAAAGATTCCTCTTTGCTAGACTGCACACAACTACACAACCGTTAGCTCATGACGTCCGGGTCTCAAGGCGCGGCCGGAGGGGTATGATAGGAATACTGTCTCCAATTCCCAGCTTCTTCGGAGCTGCGTAGCTTGCCCAATGTCATCTCACAGAGTCCTAGATTCCAGTATTATGCATGGCTTTGCGTGACAAACATTCCGGTCAATTTTCCCGAACTCCCAGAGGGACTTTGTATTGAAAGGTAGGGTAACTCAGAACTTTGGGCAGGGTAACCCAAGCCTCATGGCAGGGTAACCTAGTCCTGAGGGTAGGGTAACCTTGTACGATGTACAAGAAGACCCTCCCCAGTTACCTGGTCTATTCCGTCGCCAGTGATAGACACTTCTGTCCTTTCTCCGGTTACCCTGCCTACTGAGTACCTGCCCCTTCCGAGGTCCCTAAGTACGCTGACACCGCTCCCGGGTGTACCCAGGTACATAGGTACCTGACCAGCCACTTCTGTTCCTTCTTGGAGCCCGGGCCATCGGGTCTCCGTAGGTCAAGTACTTACTTGCCTGCCGGTTCCTACCAGTTCGCCTCCTGGCTACCTGTATGGGTATAGGTTCTGTTTGCCATAGCGCATGTACGTTGGGTCGTTACAACTGAGGAGACATGGAGGCCCCATACCTCGCGCTGGGTGAAGACTTATAGCTAAATACCAGGAACGTCCAAACCTACCAACTCTTACAAATGATGGACGACAATGGTCTTGGCCCCTGCCACACCATTGCCCAAATTGGTACACATAGTTGTCGCCTCAATCTCCCTCTCTCGCTGACGATACACCATGTGTTTCATGTCTCCCTGCCTGAGGTGACAGATGAGAATGATCTTCCAGGATGGGTGTTACCCCCTGTGCCACTGGTAGAAGTCTACGGAGAGGAGGATTACCAAGAACAGGCCGTGAACGATGCCAAGATGGTGCCGGGATGCCTGTGGTATAGGGTTGCATAGCGCGGATATGTGGAAGCCACCTGGGAACACACCAAAACTGTCAACAGGCTACGCGGGATCAACTAGTTCTATTACGGTTAACTGAAGAAACTCTGGCCCCTTCCCCAGTAATGAACATCTGACTCCGACATTTTCAGGGTAGCGGAGTGGAGCTAGTGTCACAGTCATCTAGCTGGTGATGGATAGAGTTAGGATGTTGCTGGCATCCCCGGAAACCAGTGCCAAGATGGTGGCAACGTGGGAAATAGGGGTGGTGAGCCCAGGTTCCGTACACCAGAACCTTATGGGAAGTGATGGATGGTTGTGGCTGCACTGGGGTAAAGGGTTGGGATGTTAGGTATTGGTCAGCAGACGATATTCCTGGGTTATATAAAGAGGTGTGCTGCTCCTAGGTTTACTTTCCTCATGCAACCTCGTAATTTCCTGCCGAAACCTCTATTTAGGAATTGCAACTTTGTTTCATGCTCATATTACTAGAACCACTGACCCCTGACCCTGCTCCACCGGAACCCATCTTTGAAACCCTGGAGCCCAGATACAAACACCTCTTGTTTGTATACTTGCTCCCCTTGCTTGCTGCGACTACCCTGGTGTGCCTTGAACTATCTGCCCGAAACCCTGCATGGCCCCTTCCTGCTATATCAGGCCAGGCATCTCTGTTGGTACCTTACATTTCACAAGATTTCCGCACATCAATCATTGGCTAGGTGGCCTAGTCGATCTGAGTAGCACGGTTACTTAGCAAGTCTTGTAACTTGTCAGTTGTGATCTCTTCATAGCCATTCTCACAGTGACCAGTGTTTTCATCAGGTTGCGTGCAGAGAGCCTGGGTTGTGACAAAAGTATTGCTAATAATGCCTGCGCCAGGTGGACTGGTGTCAAATATTACCATGGTGCATGCACCATTAATCAAGATGGTTCCTTGCAGCGCGCCGTAGCAGTGGTAAGTAGATGCTGGAACAGGTCCGTAGCCCGTAATCTTTGTTTCCGCACTGTCAGAGTTTGTTTGTACCTCTCCAAATTCCTCTATCTCTGCATGATCTGGTTTGGTTTCCATCTTAATTTGCCA
Source organism: Tuber magnatum (assembly GCA_003182015.1). NCBI lineage: Eukaryota > Fungi > Ascomycota > Pezizomycetes > Pezizales > Tuberaceae > Tuber > Tuber magnatum. The sequence continues at coordinate 1,166,821 of PYWC01000013.1, forward strand.
TTTGGAGGATCAGTCATCTGCCATGTGTCCCTTGTTTCCACAATTAAAGCATTCTCTCTCATTCTTTTGTTTCTGCTTGGTAGTCCTGGGAATCCCCTTATAAGTTGACTTCATTTTTCTTTCCTGTTGATGTTGCTTCCATTGCAGTTTTCCATCTCACTTTGCCGCAATTTTCTTACCATATGTGCTGGTGTCATGCAGGATGGCATCCTGCCATTCTGCATTTATGGTAATGTCATCGATCTCATGGTCCTCACTTTCCCTTGGGTCTACTGCTGGTGTGAGTTGAGTATCCATGGTATCATAGAATCCTTGTTTTAGTATATGCTAGTTGACTGTGAATTCAGGCATCCATCCAGGCTGCGTGGGCAGTTCTGCAGCTACTTTGGTGATCCTTTCTGCTCTACCATATCGTGCTTGCTGAATATTGTAGGAAGCCTGGAACGGTTCTTCTCGATTTAGGCTTGACCACAACACTTTTTCTGGAGGTATTTCAGTACAGTCGTGTCCGTTAAATAATTACACCCCTGCCCGGCAACGGTGCAATGACACCTCTCCCCCACCGCATCACCCACCATGGCACCACCACATACCCGAAGAGAAAAAGAAGACAGGAATCAGCAAATCTATACCATGCATAAGCATACCAATATAGGTTATAATAAAATAGCTAAGGCTATTGGGGTCTGCAAGGAGACTGTTGCCAAGATTGTCCAAAGAGCCAATTCAAGAGGGGGAAACACCCATTATGCTTCCAAGAAAGGCCGACCCACCAAGATTACGGACACCAAAAGAAGAGCGGTAGAGGCAATTATTGATGCTGAGCCTCATTTAGCATTACGCGACATTACCCAAAAAGCGAATATTGGCCTTGGCAGAACCACTATAGATAAGATCATATCTGAAGCTGGTTTCAGGCTTCTGATACCTAGGAAAAAGCCTTTTTGGAGGAAAGGACAAAAGGAGAAGAGAAAGGAGTTTGCTAGGAGAAGGAAGAACTGGAAAGGGGCATGGAATTGGGTTGTCTTTGTTGATGAAGCCACTATTATTTATGATCCAAATCCGGCTAGGAGGAGGGTCAGAGTAAGAGCTGGTGAAGAGTTGGAAGAAAAAAACTTAAAGCCTAGCTTTAAGTCTGGGAGGACTAGTATTGGGGTGTATGCTGCAATCATGAAGGGTGGCAGGACTGAGTTAATTCTTGTGAGAAAGAGGGGGGAGGAGGAAAGGACCAGCAAAAGAGACAGACTTGGCCTCAATTCCCACCAATATGCAACTGAAATCCACCAGCCATACCTCATCCCTTTTATAGAAGGTCTGGATAGACCTTCTGACAACATCTACCTAGCTGCAGACAATGCCTCCTGGCATGGTGGTGAGGAAAATCGAAAATTGGAGGCAGACTGTGGTTACAAAAAACTTCCTTGGCCACCCAACTCACCAGATCTCAATCCTATTGAGAACACCTGGGCTCTACTCAAAAGAGCCCTTACCAAGCGATTCTCCAGACTGGAGAGAAGGCCTCATAGTGCTGCTGAATTATTTCAGGCAGCAAAGGAGGAGTGGGATTTAATTCCCCAAGGGACATTGGATGCTTGGATAGAGAGGATGCCTGAGAGAATCCAGGCTGTTTTGGATGCAGATGGGGGTCACACAAAATGGTAGCAGGATTTCTTTGGAGCTTATGATACTTACTTTCATCTATTTCTTAATTGAATTTGTATCTTTTTTTTTTTTGTGGTTGAATTGGTTGATTGTGGTTGTCATGCTTGTTGCCCGGCGGTGTAATTATTTAACGGACATGACTGTACTGTTCGTTCACTTATGTAGTTTCCACCATCATATTCATCCATGCACTGGTGGTATGCCTCAAAGGTAGCTGCTTGCCAGAAAGCTCCGTCATTGAGTCCCATTTCCTTCTCAGCTGTCTTGAGTGCCTGTATGAGCAGATACTAGCATTTTGAGGTTCCCCATGGCTCATATGGTTCAGGTTTGAGGTGGTCTCTTTTGCCACTAAACCTGTCTGGCAATGGTAACTTTATATTAGGTTTCTTTCCTGACAGGTCGCAGGACTGCCAACTGGTAGTGCAGGGGGAGGCAGCTGGCTTTCTGAGCCAGCTATATCAGATTCACTTTCTTCTCTGTCACTATCCTCCATCTCAGAGGTACTCTTCGGTGGTGGCAGGGGGTCTCTGGGTGTCTGTTTCATGTTCTTGCCTTGTTGTTCTTAGATTCCTCTAAGCCTCTTGATGCCTGGTGCTTTGAAAGCTGCCTGGCAGCATCGTGAGTGCTAGACTAGGCTTTGTTCCTTGGGTCCTGGGGTTGTCTGGCCCATTTGAGTCTTTCTGGTAGGACCTTCTTCCCACCACTCCTCTGAAGTAGTTTCGATTGTGTTTGCTGGTAAAGCTGACCCCCCTGTGTTCTCCCACTTGCCCAGCTAGCGTTTCATGATGGACGTTTATAGGTTGATCTGGCCTCGTCCAGGTATCATGTTTGTAACAACCATCAGAGATTAAAGGACTTGTACCGTATTTATATCTAGCCTGCTAATCATACTCCAAGCACGATAGTAATGGGTGGCCTGCTTCCTCGGCATGAGATGAGAGCTGTGTAGACTAAAGAGGGCTTGGAAATAGTATAATAGGAGATCCAGAAGTAACCCTTCAACTAGGTATATTAAGAATACTTTCAGTCCAAGTGTGCTGTTTCCATCATGGAATCAGGGGTGTTTAAATGCGAGTTCCCACTCATCTCCAATATAAGCGATAATGTAGTCCCTTGGCAAGTATCCAACGATACCCCGGAAACATATTGCCCCGCAAATGATACTCTGAAACACATCACAAAAGAGTCCAAGTATCAAGAAATATCTTTGAAATATAACCAGTATCAAATGATACTATAAAACAAACCATAAAACATTCCAAGGATCTAGCACTGCATTTGTAACATAACCGGTATAAAAGCATAGTATAAGCCAAAACATAAACTATAACCACATACTTATACCGGTTACGATGTAGTTCAGGGGAACTTGTGGGAACCTTATGACACGCTAGAAGGGGCAGGCTTACAGGCCATTCCGGATATCCACCAAAGACAAACGTGCAAGACCAGGGACCTGAAGGTCAAGTAGGAATCAAGTCATGGAAATCAGAGATCTTGTTAACCATTTAGGGTGGAACTTAGAGAAGATCGGAGTGACGTAATGACCCAGCATACATGAGAAATGGCAGACAGGGCCCATACCCAAGGAGGCAGCTGTGAGGTGGACGGGTATGGACAGGTGTGCAAGCATAAGTCTGACCCATTGAAACCCAATGGTCCAGGTTCCATGTGAACAGTAAAGCATACACCCTGGATAGGTGTCAGTGTGTTCAAGGTTTTGGAAAGGACAAGTTACCCTGCTCAGCTAGGCAACTAAGTGGGGGTAGGGCAGAGAAGTCTATCTCCACTATAGAAATAGACAGACTGACAGGATAAAGTTACCCTGAACTCCAGAGTATGTGACCCTACTCAGGGATCACAGTTACCCTGTCTCAGAAGTCAGGTTACCATGTCTAGGAACCTGAGTTCGTCTCGCTAGCAATATGAAGTCCGTTGGGGTGTTCGAGGGAAATAACAGCAAAGTTGGTCACAGGTCACCATGGAGATTAGTGGAATCTAGGCTTCTAGGGGATTCTATTCATTCAGCTAGGCAGCTCGACAGTAGTGGTAAATTGAAGACATTCTTTCTATCATGCCTCTTTGTCTCCGCCGTAAGGCCTGGATATTATGGGTAAAGGGTTGCGTAGATGTAGGCAGTCTGGTGAGAAGGAATCCTTATAGACCTACTCGCAACACCATATGGATTGCCGCAACCAGGTTCACTGCAGGCTGTTTGCAGGATATACAGGGGAGCACAGCAGCGAAGATGGAACACCCCCTTCCAGGTTTTGAAAGAAAAAGAGACCAAAACTGATGGACTTAAAGGGGGTTAACCATGGTGGTTCTGCAGATGGTTGCTAGTACTGCAAGGGGGACTAGGAGAGTTATACATCCATCAGACCCGAACGTGTCCCCAATACTAGGAGCTGTGTAAGGAAAGTCTAGAGGGAGCAAAGGAGTGATTCCTACTATAGATAAGGTTGATCTGAGGTAGTGGTCATGGGTAGGGCCTATTGGAGCACTCCAGGACCACTATATCATGATGAAGACACTAAAAGTCTAGTAGTCATAAATAGTAGACAGATAAAATCCCCAAGGTAGCTTCTGGGGTCATGTATAAATCAGTGCATATGGGAAGGGTGTCATAGAGAGTCCAGCCTGTCCACTGTGTAACGGGGGCACCCCTAGGAAGATGGATCCCAAGGTTGCGACCGCACCAAACAACTTCAAACTTATCGCCAAAAGTTCACACAAATGTAAGAGTAAAGTAGACGGTAAAACTTAATATCGTTAAGCCTGACGCTTCACTCAATTAAGGTCTCGAGAGGATTGATTGTTGGAGTAGGAGAGTTCTCGCATAGACTTTCAGGTAGTTTTATCTTATGCCAGAAACTCCCCCATCAGTTTACTCCAACTGTTCGAGTACACCCTTCTCCGCTAAGGGCGGTCCGACACGTCTCCTGACACCCCCTTCGGGCATGTATGTGTCGACCCGCTCTAGTCGGCGTTCACCATATGTGCATATCGTTTCTGCGGCGCAATTCCATTCTGCCCGCCGGAGTGAAAACCTCTGCGCATCGGGGACTTGCCAGTGGCTAACTGTCAAGACCCCTTGCTGAACTAGACTATCTATGACACCCTTCCCATGCGCGTTGATTTCTTCTTGACGCCGGAAGCTACCGTGAGCGGTTTATCTATCTACTATTTACGAGTCTCGGGCTTCCGGTGTCTTCCGCAGGGTACGGTGGTCCAGGAGTGATCCAATGGGCGCTACCCACGACCACTACCTCGGATACACCTTACCTGCGGTAGGAATCATGCTTTTAGTGTCTCTGCACTTCCCTCTCAGAGCCTATGGCGTTGGGGACATCCTTGGGCGTGGTAGGTGCAAAACGTTCCCAGTCGTCCCGGCACCACCCGGGACTACCTTCGGGACCCCCACGGTTAACTCCCGTTAACTCCGTCAGTTTTGGTCCGTTTTACTCCGAACAACTTGGAGGAGGTACTCCACCTTCCACCCTATGCCCCCTTATATATCCTGCGAACAGCTTACGGTCGACCGGACGGCAGCAACGTATACGGTGTTGCAAGCGGGTCTCCAAAGATCCTCCTTTGCTAGACTGCACACAACTACACAACCGTTTGCCCATGACGTCCGGGCCTCAAGGCGGGGCCGGAGGGGCATGATAGGAATAATGTCTTCAATTTACAGCTTCTTCGTAGCTGCGTAGCTCGCCCAATAGCATCTCCCGGAACCCCAGATTCCAGTATTATGCATGGCTTCGTGTGACAAACATTCCAGTCATTTTTCCCAAACTCCCCGAGGGACTTCGTATTGGCAGGTAGGGTAACTCAGGTCCTTGAACAGGGTAATCCAAGCCTCAAGGCAGGGTAACCCTGTTCTGTGGGTAGGGTAATCTTGTCCGGTGGACAAGTGGATTTTCTCCTGTTACCCTATCTATCCCTCTTCCGGGGATAGACACACTCGGCCTTTCTCTAGTTACCCAGCCTAGCTGTGTATTGGCCCTTCATAGGTCCCTAAGTACGCTGACACCAACCTTGGGCGTAGCCATGTACCTAAATACTTGTGTCCACTAAGTCTGCTCATCTCGGAGCCCGGGCCATCGGGTCTCCGTAGGTCAAGTACTCACTTGCCTGCCGGTTCCTACCAGTTCGCCTCCGAGCTACCTGTATGGGTGTAGGTTCCGGCTGCCATAGCTCACGTATGCTGGGTCGTTACATCACTCCCCTCTTCTCTACGGTCCGTCCCGGACCGTTTAGCGTCGTCTTTTGTTTCCACGACTCGATTCCCCCAAGACCCGATGGTCCCTGGGCTTGGACGGATATCTTTGGTGGAAATCTAGCATGGCCTGTAAGCCTGTCCCTTCTAGCATCTCATAGGGCTCCCATGAGTTCTCCTCAGCTCCATAGCCTTCCCATGAAACCAGGTACTGGACAAAGCGCGACGGAAACTTCGCCTTTGTTCCACCATACCAGCGACTGTCCACAACAGCTTCGATGACGTAACTGGGCTCATTGTCCACGAGCTCGGGGGTAGGGATCTCCTTGATCCTACCCGATTCCGGATCCTCGCGATAGGGTTCCAGCAGCGTGACATTGAAAACCGGGTGGATGCTCCATCGGGTGGGCAATTGGAGTTCGTATGCTCGGGTACCCACCCGACGTTTGACCACGAAAGGGCCAAACATCCGGTGGTCCAGCTTCTCCATGGGACGCTTGGTGCGGATGTTCTTCCGGTTCAACATCACGCGGTCCGCTTTCTTAGCCCGCCCAGCAGCCACATCTTCCAAGGTAACATAGTCCGGGGATGGCAGCCGTTTCTGGTCATGCCATTTCCGCTGCCTTTCCTGTGCCCGTTGAATCGTTTCTCGAATCTGTTGCCAGGTTCCTTCCCATTCCTTAACCAAGAGTTCACTACTTGGGTGTATCCCTTGGTTGTCAGACACAACACCCGACCAGTTTGTCCGTGGGTTGAACCCATAATTGATCTCAAATGGTGACAACCTGGTGGATTCTGATGTTGAGGTGTTATACGCATACTCCGCAAGGGGTAGCAGCGAGACCCAGTCATCCTGTTGATAGGAACAGTAACTACGCAAGTACTGCTCCAGTGTCTGATTAACCCTCTCAGTTTGCCCATCAGTCTCTGGGTGGAATGCAGTCGAAACGTTTAGTTTCACTTGCAGCAAGTGCATCAGACTCATCCAGAACTTGGATGTGAATCGGCTATCTCGGTCGGAGATGATTGACTCTGGCAGTCCATGAAGGCGCCAAACCTCCTTCAGGAATATCAAGGCAAGCTCCTTGATAGGTACCTCAGTGGTCAGGGGTATGAAATGGGCCATTTTCGAAAACCTGTCTACTATGACCCAGATCTTGGTATACCCTTCGGACTCTGGCAGCGCGACAATGAAATCCATTGAAATTGCTGTCCAAGGCCGCATAGGAACATCGATAGGTTCCAGCAGCCCGAACTTCTTGTGCCTGATGGATTTATTTCTTTGGCATGCGTCACATGTCCGCACATAGTCAGTGATATGCTCATCCATCTTAGGCCAGTAGAAGTTAGCCCTCACCCTGCCAATGGTTTTGTAAGTCCCGAAGTGTCCCGCGATTCGGGAGTCATGTTCTGCCTTCATGATTGTCTGCTTCAGATTCTGACCCTTGGGAACATACCACCTGTTCTTGTACAGGAGTAAGCCCTTTTCCGTCGTGAAATGTCGGTCGACCTCTTTGTCACCTGCAGCTGTTGCCTTCAGGATCCTTAAGTACTCCTGGTCTTCGGTTATCGCTACCCGCAACTGATCCAAAAAGGAAGACTTGAGCCGAAATCCCTGGCACACTTGCAACACCTGTGGTCGCAAGATGTCCCGTTCCTGGCTCCCAACCCACTGTCCGGGGCGAAAAAACGACTGTGGCGGAAAATCACTCCCCCCTTCAGGGCGGTAGTCCCTACGCCGCGACAAAGCATCCGCCTTCTCATTCAACCGTCCTTCTCGGTAAACCACCTTGAAGTTAAATGGTTGCAGGAATTCAGCCCAGCGGTGCTGCCTTCGGTTAAGGACCTTGGTACTATTGAAGTACTCCAAGTTCTTATGATCCGTATAGATCACCAACTGGTCCGTTACCGAGCGTAGCAAATGATCCCATTCCTTGAACGCCGCCACGATGGCTGTCATTTCCTTGTCATGGACATCATAATTAATCTCCGCTGGGTGGAACTTCCTACTATGGTAGGCCACCGGATGCCATCTCTCATCCTCACATAACTGGGAGAGAACGGCTCCTAATGCAAAGTCACTAGCGTCGGTTTCTAGCCGTGTTGGCCGTTCAGGGTCAAAATGTGCTAGGATAGGTTTGGACGTGAACGCTTCCTTTAAATGATTGAAGGCCTGCTCACATGCAGGTGTCCATTCCCATCGGACATCCTTCTTTGTCAAGTCCGTGAGGGGTTTCGCTATCTTGCTGAACCCTTCTATGAACCGACGATAGAAGTTGGCAAAGCCCATAAAGCTTTGAACGTCGACGACGCATGTCGGAGGTGCCCAGTCTTTGATTGTCTGCACCTTTTCCGACAACATAGAGATCCCCATATCGGAGATCCTATATCCGAGGAATTCAACCTCCCGTTGGTGGAAACTGGACTTCTTCATACTTACACATAGTCTAGCTTTCCGCAATTTCTCCATTACACGCCTTACCATCGCGACGTGCTCTTCCATAGTTTCGGAGTAGATCAGGATGTCATCCATATACGCGATGACTCCTTCATCCATGAGATCTCGAAAGACCTCATTTATCATGCTCTGGAAAGTTGCCGGGGCATTACATAACCCAAACGGCATGACCGTGTATTCATACAGTCCATATCTGCACCGGAAGGCCGTCTTCCATTCCTCACCTTCTGCCATCCTCAGAAGATAGTAGCCGTTTTTCAAGTCCAACTTAGTGAACACAACGGCTTTTCCTAACCTATCTCGCAGTTCATTCATCAGCGGTAGAGGGTACTTGCTCTTCACCGTGATTTTGTTCAGCCCTCGGTAATCTATTACCAGTCTTAATGTACCATCTGGTTTTGGCACAAAGAGGATAGGGGCTGCTGCTGAGGAACTGGATCGCCGTAGCTTCCCCGTTCGCAGCATGTCATTGAGATATTCCCGGAGTGCCTTAAGCTCCTTTTCCGATAACGGATAGATAGGCCCAAACGGAGGTTGAGTCCCGGGTAGCAACTCGATCGTGTGGTCATACTTTGAGTGCTCCGGCAAGGCCTCAATCCGTTCTTGACTGAAGATGTCCCCGTAGTCCTTATACTCAGGGAGTAGCTTGACAGTAATGTCAGCACCTTCCTCATCGGAGAATTGTACAATTCCCAACAGGTACACATTACTAGGGTCTTCAGCTAGCAACTCTTCATCGGTCATGAACACTAACCGCCCCTGCTCTGCCAGGCAATTAGCCTTGCAGAAATCTGAGCGCCAGGTTAGTGATCCTGTCTTCCAATCTATGTCGGGATTATGGTCCTTCAACCAAGACATAGGTAGGTACCCGTCCACCTTGGTGTCGGGCATGTCCGCGACTTCAAACCGCATTTCGTTATGGTGGTCGCCTATTCTCATGTCCAATGATTTGGTATAGTGCAGACCTGACCCCGGAATGTGATTACCGCTTGCGTCGCTTATCGGCACATGTACCTTTCGTCGGACACATGGTGCCTGCGTTTGTTTAACCCATCGGCTACTAAGCACTGGCCCAGTAGCTCCACTGTCGAGTAGCAGGAGCGCCTCAGCGCTTACCTGTCTAGCTCCAATCTTCCAGTCTAGCCTTACCCTCAGGTGGATAGACTTGGTATGGCGAGGCAAGTTATCACGCTTCTGCCTCTTCACTTGTCTTAGGGACTTAGTCATCTTGGCTTACTAATTCTGATCTCTTGCCTTTCGACACAAGAGCGGCCACAACGGGTCGGCAAACGTTAAGGGATTGGGAATCGTGTTATCAATAGCTAGGGTGTTTACTATCACGCCAGCATGATTTCGGGTACTAAACCCTCCTCAGGTAAACTTGATCATAGCATCATTTATTCAATCAAGTCCAGCCTGAACTAATCCCGCTTGTACATAACAAATTTTCCCGAGGTGGGTAGAAGTCCGCTGTTGGACCGGTTCCAAGTGAAGCAACCTTGCTTCCCCAATGTCGAGCGTCTCCGCGAGCGAGATCTCTCCCAGCCTCAACCGAAAATAATGTCCTATGACTTGTCCGTCCCACTAAAGAAATCCTGAAAGAAATACAAATAACTAGAACAAAGGAAATAACCTGAAAACCCACAAAGGAGAGATCACCCTGTCCACCGCACACGGCCTTCAACATCTATCTGCCCACACCACCTGGGTGTAGTCAGCATCAGGGTCGTTCATGCAGTAGAGGGGTACTTACCCATCCCAGAAGCCACTTCCGGGGCTCCTTTTCATCCATCCCGCAGGGGTCTATGGATACAGGTTATTAAGGTTATACCTTTCACAGAATGGGGTCTTACCTATTCTGAGCCGTCAGTATCAACCTCCATAATCTGAGGTGATGCCTGTCGGACTTCAAGTATCTTTGACGAGGTAGCCGGAGGTGGCGCTTCGATACGCTTTAGTCCCTTGTCCATACCTGAGGGCTCGCTTACCGGGGCTGACCGTTTCAACCCACGAGCCTGTTTGGACGAACTAACGACTGGGGACGTCGCGGTGCACTTTCTCCAAAAGTGACCCGTTTGTCCACACTTGGTGCACTGGTTGTGCTTTCTCCGACGTTTGGTCAAAGTCGACGGGATTTCCTTATGCGCCAGGGCATACTCAGAAGTCCCCGGCTTTGCCTGTTTCCCCGCATTGAAATTAGTAGGTTTGGCAGACCGCTGGTTCTGTCTGCCCGAACCTTTATCCTTCTTTTTAAACCTTCCGGAAGTTGAGGACCTATCCTCCTTCTTGTCCGTTGGTTGAGACCGTTGGACAGGGTGGATAACTCGGTTGCTGAACCGGGTGTTGTCTTCCAGTGTGTGTCCAACCTTCCGAAGAAGATCAAGGTAGTCGTTCAAGTCGGTAGGATGGGGCTCCTTCAGTGCCCACGCGTTCCTCACTTCTTGAGTAATGCCCGACCGTACCTTATCTCGTACCTGCACAGGGTCTGTATAGCTAAGCTTATACATATAGTCAATTATCTTGTCCAGGTACTCATCGATGTGATGTGGCTTCATCACTAGGTCTCGCCACTCAAGGAGGGATCGGTCTCGTTCCGCTTGGTCACCGCCGAAACTCCGTTCAAGCCGTTCCCGGAATCCTTTCCACGTTCTTAACGGGTTACTGTTATTAACTGGAACTCCGGTACGCTTGGCTGCCTCCTTATTGATGTGGGAGTGCAGCCCAAGATACCATGTTCGGGCAGTATCTTCTAGAAGGGGGATCACCAGGTTTACCTTGTCCATATCGGTCAACCTGCACCCAGCAAAATACTCGAACTTAACCTCTACCAGCGTCAGGAAGCTGGCGAGTTCGGTGACCTTTCCCTTAAACGCCGGAATGCCGCTCAGCTTTTCCGGCTTCTTCTGCCGTTGTCTAGATGATGGTCGTGCAGCCGCCCTACTCCGTAGTTCCCTTGACAGCTTCTTAGCACGGCGGTCCCACCGTCGTTTCTTCTCGTCGCTCCAGTCATCCTTGCGAGCGCCGAGAAAAGGGGTCAAGTCGGGGAGAGAATCGGCATCATCATCATCCGAGCTATCATGGTCAGAGTCCCCAGGATCTCCACCTGCTCCTGTAGTACCACCGACAGGTGGTCCATTTCCACCTCCACTACCCCCGGTATTTCCTCCTGGGGTCTCGCGGGGTCTATCATACCCATCAAACCTTTCCTCCTGGCCATCCTGATTCCCATCCTCAGGGGGGTTAGCCCCTGATGGTACTGATGCCGGTGGTGGAACAGGTCGTTGCCCACTCTCAGGAGTTGGGTTCGGAGCCGCCTGAGTTGTCGCCAGAAACGACTGAAGCTCTGGACAACTCAAAGGTTGCATTGGGGGCCCCGCGTGTCTCCATGACCCACAGTACCCACATGTTGGTCGTCCGTCTCCCTCCTTCTGTCTTCTTCGGTGCCTTACCGGGGTCCGTGGTCCCTTCCTGCACCCGTACGTGTGGTAATGAATCCACCCCATACGGGTTTCTTCCGATTTGCAGCCCGACAGACAGTACTCGTCTTGGCTGTCCGACTCACCACTAGTGATCGTGGGGAGGATGGAGGGAAGAGTTGGTTTTGAGGGGGCAGAAGGAATCACGGGTGCCCAAGGAACGGAACGAGCGGGTGTCCCAGGTCCGGGGATCGGAGTCCCTCGTGATGGAGCCATGGGTGCTCGCTCTTCCTGGCGCCTGACCTGTTCAAAGAATCCAGGTGAAGCCGCACGCAGCGGTCGGTACCCTGGGGTAACCGATACTGTTGGCGGGAAAGCTGCGACAGGGAAGGTATCAGGAGGGGGCAATGAAACTGGTAAAGGTGTGGGTCTTGGGGCAGCAATAGGAGGTACGGGAGTTGCAACCGACGGTGTTGCAGGGGGGTTAATGGGAGCAGGGGTCGGCCGAGGAGTAGGGTCAGGTGTATCTGGTGCTGTGATACCCTTTGGCTTGGACGTCCTTTTCTTAACCCGACGCCCATCGGTTGGTCCAATCGCCGGACTTCCTGAACGACTGCGGGCGATCGAGGAGGGGACAGACAGCGAGCCTGTTGATGCTCTTGTGAAGGACGAGGTATAACTGTATCCTTCCCCCTTGAGGCTTTCCAACATCCGTATGCCCACGGGGCTTAGGTACGCCCTCCACTGTTCATCCCGGGCTCTCATAGCCAGTTCCATCCCGAAGTTCTCCAGCTTCGTGTGGACAAGTGGGAGTGGGGGCGCCGCCTCTATCATCAGTACGTCATTCTCAGCATCAATACTATAACCTCCCGCGAAGGCCCTTTCCAGCGCTGCCATACGATCCTTCAATGCCTTCTGGTCTCTTAACATTCGCAGGTATGCCTCCTGCTGTACCTTCATCCATTCCACCGCTGCCGTAGTAATCTGTTTACGGAACACCTGCTGCTGCTGGGCATTCCAGTTCTTCAGTTCCCGCTTCGCATCCTCAATCGACTTGGATACCTCCCGGACGATGTAAGGTTCGACGAACTCGCGGGAGAACTCGCTAAAGGGTACTCCTTGCGGTGGAGGAGGGAGCATGTTGTGGACGAGGGCGGCGTCTTGGAAGAACGAAAGCGCCGCAGCGCGAGGGTCTGTAATCATAAGATCAACACATTCATCAGGTAGTTGAATAGGGGCGGCCTCCAGGAGCAATTGGTGACCGTCCCATTCAATACCGCGGACGTCCGCGAACACCGAAGCACGAAATGTGTTGGCGGAGTTCTCGTCAAGGTCAAGGTCTGAATCCGAGTTGGATTCCATTCTGGGTCGACGTTCGATACTAGCCATTGCGCTTTCCACCCTGGGCTACTTGTTCGAGACAAGGTTACCAGTATTCACGCAAGGTCAGTGCCGAAGGTCGAAAAACAATTAATCAGGAGAGGAGTTAAGCGAGGAGCTCGCTTAACGATATACTGTAACGGGGGCACCCCTAGGAAGATGGATCCCAAGGTTGCGACCGCACCAAACAACTTCAAACTTATCGCCAAAAGTTCACACAAATGTAAGAGTAAAGTAGACGGTAAAACTTAATATCGTTAAGCCTGACGCTTCACTCAATTAAGGTCTCGAGAGGATTGATTGTTGGAGTAGGAGAGTTCTCGCATAGACTTTCAGGTAGTTTTATCTTATGCCAGAAACTCCCCCATCAGTTTACTCCAACTGTTCGAGCACACCCTTCTCCGCTAAGGGCGGTCCGACACGTCTCCTGACACCCCTTCCGGGCATGTATGTGTCGACCCGCTCTAGTCGGCGTTCACCATATGTGCATATCGTTTCTGCGGCGCATTTCCATTCTGCCCGCCGGAGTGAAAACCTCTGCGCATCGGGGACTTGCCAGTGGCTAACTGTCAAGACCCCTTGCTGAACTAGACTATCTATGACACCCTTCCCATGCGCGTTGATTTCTTCTTGACGCCGGAAGCTACCGTGAGCGGTTTATCTATCTACTATTTACGAGTCTCGGGCTTCCGGTGTCTTCCGCAGGGTACGGTGGTCCAGGAGTGATCCAATGGGCGCTACCCACGACCACTACCTCGGATACACCTTACCTGCGGTAGGAATCATGCTTTTAGTGTCTCTGCACTTCCCTCTCAGAGCCTATGGCGTTGGGGACATCCTTGGGCGTGGTAGGTGCAAAACGTTCCCAGTCGTCCCGGCACCACCCGGGACTACCTTCGGGACCCCCACGGTTAACTCCCGTTAACTCCGTCAGTTTTGGTCCGTTTTACTCCGAACAACTTGGAGGAGGTACTCCACCTTCCACCCTATGCCCCCTTATATATCCTGCGAACAGCTTACGGTCGACCGGACGGCAGCAACGTATACGGTGTTGCAAGCGGGTCTCCAAAGATCCTCCTTTGCTAGACTGCACACAACTACACAACCGTTTGCCCATGACGTCCGGGCCTCAAGGCGGGGCCGGAGGGGCATGATAGGAATAATGTCTTCAATTTACAGCTTCTCCGTAGCTGCGTAGCTCGCCCAATAGCATCTCCCGGAACCCCAGATTCCAGTATTATGCATGGCTTCGTGTGACAAACATTCCAGTCATTTTTCCCAAACTCCCCGAGGGACTTCGTATTGGCAGGTAGGGTAACTCAGGTCCTTGAACAGGGTAATCCAAGCCTCAAGGCAGGGTAACCCTGTTCTGTGGGTAGGGTAATCTTGTCCGGTGGACAAGTGGATTTTCTCCTGTTACCCTATCTATCCCTCTTCCGGGGATAGACACACTCGGCCTTTCTCTAGTTACCCAGCCTAGCTGTGTATTGGCCCTTCATAGGTCCCTAAGTACGCTGACACCAACCTTGGGCGTAGCCATGTACCTAAATACTTGTGTCCACTAAGTCTGCTCATCTCGGAGCCCGGGCCATCGGGTCTCCGTAGGTCAAGTACTCACTTGCCTGCCGGTTCCTACCAGTTCGCCTCCGAGCTACCTGTATGGGTGTAGGTTCCGGCTTCCATAGCTCACGTATGCTGGGTCGTTACACACTGTCATGGCGGTTAGCCTCTGGCAAGGCATTGATGTGAAAAGGTTTCCACTTTGGCAGGCAAAATGGACATGCAGGGCAACAATGATAACCACATAAGTTGAACACCCACTACAGTTTGTCGACATATGCATGCCTGAAAGGTGCGCAAGGAGATATGTCAGACCAACCTTAGCACAGAAGGGTGTGCTCAAATACTGCGAGTCAGCTGATAGGGGAGTTTCTGGTATAAAGATAAAACCACTTGAAAAGGTATGTGAGAACTCTCCTACTCCTACAACCAATTCTCTCAAGAGCTTAATTGATTGAAGTATCAGCCTGACCGATATTAAGATTTACTCTTTGCTTTACTCTTATGTTTGTGTCCGCTTTTGACGATAAGTTTGCAATTTTTCAGTTGAGTTGTAAGCCTGGAATCTATTTTCCTAGGGGTGCCACAGTTATACTTGATGATTGCTTCTTTGAAGAAGTCAAAATGGGGCAGGACAGGGGCGGTGATAAAGGCCATTTTGAGTTTCTTAAAGGACCACTGACAGTGAGATGTCCAGACCAATAGCTAATCCATCGTAGGAAGTACAGTAAGAGGTGGGGCAAGATGGAAATAGGCATTGATAAAAGGAGGATCGAAGTTACCAAATCTTAAGACAGTACATATATTACGTACAAGTTCTGGTATAGCCCTGACCATGATAGCTTCCACCTTGGCATTTGCTATGCAGATCCCTTGGGTAGTAATAATAAACCCCAGGTATATAACCTGGCTCAGATAGATATCACACTTTTCCGATTTAACCTTTAACT
Source organism: Tuber magnatum (assembly GCA_003182015.1). Taxonomy (NCBI): domain Eukaryota; kingdom Fungi; phylum Ascomycota; class Pezizomycetes; order Pezizales; family Tuberaceae; genus Tuber; species Tuber magnatum. The sequence goes on from PYWC01000013.1 coordinate 1,182,469, forward strand.
TGGTGTCAGCCCGGGCTTTTAATACCCTGCGAACATGTTCGACATGGACTTCTTCAGTCCCACCGTACATGAGAATGTCATCCTGGTAAGCAGTATTGGAGCAGTCTACACTGGTGTGCAGGGCCTTGTTTATACAGGGATCGAAGGTCGCAGGTACATTTGTAAGACCTAAAGGCATAACCGTGGACTCATACAGACCATATGAAGTCTGGAACGCTGTTTTACACTCCTCCCCTTTGTTTGTACTGATTAGCTTGTATGCTACTTGGATGTCCAACTTAGTAGAAATCTTGGCCTTTGGGATTTACATGAATGTATCTCTCAGAAGTAGTAGTTGTCGACTGTCTTAAGTGTATCTTTTTCTAATGCCCAGTAATCTACATATGAACACAACGCATGGCTCTTCTTCTTGATGAAAGGAATAAGAGAACAACTAGTAAGGTGGCAGGTTGGAGGAAGCCCTGTCCAAGACTTTCATGAAGCCAGCCACGTAAGGCCGCAAGCTATAGTGTGGACAGGTCAAATGATGGCCCAAAAGGGGGTTTAAAGCGTGGCAACAGGGGAATGCAGAAGTTACGTAGTTTGTATGAGGGCAACTGGTTGAGTGCTTCCTCTAAGAATAGGGGCATCAAGTGGTGGTATTCTAGGAGGGTAATGTCTCTGACTTTTTGTTTCTCCAGTACCTTGTAGTCTATGGCCCAGTCGAAGACATACTCTTTGTAAAAATAGAGAATATCTTCATCTACTTCTTGGATACCTATTACATCAGGGATGAAATATTTGAAACAGTAGGTAGATATCAAAGTGATCATGTTGCTGGCAAAACCAAGCATTATGTCATATTGTTTTAATCAAGGGATGCCAAGAGTTCAGGGGTATTCCCCTGGTTTGGTCATAAAATGTGGTAGTCCTTCTGGGTTGTCATTGATCTTCACCTCTCTCTGGGTCAGGTGGGCAATTGCGCTAGAGCTAATAAGTCTTCCATCTATTAGCACTGGTTGAATAGTTTCTTTTGGGCCAAACAAGGGGAGGTGGTGGTAGGGTTCAAAGTGTTCATCTGTGAAAGCATATTCTGTTGCTCTTGAGTCGATGACTGCATGGAAATGCATTATGTTTTGGATAGCTATGACATTACAGGTGATCACTAAGTGGTTATCTTTAATTGCATTTTCCATTTGATACAAAGAAAAACCAGATATAGGTAAACAAGGAGAAGCCATAACCTATCCCATGCTAGCACCATAGTCTGAACATGGGATGACTGGTTTCCTGACTGTTCAGACTCATGGTAGGTAGTCTTCAGGACCGCGGAAGGGTCAAAAGAGGAGATACTAGGAACTTGCATTTGGTAGAGTCTGTTGTTTAGTCATTGCCTGGCCATGTATCGGTGCCTCCCACAATAAACACATAGATCTCCCAGTGTTGGTCAAGATTGGCTATTCTGAGGAGGAGTCTATGGGGCTGCAGGCAGTACCTGTGGCAGTGGTAGTTTCAGGAGTAGCAGTAGAGGATCAAGTTGGCACAGCGTGGAGAGCACGCCAAGAGGTGGAGGAACAAGCAGTCTTGTTGGCCCGGTGGGCCGGAACATTGTTGTTCAACTTGTTCAACAAGTTGGCAGAGGTGGTTAAGGTCTCCAGAGGGTCCCGGATAGTAGTCAACACTTGTTTTACTTCTGAGTCGAGGCCTCAGTACAGGGTGTCATGCTTAGCAGTATCATTCTACTTGGTGTTAGAGCCAGTTGTTGGACGTCAATAATATGTTTTCCAAATGCGTTGTTCTTCGCAGAAAGATGTCCTATATCTCTTTCTGCTTTAGTGACCCAGTTCCGATCCATGAAGGCTTGCTCCAGTTCGGCTAACGGGCCTACGGTATTTGCATAATTGATACCCTTGCTGATGACCTTAGATTGTACCTGGAGCAAGAGGGACCCAGTCCAGAGGCCAAAGGTATATGCTAGATAGTATTGTCTGTAGTTGCACCTGTGGTGATTCCCATAGAGTTTCCCCTGGACCTGCATGGCAAAGACTCGCAATTTGTCCATAGTACAATTGAACCTTTCAGGGTTTAGGATCAGACCTTTCTTACTACCACCAAGTGGTGTAGTAGGGCCTGCAGGGCATTGTCCAGTACCATGTTAAGCAAGGTGATAGTCGAATTAGCCTAGACTAGGTCTTGTTCTGTGGTGGCAAGGTGGGCCTTGAGGCCTTGTCCTGCAAGGCAGATGGTCAGGGGTTCCTCTTTCAGACTGTGCAGTTCTCGTTCTGTCTGTTGGTTGGTAGTGAACTGGGAGGAGGAAGGTAGATTTATAGTCCACAGAAGGATGTCTTGAATGTAGGTAAGATGGTTGTATTCCTGGTTATGGCTCAGGTTGTCTAGCAGATTATTATACACCCTGTCAGTGTGGTTCCGGTTCGTGAAGAGCTCAGCAGGTACTTCAATTGATTGCTTCAGGTTGTGATGTGGGTAGTATTCTGATCAATACAACCTTATATGATGGGTATAGTTGGTTGGGAATTAAGGCCAGATACTCTGAGGGCCACTATGGCAGGTGAAAAGAGAGGTGGGTACAGGTGTACAAACAAGACACATTGGTATCAAGGTTTGAGGAGATTAGGGACAGGGTCTCAGGGGTCAGCGGCATGGTTTGCAGTTTCCGGTGATGCCAAGAAGAAACAAAGTTAAAATTGCCACGTAGAGGTATAGGCAGGATATTACCAGCTGGTATATGGAAAGTAAATCACGATGGGGCACATCACTTTATATCACAAAGAAAAATCCTCTGCAGAAAATTCTCATGTCCCTAACACTTCACTCAACCGCAGCCGCAACCATTTATCAGTTTCCATGAGGTTCCATTATGCAATATCTCAGCTAAGCAACCCCTTCTATTGCTAGGCAACTGCCCTACCTCTTGTTCTCCTATATGTACCCGCAAGCCCAATACCACGATACTCAGGTTGGATGACCCCAACAATAAACTAAGAAATATAGGAGAAACGTGGCCTTGCCACGATTAAGGCACAAAAACCACAAGACATACGTCTAGCACATAGAACACACAGTATTACTGGACTGATCACCCTTAAGGCACAAGTCCCAATAGATATCGGCACCCATAGGGAAGTGGCAATATTTCAGGTAACCAACCTCCAAAGCCACAAGGTAGTCCTATGGATGCCGTGGCTAAGAAAACCCAATTCCTGATTTGAGTGGAAAAACTGCAGGTTAATATTCTCGAAGGAACAGTGTACAAGTGAATGTCCACAGTGTTTAGCAGTAGTATATATAACCCTGAAGTGGAAGCTCTCGAAGAGAACTTAGTAACAAAGTTCTTGCAGCTGCAAGTCCTGAAACACCAAAGGACCCACAGCGTGGAAGTGGATCAATAGATCTGAGTCAAGAAATTGACAGAAGAGGCAAAAGTGGCTACCAAGGATTCTTTCACAACCCAGCCTGCAGGACCTATGGGAGACGAAACATGCAGTCATGCATGGGGCCCTGAGTCAGAAAAGTGATAAAAGAAGGATGAGCAAGATGTTTAACTCAAGGAAGTCCGATGGTCCAGGGGCTGTTGTGAACAGTAAAGCATGCACCATTGGAGGGTGTGAGCATATACGAGGATTTCCCAAGGACAAGTTACCCGGCTTGACTGGGTAACTAGGAGGGAGAAGCATAGAGAAGTCTATCTCCACCATAGAACCAGACAGCGAAACAGGGTAAAGTTACTGTAAGCTCTAGAGTAGGTCACCCTACACAGAAATTATGGTTACCCTGCCATGGGACTCGGGTTTCACTATCTAGGAACCTGGGTTGCCCTCCCTGGCAACATGAAGTCAGTCATGGAGCTTAGCGCCAATGACCAGAATATTTCTCACATGTAGTCATTCATAAGACTGGAATCTGGGGTTCTGGGAAATGCTATTGAGAGAGCTAGCTACCTCTGAAGAGGCTGTAAATTAACAGTATTATTTCTATCATGCCACTCCAGCCCCGCCATGAGGTCCGGATAGCCTGGGCAAATGGTCCTATAGTTGTGAACAGTCTCGTAACAGAGAGTGCTAGTAGGCCTGCTAGCTACACCATAGGTAGCATGGCTGACCTATCAACGGTAAACTGTTGAGAAGATATAAAAGAGGAGATAGGGTAGAAGGTGGAGTAGCATCTCCAAGTTGTTCAGACTAAAGTGGACCAAAGCTTGTGGAGTTAACGGGAGTTAACCCAGTGGGTCCCAAGGGTAGTCGGAGGTAGTGCCAGGGCAGCCAGCAGAGTTTTACATCGGTTGAACCTGGACTTATTCGCACAGTCTTCGGCGGACTAAGGGAAGAGTAGACATACTAAAAGCATGATTCCTAGTTGAGGTAAGGCGGATCCAAGATGGTGGTTATGGGTAGCACCTATTGGAGCAGTACATGACCATCATATCCTGTAGAAGACAAAGGGAGTCTAAGCATTATAAATGGATGATAGATACGCTGCTCAAGGTAGCTTCTAGGACCATGTAGGGATTAATGCATATGGGAAGGGTATCATAAATAGTCCGGTCCATCACGCTTCCAAACTGGTAGCCAGTTGTAAGGTACCAAGGCAAAGAGGCTTTGACTGCGGTGAGTATAATGGAAATGCACAATAGAAACAGTAAGCGCATGAGAGGAACACCGCCGATGGTTTGTCGACATATGCATGCCTGAAAGGTGTGCAAGGAGATGTGTCAGACCACCATTAGTGGAGAAAGGTGTACTCGAACAGTTTGAGTAAACTGTGGTGGAGTTTCTGCTGTAAGATAAAACTACTTGAAAATCCATGCAAGAACTATTCTACTCCAATGATCAATCCTCCCAAGACCTTAATTGAGTGCAGCATCAGGCTTGACAATATTATGTTTTACTGTTTATTTTACTCTTCCATTTGTATAAATGTTTGACAATAGGTTTGAGGTTGTTTAGTATTGTTGCAACCTTGGGAACCATCTAGCTAGGGGTCCCCCTGTATAATGATGCAGCATATAAGAGCTATGGCAGCCTGAACCTACAGCCTTACAGAATGCCACCAGGCAGACTGGTAGGCACTTGTAGCCAAGTAAGTTCTTGACCTACGAAGACCCGATTGCGTGGGCTCAACATGAACAGAAATGGTCAACAAGCTAGTTCGGTACTTGGCTACATCTATGACCGATGCCAACATACTTAGAGACCTCGGAAGAGGCCACACCTCAGCTAGTCCGGGTAACTGCACAAAGAGAAATGGTGCCTATATCTGGTGATGGAGTAGACTGGGTAACTGGGTAATAGTCACCCGCTCCACTGGCCATTGTTACCCTGCCCCGAGGATCAGGTTACCCTGCTATCGGGCACAGGTTAGGCTTTCTAAACTCCTGAGTTACGTTGCCTTTCAACACGAAGTCCAGTGGGGAGTTGAGGGCAAATGAGAGGAATGTTTGTCCCAAGAAGCTGTGAATAATAAGGGACTCGAGAGTTCGGGGAGAAGCTATTGGGTGGGCTAGGCAGCGGGGAAGAGCCAGTAAATTGGGGACCTTGTTCCTATCATGCCTCTCCGGTCCCATCTTGAGGCCTGCACATCTTGAGCAAACAGGTCTATCATTGTTGGTATTGTGGCAAAAGCGAATATTGGGAGACCAGCTTGCAACACCATATGGGCTGCTGCCACCCGGTCAACACCAAGCTGTTTGCAGGATATATAAGGGGGCAAAGAGTGGAAGGTAGATTATCTCCCCAAAGTTGCCCAGAGTAAAGTGGCCCAAAACTGATGGAGTTACTGGGAGTGAACCATGGGGGTCCTGAAGGTAGTCCACGGTGGTGCCAGGTCAACTGGAAGACTTTGACACCTACCCAGGCAAAATGTGTCCCCAATACTAGACGCTCTGCAACGGAATTACAGAGACACTAAAACATGATTCCCACTGCAGGTAAGCTCTATGCGGGTTAGTGGTCATGGGCAGCACCTATTGGGTCATATGTGGAGCGGTGTACAATGTAGAACACAGCAGAAGGCCGAGACTCATAAATGGTAGATAGCTAAACTGCCCCTGGTAGCTTTCCGGATCACAAAGTGGTCAGTGCATATAGTAAGGGTGTTATAGATAGTGCCGTTCTTCACGTCTCTTCACGGTTAGCCACTAGCCAGACAGCGATGTGTGGAGTCTTTTGCCGTGGCGGGCGAAATGGAGATACCAGCCGATTTTTAAAGTGTCCGGAATGGCTGTGGTGTAAGCTATTAGCCTGTAGCATAAGTGCTTGCTTGGCAGATATGTGTCACTTACATGGTTGCCTAATACCAATTTTCTCCATGCATACCATTCTTCTCCACATACCATTCTTCTCCACATACCATTCTTCTCTGTGTACCGTTCTTCTCCACGTACGTACCACAACCATGATCTCGACAGAGCATGCAAAACGCGAGTGAGAGCAATCTATAATTTCTAATTAGGATGCTAACATTCTCATAGGCAAGGAAATTACACCACGCAGACACGCAGCAATCATTATCATGCGCGAACTCAGCTACCAGTTCAAAGAAATTAGAGCATATACAGGTGTTGCCATTTCCACTGCAAGCGATATCCACCGCCATGCAGTAAAGAATGCTACTGCGCAACGAAACTTGAAGGCTATCCAGTCTGAATCTCAAGCACCTATCCCTAGGTCAAGGATTGAATATTTGCCGTTGGGTTTGCTTAAACCAGTGCTCCGGTCTTGAAATTTTGATGGGATTGGACTGGGAGGAGGGTACGAGGAAAATGAGGTAGTGAACTCAGAGCAGGAGCAGGAGCAGGAGCTGGAGCAGGAGCTGGAGCTGGAGCTGGAGCTGGAGCCAGAGCTGGAGCTGGAGCTGGAGCTGGAGTTGGAGCGGGAGCTGGAGCAGGAACCGGAGGTGGAGCTGGAGCTGGAGCTGGAGGTGGAGCTGGAACCAGAGCTGGAGCTAGAGCCGGAGCTGGAGGTGGAGCTGGAGATGGAGCTGGAGCTGGAGCCAGGACCGGAGCTGGAGCTGGCGGAGGAGCTGGAGCCAGGACCGGAGCAGGAGCTGGCGGAGAAGCTGGAGCTAGAGTCGGAGCTGGAGCTGGCAGAGGAGCCGGAGCTAGAGCCGGAGCTGGAGCTGGAGGAATATGAGATAGAGCGGCCAGGAGGAGGAAGGATGCTAGACAGAACTTGGATACGTGATAAAAATAATATATCACTACGGGAACGGTTATCAAAGCGGTGCTTAGACAAGAAACCACGCTCTGGGCGTCCAAAAATTTTAACAACTGCGGAACTTGATCATCTGAATACGTACAGTAAAGCGTGATTTTCACACTCGACGGATGAGCCTAGTTGATATTCGAAGAGAAGCTGGGCTATCACATGTCAGTGATACAACTGTTTGGAAAGCTTTATGGTCCCGTGGTATTAAAGCCTATAAGGAGCTCTTTAAGTTTATCTTGAAAAATGAAAACAAAGTGATAAGACTCAAATACTGCATGGACAGAAAGGACTGGGGTATGGAGGAATGGAAAAATTATGGGTTCAGCGATGAGATGTCAATTGAGGTTGGAGGGCTTTTTGGGTTGAATGTTGTCTGGCGGGATGATTCAGAGAAGTGGCATGATAACTGTGTGGGGTGCATGAAGAAGCAGGGAGAGAGTATGATGTGCTGGGTATGACAGGATGGCAATGGAAGGGTCCTTTTTATGTTTGGGAGACGGAAACTGCAGAGGAGAAAGGGATAGCTCGATTAGCTATTGCATCAATGGAGGAAGAGCGGGTTGAGGAAGAAAAAAGACTGAACGAGGAATAGATAGCATCGGAAGAGTGGGAGCAGCTTCGAGCTATGGAAACCACAGCTTTCAGCACTCAATGCTATGCCAAAAAACACTACAATGCACCAAAACAGCGAGTACCACAAAGCCATCGGGGCAAAAAATACAAACTAGACAAATACAAGGGCGGAGAAGGAAAGGGAGTCGATTCCTGGCGTTATGTAAAGAGTGTTGCATGCCCACTGCTTTGGCCTGCATGCCGAGAGCGGTTACAGTACAATATTAACTTTGTACTGATGGAGGATAATGCACCAGCGCATGATTCCATTTTTACTAATGGACATAGGGTAAAGGAAGGGATTCAAAAGCTTGACTGGCCTGCAAATTCTCCCGATTTTAACCCCATTGAGCATATCTGGACTTTAATCAAAAGTCCAATTCAAACCCGCCGCAGCCATGAACGCATCACATCCCCACAACAAATAAAGGAAGTTCTTCAAGAGGAATGGAACAGGATAACAATTCTGGAAATGAATAAGGAAGTGGCGAAACTTCCTAGTATCATGGCTAAATGCATCCAGGTTCATGGAGGAAATAAATATCATGCTTGGCTTCCGGCCGGGCTGGCTGATAGGATGCTGAGGGGAATGATCTTAGTGACAATTATTATTGTTTAATATAGAGAATATATCATAGACTGAGATAGAATAGTTCTGATTCATTTACACCTCAATTCTTTCACATAATAACATTACTCTCAAAATCTGTATCAGCTTTAATAGCCTCATATACTCCTGGTATGAATGGTCTAGGGAGACCCATGTGTAACTGAGATCTGGGTATAACTTGACAAGTCACCTACGTTCCTGAGACTTTAAAAATCGGCTAATACACTGCAGGAACCATAATGGTATATGCTGAATGCCGACTACAGTGTCTCAACACATGCATGCCTAAAGGGTGTGCCAGGAGATGTGTCAGACCACTCTAAGCACAGAAGTGTACGCTTGAATAGTTGCAGTAAACTGATTCTAGAGTTTCTGGTATGAGATAAAACTACTTGAAAGTCTATGCAAGAACTCTCCTACTCCAACAATCAATTATCTGGCGACCTTAATTGAGTGAAGTGTCAGGCTTACTGGTACTAAGTTTTACCGCTTACTTTGCCCTTACAATTATGTAAAACCTTCGCAAACAATTTTGAAGTTGCTCACTGCAGTCAGTACCTTGAGATTGATCCTCCTAGTGGTGCCCCCAGTACACCCTGTTACAAGGTCAGCCACGCCGGCATTACACAACCTACATGCCACAGAACAACACAGAATACCGCCCACAGGGAGGAACATCATAGCTACAGGAATAGCCATTGAACTACCACCAGGTAGCTATGTGCTAATTGCTCCACATCACAGTTTCTTGATCATGCATCTACTCATAAGCAATGTGTGGGGTAATCGACAGCATTTCTACAAGTAAAGTGGCGGTACTTGTGGCAAACCTCGGGGACTGAGGATACTGCATAGAGAGTGGTGATCGAATTGCCCTGACAATACTTACAAGAATCCAGGCAGAGGAGATAAAGTAAGAGGAGGCTCTAGATGAACCTCCCTGCACAGTGAATGGATTCCACAGGACGGATTAAAAAACCCGCAAGGGGCAGAATTCTGCGCAACAAATTGAGATATGTGAAACCACACTGTCCACACTTGTGATCGTCTACGGACTTTGAGAAAATACTCGAATTCCGTACCTACAATAGGACCAAGAGCCAGCCTTAGTAGCCAAAACCAATATCCGCACGAAACTGGCTCTCCAACACAAGAGATGCATGTAACAGTGGCTCCTCTAGCACCATGGGTCCCAACAGTGCGACTGCAATGAACAACTTCAAACTTATCGCCAAATGTTCACACAAATGTAAGCGTAAAGAAAGCGGTAAAACTTAATATTGTTAAGCCTGACGCTTCACTCAATTAAGGTCTCGAGAGGATTGATTGTTGGAGTAGGAGAGTTCTCGCATAGACGTTAAAGCAGTTTTATCTTATGCGAGAAACTCTCCCATCAGTTTGCTCCAACTATTCGAGCAGACCCTGCTCCACTAAGGGTGGTCCACCACATCTCCAGGAACACCTTACTAGTATGCAAGTGTCGACAGACTCTAGGCTAAGTTTACCTCATGTGAGTATCCTTTCTGCAGCGCATTCTCAATTTGGCTACGGGAGTGAAAACCTCTTCGTATTGGTAGTGTGCCAGTGGCTAACAGTTAAGACAGCAGATGAACGAGACTATCCATGACACCCTTCCCATATGCAGTGGTCTCTACTTGACCCCGGAAGTGACCGCGAGCACCTTGTCTACCTACTTTTTACGAGTCACGGGCTTCCGCTGTCTTCTGCAGTATCGGGCAGTCCGGGTGTGATCCAATTGGCACTACCCATTACCACGCTGTCAGATCCACCTTACCTGAGATAGAAATCATACGTTTAGTATCCCTGTGGTTCCCTTCCAGAGCCTATGGCGTTGGGGACACGTTCAGGCTTGGTAGGTGTAAAACTCTGCCGGTCACCCTGGCACCACCAGGGACTACCTTTGGGACACCCACGGTTAACTCCCATTAACTCCGTCAGCTTTGGTCCATTTTACTCTGAACAACTTGGAGGAGGTACTCCGCCTTCCACCATATGCCCCCTCGTATATCCTGCGTACAGCCTGTGGTCCACTGGATGGCAGCGACATATATGGTGTTGCAAGCAGGTCTCCAAAGATGCTTCTTTGCTAGACAGCGCACAGCTCCACATCCATTTGCCCATGACGTCCAGGCCACAAGGCGGGGCCGCAGGGGCATGATAGGAATAATGTCTCTAATTTACAGCTTCTACGGAGCAGCGTAGCCCGCCCAAAAGGATCTCCCGGAACCCCAGATTCCCGTATTATGCAGGGTTTTGTGTGACAAACATTCCGGTCATTTGTCCCACACTGCCCAAGTGACTTCGTATTGAAAGGTAGGGTAACCCAGGACTTTAGGCAGGGTCACCTGAGCCCCAGGGCAGGGTAACCTGATCCTGAGGGTAGGGTAACCTTGCCTACTGGACAAGGGGACTTTACCCTGTTACCCTGTCTATTCCATTACCGGAGGTAGACCTTTCTGACCTATGCCCAGTTACCCAGTCTAGGACAGTAACTGCCCCTTCAAGGTCCCTAAGTACGCTGACAGCGCTCCTGGGTGTATCCAAGGACCTAGGTGCCTTGGCTAGCTAGTTCTGTTGCTCTCAGATCCCAGGCCATCGGGTCTCCCTTGGTCAAGGTCTTCCTTGCCTGCTGGTTCCTACCAGTTCGCCTCCAGGCTGCCTCTATGGGTGTAGGTTCCGGCTACCATAGCTCATGTACACTGGGTCCTTACATCACTCCCTTCTTAACTACTGTCCGTCCTGGACTGTTCGCGTCATCTCTTATTTCCACGACTCGATTCACCCAGGACTCTATGGTCCCTGGGCTTGGATGGACATCTTTGGTGAAAATCCAAAATGGCCTGTAAGCATGTCCCTTCTAACATCTTGTAGGGCTCCCAGGAGTTTTCCTCCTCTCCATAGCCTTTCCATCAGGCCAGGTACTGGACCAAGTGTGAAGGAAACTTCGCCTTTGCTCCACCATACCAATGACTGTCGAACACTGCTTCGATGACCTAACTTGGCTCATTGTCCACAAGTTCCACGGCAGGAATTTCCTTGACCCTGCCTGATCCCAGATGCTCACGGTATGGTTCCAGCAACGTGGTAATGAAAACTGGGTGAATGCTCCACCTGGCGGGCAACTGGAGCTCGTATGCTCGGGTACCCATGCAACATTTGACCACAAAGGGGCCAAACATCCGCTGGTCCAGCTTGGCCACTGGACGCTTAGTGCGGATGTTTTCCCTATTTAACATCACACGGTCCACGTTCTGAGCCCATGCAGTGGCCACATCCTCCCAGGTGCTGTAGTCCAGTGATGGCAACCTTTTCTGGTTATGCCATTTCCCTTGCCATTCCTGTGCCCGTTGGATCGTTTCTTGAGTCTCTTGCCAGGTTTCTTTCTGTTCTTTACCCAAGAGCTCACTGGTAGCGTGCATCCCTTCGTTATCAGATACTCCACCTGACCAGTTTGTTCGCGGATTTAACTCGTAGTTAATCTCGAACGGCGACAGTCTGGTAGATTCTGATGTCGGGTTGTTGTACACATATTCCGCAAGTGGCAATAGCAAAACCCAATCACCCTGCTGGCAGGAACAGTAGCTACGCAAGTACTGCTCCAGTGTCTGATTAACCCTCTCACTTTGCCTGTCAGTCTCGGGGTGGAACGTGGTCGCAGTGTCCAGTTTCACTTGCAACATGTGCATCAGCCTCCTCTAGAACTCGGTTGTGAATCAGCTTTCTCGGTCGGAGAGGGTTGACTCCGGGAGTCTATGAAGGCGCCAAACTTCCTTCTGGAATATCAAGGCAAGCTCCTTGATTGGTACCTCGGTGGTCAGGGGTATGAAGTGTGCCATGTTCGAAAATCTGTCCACGATGACCCAGATTTTTGTATACCTTTCTGACTCCCCCAGCACTACAATGAAGTCCCTTGAGATCGCTGTCCAAGGCCGCATTGGAACATCAACGGGTTCCAGCAGTCTGAACCTGTTGTGCCTGATGGACTTGTGCCTTTGACATGCATCACATGTTCGCACGTAGTCTGTGATTTGCGCGTCCATGTTTGGCCCATAGTAGTTAGTCCTAACCCTACCAATGGTTTTGTAATTCCCGAAGTGTCCGGTGATTTGGGGGTCATGTTCTGCTGCCATCATTGTCTGCTTCAGATTCTGACCCTTGGGGACATACCACCTCTTCTTGTACAGGAGTAAGCCCTTTTTCGTCCTGAAGTACCGGTCAACCTCCTTGTCACCGGAAGTCCTTGCCTTCAGGATCCTCAAGTATTCCTGATCCTGTTCTATCGCTGCCTTCAGCTGATCCAAAGAGGAAGACTGGAGCCAAAACCCTTGGCCCACTTGCAACATCTGTGGTCGCAAGATGTCTTGTTCCAGGCTCCTAACGCACTCTCCGGGTCTAAAAACCGACCGTGGCGGAAAATCACTCCACCCTTCAGGGTGGTAGTTCCTATGCTGTGACAAAGCATCTCACTTCTCCTTCAACCGCCCTTCGCGGTGAACTACCTGGAAGTTAAATGGTTGTAGGAACTCAGCCCAGCAGTGCTGCCTTCGGTTAAGGACCTTGGTACTATTAAAGTACTCCAAATTCTTATGATCTGTACCGATCACCAATTGGTCCCTTACCGAGCGTAGCTGATGATCCCATTTCCTCAATCCTGCTATGATAGCAGTCATTTCCTTATCACCGGCATCATAATTAATCTCCGCCGTGTGAAACCTCCGGCTATGATAGGCCACTGGATGCCACCTCTCATCTGCCCATAACTGGGAGAGGACAGCTCCTAGAGCAAAGTCACTAGCGTCGGTTTCCAGCCTGGTTGGCCATTCAGGGTCAACATGTGCCAGGATAGGTTTGGACTTGAATGCTTCCTTCAGATGATCGAAGGCCTGCTTGCGCGCAGGTGTCCATTCCCATTAGACATCCTTCTTCGTCAGATCCATTAGAGGTTTCCCTATCTTGCTGAAACCCTCTATGAACAGAGGAGGAAGTTGGCGAAGCCCATGAAGCTTTGAACGTCGACGACAGACATCCGAGTTGACCAATGCCTGATTATTGGCACCTTCTCGGACAACAAGGAGATCCCCACACCGGAGATTTTATATCCGCGGAATTCGACTTCCTCTTGATGGAAACAGGACTTCTCCAAGCTCACACACGGTCCTGCTTTCCTCAACCTTTCCATCACTCTTCTCACGAGTGCTACATCTTCCTCCATGGTCTCCGAGTACATCAGGATGTCATCCATATATGCAATGACGCCCTCATCCAAAAGGTCACGAAACACCGCATTTATGAATGCTCTGGAAAATTACCAGGGTGTTACATAACTCAAACCAAGTGACCCTGTATTCATACAGTGCGTATCTGCAATGGAAAACGGTTTTCCATTCCTCACCTTCGGCCATCCGCAGGAGGTAATAGCCGTTCTGCAGGTCCAACTTCATGAAGACAGCACCCTTTTTGGGTCAGTCTCGGAGTTCATTCATCAACAGTAGTGGGTACTTACTCTCAACACTGATTTTGTTTAGCCCCTGGTACTCTCTTACCAACCTTAATGTACTATCTGGTTTTGGCACAAAGGGGATGGGGGCTGCTGCAGAGGAAGTGGATTGCCGTAGCTTTCCTGTTCGCAGTATCTCATTTAGATATTCACGCAGTGCCTTCAGCTGTATTTCTGATAACGGGTAGATAGGCCCAAACCGAGGTTGACTTCCACGCTACAGCTCGATCGTACGGTCGTACTTCGAGTGCTCCGGTAATGGCTCCATCCTCTCTTTACTTAAGATATCTCCGCAGTCTTTATACTTGGGGAGTAGCTTGATCGTAATGTCAGCACCTTCCTTATCAGAGAATTGAACAATCCCTAGCAGGTACACATTACGCGGATCTTCAGCCAGTAGTTCTTCGTCTGACATGAATACTAACCGCCCCTGCTCTGCTATGCAGTTAGCCTTGCAGAAATCTGAGTGCCAGGTTAGTGATCCTGTTTTCCAATCTATGTCTGGGTTATGGTCCTTCAGCCATAACATAGGTAGGTACCCGTCCACCTTGGTGTCCGGCATGTCCACGACCTCCAAGCACATATCATTATGGTGGTCGCCTATCATCATTTCCAATGACTTGGTATAGTGCAGACTCAACCCAGGAATATGATTTGCGCTTGTATCGCTTATCAGCACTTGTACCTTTCATCATACACAAGGTTCCTGGGTCTGTTTGACCCATCAACTACTAAGCACTGGCCCAGTAGCTCTACTATCCACCAACAAGAGCGCTTCCGCACTTACTTGTCATGCTCTGATCTTTCAGTCTGGTTTCACTCGCAGGTGGATAGACTTGGTGTGACGAGGCAAGTGGTCACATTTCTGCCTCTTTGTTTGTCTTAGTGCCTTAGTCATCTTGTCTTATTAACTTGAGGTCTCTTGCCTTTCAACATAAGAGCAGCCACAACGGGTCAGTAAACTTTTAACGCATTGGAATACGCTGTGTCACAATTGCTAGGGTGTTTACTATCACGCCAGCATGATTTCAGGTACTAAACCCTCCTCCGGTAAACTTAGAAATAACACTTTTATCTGATCAAGTCCTGCCAGACCCAATTCCCTCTGATACTAAAGATAACAATCTCGCAAGGTTGGTAGAGGTCTGCCATTGGACCATTTCCAAGTGCAGCAACACAGTGCTTCCCCAATGTCGCGCATCTCCTCTAGCAAGACCTCGCCCAGCCACAACCAAAACAATGTCCCCAGACAGGCTCATCTAGCTATGGAAATCCTGAAAGAAATACTTATACCTAGAAGAAAGGAAATAACCAGAAACTCAACAAAGGAAAGATCACCCTGTCCACCACACGCGGCCACAAACATCTACTTGCCAACACCCCCTGGGTGCAGTCAGTATTATGTTCGTCCAGGCAGTAGGGGGGTGCTTACCTATCCCTGAACCAATCTGTAGATTCTCGTCCATCCTTTCGGGGACTATAGATATGGGTCAGCTCGATTACCCCCTTAAACAGAATGGCTGCTAACCTATTCTGAGCCATCAGTATCAACCTTTATTATCTGAGGTGATGCCTGGCGGACTTCCAATATCTTAGCCGCAGAGGCCGGAGGTGGTGCTTCGATGCGCTTTAGTCCCTTGTCCGTACCTGAAGGCTTGCTTGCCGGAGCTGGCTGTTTCAACCCACGAGCCTGCTTGGAGGAACTAACAACCGGGGATGTCATGGTACACTTCCTGCAGACGAGTCCGCTTTATGTGCATTTGGTGCACTGGTTGTGCTTTCTCTAGCGTTCGGTCAAAGTCGATGAGATTTCCTTCTGCGCTATTGCATACTCAGAAGCCGCCGGCTTTGCCTGTTTCCCCGCATTGAAATTAGTACCTTTGGCAGACCTCTGATTCTGTCTGCCGGAACCTTTTTCCTTCCTGTTGAACCTACCTGACGTCGAGGATCTGTCCTCCTTCTTATCGGTGGACGGAGACCGTGGGGCAGGGTGGATGACGCCGCTACTGAACCGATTGTTGTCTTCCAGTGTATGCCCTATCTTCCGGAGAAGATCAGGGTATCCGTTCAGGTCGGTCGGACGTGGCTTTTTAAGTGCATATGCATTCCTGACCTCTTGAGTGATACCTGATCAACTCTTGTCCCATACCTGTACTGGGCCTGCATAGCTAAGCTTATACATGAAGTCAATGGTCTTGTCCACTACTCATCAATGTGATGTGGCTTCATCACAAGGTCTGGCCACTCAAGAAGGGATCGAGCTGGCTCGGCCTTGTCTCCGCCGAAGCTTCGTTCCAGCCCTTCCCGGAACCCTCTCCATTCCTATGAGGGGTTGCCGTCCTTTACAGGAATGCCAGTGCGATTGACCGCGTTCTTGTTAACGTGCCCATGCAGCCCCTGGTACCAAGCCCGGGCATAATCCTCTAGAAGGGATCACCAAGTTTACCTTATCCATATCGGTCAACTTGCAATCCACAAAGTATTCGCGTTTAACCTCTAGCAAGCGCAAGAAGCTCGCGAGTTCCACAACTTTGCCCTTGAATGGTGGGATACCACTCCGCCTTTCCGGCTTCTTCTGCCGCTGTCTTGGTACAGGCCTAGGGGCCAAACTGATACCCCTCAGGGGTCTCGCTAGCCTCTTGGCCTGGCGCTCCCACCGTTGTTTCTTCTAAGTGCTCCGAGGTTCCTTGCAAGCACCGAGAAAAGGGGTTAAATCGGGGAGAGAATCTTAGTCATCACCATTTTCCGAGCTGTCGTGGTCGCAGTCCCCTGGATCCTGACCTACTTCTGCTGTACCACCTCCAGGTGGCGCATTTCCATCCCCACTACCTCTGCCATTCCCACCTTGGGATTCCCGGGGTCTATCGTACCCATTAAACCATTCCTCCTGGCCATCCTGGTTCCTATCCTCCCCGGGGTTAGCCCCTGATGGTCCTGATGCCGGTGGTGGAACAGGGCATTGGCCACTCTCAGGAGTTGGGTTTGATGCTGCCTGTGTTCTCCGCAGAAATGACTGCAGCTCTGGACAACTCAGGGGTTGCATCAGGGGGCCAGCATGCCTCGATGACCCACATTACCCACATGTTGGTCATCCATCTTGCTCCTTCCATCTTCGTCTGTGCCCAACTGGGGTCCGTGCTTCCTTATTACACCGATAGGAGTGGTAATTAACCCACCCCCTCCGGGCTTCTTCCGCTTTACAGCCTGACAGGCAGAGCTCGTCTTGGCTGTCCGAATTGCTACTTGTGATGGCAGGGAGACCGGAGGGAAGAATTGGTTTTTCGAGGGAGCCCAGGGAATGACTGGTGCCCATGGAACCCCGCGAAGAGGTGTTCCTGGCCCAGGGATGGGAGTCCCCTGTGATGTAGCCTCCCGTGCCCGCTCTTGCTGTCGCCGCACCTGTTTAAAGAACCGGGGTGATACGGCACGCATCCGACGGAAACCCGGAATAGCTGAACTGGGCGGCACGAAGGGGGTGGTAGGAGGTAGGTCAGAGCCAGGGACTATGCGATGAGGGACTGGTAGAGGAGTGGGTCCTGGGGCGGCTATGGGAGGTACAGGAGTTGCAACTGACGGTGTTGTGGGTGGAATGGTAGGGGCAGGTGTCAGACGAGGAGTAGGGTCAGGTGTATCCAGAGCCGTAATATTCTTTGGTTGGGACATCCTTTTCCCCACACGAGGCCTATCAGTTGGCCCCACTGTGGGGCTACCCGAACGACTGCGGGTGATCGAGGGAGCGACTGACAGAGAACCTGTAGATGCTCTCGAGAACGAGGAGGTATAGCCGTAGCCATCACCTTGGAGGCTTTCCAACATCCGTATACCGAACGGGCTCAGGTACGCCCTCCATTGGTTGTCTCTGGCTCTCATCGCCAATTCCATGCCAAAGTTCTCGGGCTTGGTATAGACAAGTGGGGGTGGGGGCGCAGCCTCCAAAATCAGTACATCATTCTCAGCATCAATACTATACCCTCCTTGCAAAGCCTTCTCCTATGTTGTCATCCGAGTCTTCAGTGCATGTTGATCCCTTAGCACCTGCAGGTATGCCTCCGGCTGCACTTTCATCTATCCCACGGCTGCCGGAGTGATCTGTTTCCGGAACACCTGCTACTACTGGGTGTTTCAATTCCTCGGTTCCCACTTCCCTTCCTCAATCGACTTGGATACCTCACCAACTATGTAAGGTTGGACAAATTCGTGCGAGAACTCGCTAAATGGGACGCCTCCCGGCTGGGCAGGGGCCATGTTGCAGACAAGGGTAAGGTCCCGGAAAAATAAGGGTGCTGCAGCATGAGGGTCTATGATTAAGAGATCCAGGCATTCAATAGGTAACTGAATAGGGGCGGCTTCTAGGAGCCACTGGTGACCATCCCATTCAATACCTCGAACATCAGCAAAAACCAATGCGCGAAACGTGTTGGTGGCGTGTTCATCAAGGCTAAGGTCCAGGTCTGAATCCAAGTTGGATTCCATTCTCGTTGGAAGCTCGGTACTAGACATTGTGCTTTCCACCCAGGGCTACTTGCTCTAAACAAGGTTAGCAGTATTCATGCAAGGTCGGTGCCGAAGGTCGAAAAACAATCAATCAGGAGATGAGTTAAGCGAGGAGGTCGCTTAAGGATATACTGTAATGGGGGCTCCCCTAGGATGATGGATCCCAAGGGTGCGACCGTACCAAACAACTTCAAACTTATTGCCAAATAGTCACACAAATGCAAGAGTAAAGAAAATGGTAAAACTCAAGATCATTAAGCATGACGCTTCACTCAATTAAGGTCTCGAGAGGATTGATTGTTGGAGTAGGAGAGTTCTCGCATAGACGTTCAAGTAGTTTTATCNGCCAGGTTAGTGATCCTGTTTTCCAATCTATGTCTGGGTTATGGTCCTTCAGCCATAACATAGGTAGGTACCCGTCCACCTTGGTGTCCGGCATGTCCACGACCTCCAAGCACATATCATTATGGTGGTCGCCTATCATCATTTCCAATGACTTGGTATAGTGCAGACTCAACCCAGGAATATGATTTGCGCTTGTATCGCTTATCAGCACTTGTACCTTTCATCATACACAAGGTTCCTGGGTCTGTTTGACCCATCAACTACTAAGCACTGGCCCAGTAGCTCTACTATCCACCAACAAGAGCGCTTCCGCACTTACTTGTCATGCTCTGATCTTTCAGTCTGGTTTCACTCGCAGGTGGATAGACTTGGTGTGACGAGGCAAGTGGTCACATTTCTGCCTCTTTGTTTGTCTTAGTGCCTTAGTCATCTTGTCTTATTAACTTGAGGTCTCTTGCCTTTCAACATAAGAGCAGCCACAACGGGTCAGTAAACTTTTAACGCATTGGAATACGCTGTGTCACAATTGCTAGGGTGTTTACTATCACGCCAGCATGATTTCAGGTACTAAACCCTCCTCCGGTAAACTTAGAAATAACACTTTTATCTGATCAAGTCCTGCCAGACCCAATTCCCTCTGATACTAAAGATAACAATCTCGCAAGGTTGGTAGAGGTCTGCCATTGGACCATTTCCAAGTGCAGCAACACAGTGCTTCCCCAATGTCGCGCATCTCCTCTAGCAAGACCTCGCCCAGCCACAACCAAAACAATGTCCCCAGACAGGCTCATCTAGCTATGGAAATCCTGAAAGAAATACTTATACCTAGAAGAAAGGAAATAACCAGAAACTCAACAAAGGAAAGATCACCCTGTCCACCACACGCGGCCACAAACATCTACTTGCCAACACCCCCTGGGTGCAGTCAGTATTATGTTCGTCCAGGCAGTAGGGGGGTGCTTACCTATCCCTGAACCAATCTGTAGATTCTCGTCCATCCTTTCGGGGACTATAGATATGGGTCAGCTCGATTACCCCCTTAAACAGAATGGCTGCTAACCTATTCTGAGCCATCAGTATCAACCTTTATTATCTGAGGTGATGCCTGGCGGACTTCCAATATCTTAGCCGCAGAGGCCGGAGGTGGTGCTTCGATGCGCTTTAGTCCCTTGTCCGTACCTGAAGGCTTGCTTGCCGGAGCTGGCTGTTTCAACCCACGAGCCTGCTTGGAGGAACTAACAACCGGGGATGTCATGGTACACTTCCTGCAGACGAGTCCGCTTTATGTGCATTTGGTGCACTGGTTGTGCTTTCTCTAGCGTTCGGTCAAAGTCGATGAGATTTCCTTCTGCGCTATTGCATACTCAGAAGCCGCCGGCTTTGCCTGTTTCCCCGCATTGAAATTAGTACCTTTGGCAGACCTCTGATTCTGTCTGCCGGAACCTTTTTCCTTCCTGTTGAACCTACCTGACGTCGAGGATCTGTCCTCCTTCTTATCGGTGGACGGAGACCGTGGGGCAGGGTGGATGACGCCGCTACTGAACCGATTGTTGTCTTCCAGTGTATGCCCTATCTTCCGGAGAAGATCAGGGTATCCGTTCAGGTCGGTCGGACGTGGCTTTTTAAGTGCATATGCATTCCTGACCTCTTGAGTGATACCTGATCAACTCTTGTCCCATACCTGTACTGGGCCTGCATAGCTAAGCTTATACATGAAGTCAATGGTCTTGTCCACTACTCATCAATGTGATGTGGCTTCATCACAAGGTCTGGCCACTCAAGAAGGGATCGAGCTGGCTCGGCCTTGTCTCCGCCGAAGCTTCGTTCCAGCCCTTCCCGGAACCCTCTCCATTCCTATGAGGGGTTGCCGTCCTTTACAGGAATGCCAGTGCGATTGACCGCGTTCTTGTTAACGTGCCCATGCAGCCCCTGGTACCAAGCCCGGGCATAATCCTCTAGAAGGGATCACCAAGTTTACCTTATCCATATCGGTCAACTTGCAATCCACAAAGTATTCGCGTTTAACCTCTAGCAAGCGCAAGAAGCTCGCGAGTTCCACAACTTTGCCCTTGAATGGTGGGATACCACTCCGCCTTTCCGGCTTCTTCTGCCGCTGTCTTGGTACAGGCCTAGGGGCCAAACTGATACCCCTCAGGGGTCTCGCTAGCCTCTTGGCCTGGCGCTCCCACCGTTGTTTCTTCTAAGTGCTCCGAGGTTCCTTGCAAGCACCGAGAAAAGGGGTTAAATCGGGGAGAGAATCTTAGTCATCACCATTTTCCGAGCTGTCGTGGTCGCAGTCCCCTGGATCCTGACCTACTTCTGCTGTACCACCTCCAGGTGGCGCATTTCCATCCCCACTACCTCTGCCATTCCCACCTTGGGATTCCCGGGGTCTATCGTACCCATTAAACCATTCCTCCTGGCCATCCTGGTTCCTATCCTCCCCGGGGTTAGCCCCTGATGGTCCTGATGCCGGTGGTGGAACAGGGCATTGGCCACTCTCAGGAGTTGGGTTTGATGCTGCCTGTGTTCTCCGCAGAAATGACTGCAGCTCTGGACAACTCAGGGGTTGCATCAGGGGGCCAGCATGCCTCGATGACCCACATTACCCACATGTTGGTCATCCATCTTGCTCCTTCCATCTTCGTCTGTGCCCAACTGGGGTCCGTGCTTCCTTATTACACCGATAGGAGTGGTAATTAACCCACCCCCTCCGGGCTTCTTCCGCTTTACAGCCTGACAGGCAGAGCTCGTCTTGGCTGTCCGAATTGCTACTTGTGATGGCAGGGAGACCGGAGGGAAGAATTGGTTTTTCGAGGGAGCCCAGGGAATGACTGGTGCCCATGGAACCCCGCGAAGAGGTGTTCCTGGCCCAGGGATGGGAGTCCCCTGTGATGTAGCCTCCCGTGCCCGCTCTTGCTGTCGCCGCACCTGTTTAAAGAACCGGGGTGATACGGCACGCATCCGACGGAAACCCGGAATAGCTGAACTGGGCGGCACGAAGGGGGTGGTAGGAGGTAGGTCAGAGCCAGGGACTATGCGATGAGGGACTGGTAGAGGAGTGGGTCCTGGGGCGGCTATGGGAGGTACAGGAGTTGCAACTGACGGTGTTGTGGGTGGAATGGTAGGGGCAGGTGTCAGACGAGGAGTAGGGTCAGGTGTATCCAGAGCCGTAATATTCTTTGGTTGGGACATCCTTTTCCCCACACGAGGCCTATCAGTTGGCCCCACTGTGGGGCTACCCGAACGACTGCGGGTGATCGAGGGAGCGACTGACAGAGAACCTGTAGATGCTCTCGAGAACGAGGAGGTATAGCCGTAGCCATCACCTTGGAGGCTTTCCAACATCCGTATACCGAACGGGCTCAGGTACGCCCTCCATTGGTTGTCTCTGGCTCTCATCGCCAATTCCATGCCAAAGTTCTCGGGCTTGGTATAGACAAGTGGGGGTGGGGGCGCAGCCTCCAAAATCAGTACATCATTCTCAGCATCAATACTATACCCTCCTTGCAAAGCCTTCTCCTATGTTGTCATCCGAGTCTTCAGTGCATGTTGATCCCTTAGCACCTGCAGGTATGCCTCCGGCTGCACTTTCATCTATCCCACGGCTGCCGGAGTGATCTGTTTCCGGAACACCTGCTACTACTGGGTGTTTCAATTCCTCGGTTCCCACTTCCCTTCCTCAATCGACTTGGATACCTCACCAACTATGTAAGGTTGGACAAATTCGTGCGAGAACTCGCTAAATGGGACGCCTCCCGGCTGGGCAGGGGCCATGTTGCAGACAAGGGTAAGGTCCCGGAAAAATAAGGGTGCTGCAGCATGAGGGTCTATGATTAAGAGATCCAGGCATTCAATAGGTAACTGAATAGGGGCGGCTTCTAGGAGCCACTGGTGACCATCCCATTCAATACCTCGAACATCAGCAAAAACCAATGCGCGAAACGTGTTGGTGGCGTGTTCATCAAGGCTAAGGTCCAGGTCTGAATCCAAGTTGGATTCCATTCTCGTTGGAAGCTCGGTACTAGACATTGTGCTTTCCACCCAGGGCTACTTGCTCTAAACAAGGTTAGCAGTATTCATGCAAGGTCGGTGCCGAAGGTCGAAAAACAATCAATCAGGAGATGAGTTAAGCGAGGAGGTCGCTTAAGGATATACTGTAATGGGGGCTCCCCTAGGATGATGGATCCCAAGGGTGCGACCGTACCAAACAACTTCAAACTTATTGCCAAATAGTCACACAAATGCAAGAGTAAAGAAAATGGTAAAACTCAAGATCATTAAGCATGACGCTTCACTCAATTAAGGTCTCGAGAGGATTGATTGTTGGAGTAGGAGAGTTCTCGCATAGACGTTCAAGTAGTTTTATCTTATACCAGAAACTCTCCCATCAGTTTACTCCAACTGTTCGCGCACACCCTTCTCCGCTAAGGGTGGTCCAACACGTCTCCTAGCACACCTTACCAGTATGCAAGTGTCGACACACTCTAGTTGGCAATCACCTCATGCGAGTATCATTTCTGTAGCGCATTCTCAATTTGGCTGCCGGAGTGAAAACCTCTTCCTATCAGTGACTTGCCAGTAGCCAATATTCATAACACCAGATGAACGGGACTACCTATGACACCCTTCCTATATGCGGTGGTCTCTACTTGACCCTGGAAGCTACCGTGAGCAGTTTGTCTATCTACTATTTACGAGTCTCGGGCTTCCGGTGTCTTGCGCATTATCCGGTTGCCCTGGAGTGATCCAATGGGTGCTACCCATGAGCACCCTCTCGGATTCACCTTACCTGTGGTAGAAATCATGTGTTTAGCGTCTCGGCACTTCCCTTTCTGATCCTATGGCATTGGGGAGACGTTTGGGCTTGGTAGATGTGAAACTCTCGCGGTTGCCCTGGCACCACCCTGGACTACCTTTGGGACCCCCACGGTTAACCCCTGTTAACTCCGTCAGTTTTGGTCCGTTTTACCCTCCGCAACTTGCAGGAGGTACACTACCTGCTACCCTATGCCCCCTTGTATACCCTGTGAAGCTCCCATGGTCGACTGGACAGAAGCGACCAATATGGTGTTGCCCTCAGGTCCGCAGAGAACCTTCTTTGCTAGACTGCGCATAGCTCCAGACCTGTTTGCCCATGACATCCGGGCCTCAAGGCGGGGCCGGAGGGGCATGATAGGAATAATGTCTCCACTTTACGGCTGCTGCTGAGCTGCGTAGCTCGCCCAATAGCATCTCACGGAACCCTACATTCCAGTATTATGTGTGGTTGTATGTGACAAAGATTCCCGTCATTTTTCCCGAACTCCCCGCGGGACTTCGTATTGGAAGGTAGGTTAATTCAGGACTTTAGGCAGGGTAACCTGGTCCTGTGGGTAGGGTAACATTGCCTGATGGACAAGGGAACTTTACCCTGTTACTCCGTCTATTCTATTAACGGAGATAGACCTTTCCGACCCATGCCCACTTACCGGGCCTAGCGGAGTAACCACCCCTTCCAGGTTCCTAAGTACACTGACACCGCTCCTGTGTGTATTCAAGGACCTAGACCCCTTGGCTAGCTAGTTCTGTTGCTCCCGGATCTCAGGCTATCGGGTCTGCATTAGTCAAGGTCTTTCTTGCCTGCCGCTTCCTACCAGTTTGCCTCCTGGCTGCCTGTATGGGTGTAGGTTCCGGCTGCCATAGCTCATGTATGCTAGGTCATTACAATGCAAGGAAGACAAGGCCCAGAGGCAGTCCATCCCAAAGCAATACCATGGGCATTGGGAATGGTTCCCTGAGAATCACAAAATGCATGTACCACCACACTAGAAACAGGTAGACATGGGAATTGACCCCAAGAGGGATAGTGAATTCCCCTGCAAAGAATCTACCCTCCTGCAAAAGACAATTGCAGGAACCCAAGACAGACATTACAGAAAGCCTACAATGAGGCTGGACCTGATATTCTTTTATGAAGGAAGGATTAACAATACTGTTCACATAGAACAAGGACAGAAAACTAAGACTATGCATAGACTATCATGCTTTTCACTAGACAATGATGAAGGATTGGGACCCACCACCAGTGCTATCTGACGCCTTAGACTGATTAGGATCAGCAAACTACTTCATCAAGCTCGGCATCAATGAAGCCTATTCCCATATCACACCGAACCCAGGGGATGAATAGAAAACAACCTGTGCCATACAGTATAGAACATATGAAGATCTGGTCTTTCCGTTCGCGCTGATCAATATGCTGGCAACATTAGAACAAGCTATCAACTGAGTATTGAGGAGATACTTGGGTATGTTCTGTATCATCTACCTAGAGAATGTACTTATATATTACACAAACATGGAACCACACCAAAACCATATCAACAATATTATAGAAGCAATACAGAGATCAGATAAGAAGGTCAAACATACAAAGTGCAAGTTCTACAAATAGGAAGTGGAATATCTCAGCTTCATCATCAATCAAGAAGGTATTCGGATTGACCTAGTCAAAAGCCAACTCATATGGGGATAGGGAGCACCAAAAACCCATCATGACATCCAATGTTTCATGGACTTTTATGATTTCTACCATCCCTGTATCAAAGAATTGAGCCCAACAGTGAAACCAGTATAGCACCTGCTCCAGAAGGACCTCAAATAGAACTGTAAAAGCTAGTAAGACCAGGCATTGAAGGAGTTAAAAATAAAGATAACGAATGCACCAAACCTGGTTCATTGCAACCCCTAAGAAGAAATAATTATCCCAATAGATGCATCAAAATATGTATGCTGAGGAATTCAATAGTGGAAATATGAAGATGGAAAACAGGGGACCAGTTGCATCAAGGTTCAAAATGATAGTACCTGCCAATTGCCACTACAAGGTACATGACAAGAAGCTGCTAGTGTTAGTTCAAGCTCTTGAGAAGTAGAGATGTTATGTTCAGAACACCAACCATCACTCCAAGGTCCTAACTGACTACAAGAACTTGGTACTATTTAGGACAACAAAGGAACTGAATGACCACAAGAGACAAGGGATAGAAAAACTGAGCCAGTATGACTTCTAGATTGAGTATCAATCAGGAAAAGAAGAAGAAAAGCCAGGTGCCTGCATAAGAAAACTAAAGGATGGAGCAAAAAACAACAAATATGAAAGGATTGCTATGAGATAACAAATACTAGATTGCGGGTTGAGGTGTTTTGAAGCCATAGTGATAGTGGAAATCTAGGATGATATAAACAATACAATCAAAGGGATGAGCGGAAAGCACCAGAGAATACGGCAGATGTGATAAGCTCTGAACAAGGGAGACAAGAAAGTGGAGTACATTGCATTTGACCTATACAAGTAGAATGGCAACTATCTGCACGACAATGATAAGATATGGATACAAGATAATACAAAATTGCTGAGAGATTTGATACCAAGAAACAGGAATCTACTACCAACAGGTCATAGCGCAATAGTGGAAACTAGCACATGTGTGTAATAACCCAGCATACATGAGCTATGGTAGCATGAACCTAGACCTATACAGACGGCCAGAAGTAGTAGTGGTAGAAACCAGCGGCGAAGTAAGTACTAGACCTATGGAGACCCGATGGCACCAGTTCCAACAACAGTGGAAATGGCTGACGAGGTACCCAGGTACTTGGCTTGCTCCATGAGTAATGTGAGCATGCTTAGAAACATCGGAAGGGGCAGTTACTACGCCGGGCCAGGGGACTCCGTTGCCGTTACAACCACAGCGAAAGAAAAAACCACACCAAATTTTTCGCCGAGCTTCCACCTTATTGGTCAACACCCTTTTCTCACCACTTCATCTCTCACTTTACAGACTTTTCATCAACAAATCATCTTCTATTATTTGTTTTTCATCAACCTTTATCAACTGAGTCCCTCCCCGATCCCCTCTGATGTCATCCAGACATGGAGGCAGAGGCAGGGGGGCTGGAAATCTCCTTGCAGCCCCCTTTCACCCACAAAACCCCCGCCAAACAGCCCCTTCACCTACAGACACCCCGATGGATGAAGACCCCATGGGGGAAACACCCTCTCCAGTTCAGACAGTCGGTACTGCTGCACCTTCCCCCTTCAACACAGATGACCAAACCTTCCACACTCTGGAAGGCAGGCCCCCCACAATCGAAACCCTCGCCAGGAGACTCTATGCTATCAACCTTGCCCACAACCAGCTTGACGACATCTTCAAAGCATTGGAGAAACACCTGTTGACGGTTCAAGAACGCCATATCAAAGATACAGAGGAGATGAAGGCCCTTTGCACTTCACTTACCAACCAAGTTGCGCAACTTCAGTCCCAGCAACTCCAGCAACAACCCACTACCACCTACCAATCCACCCTTCCCCCCCCCCCGACCACGCAAACCTGGGCCCAGAAAGCTGCCAGAGCACTCCCAGTCAAACCCCACACCATTCCACCAAGCAAGAACACGCCTGCGGCCTTGCTCACCAAACGCGACCGTACTATTGTCATTGAGCAAGATGGCACTTCCCTACCTGATGAGACCAACCACCTTACCATCCGCGATGCTGTCAATACAGCAATCAAGAAACAGCTAGTCTCAAACATTGAGTTCACACCCAACCACCACGTTCTCCTCATCACCAAGGAGAACACCCCCGCCTCTACAATCCTTAAGAACCACCGCTTTGCCATTGAGGAGGCCATTCGCGCCACTGTCCCAGCTGCCAAAGGCCTCAGGAAGGATGAGGTCTGGCAAAAGGTTATCATCCACGGCATCCCCACCACATCTACTTTCTCTACTATCCAGGCAGAAATTGAAACCTTCAATCCTGGCACCCACCTCCCGCGCCCTCCCAGATGGCTCACCACCCAAGCCCAACGCCAGAACAAGGCAGCTTCTGCCATGGTCCTGACTGTTGCCGGCAAAGATTCTACAGACAAAGCCCTCAGCAGAGGCCTCTCACTCTTTGGCAGGAAATTCAAGGTACAGCGGTACCTTTCCTTTGGTCCTGACACACAATGCTCCAGATGCTTGGAGTTTGGCCATCACCCAACTCAATGCAACAAGACCCCCATTTGCGCTATCTGCTCCCAGGAGCACCCAGCCCACCACCACACTTGCGGCAGATCAGACTGCCCTACCAAGGGCAAAGCATGCCTCCATACAACGATCAAATGCAACAATTGCGGCAATCCCCACCTAGCTACCTCTAAGGAGTGTCCTACCTACCTTCACGCACACCAGGCAGCAACTGAGAGGAGGAACAGGGCTGTTTAGGTTTCCTTACTATTTTTTCCTGTATTTGTTAGGCTTCAGGCGGAGAGGAGGATTTCATTACTTGGCCTATGACGTGCCCACTGAAAAGCTGCTACAATCATAGCAAGAGAAGGAATTTTAGACAAGTACCAGAAGGTACCTTCTGTATGTAAGTTGCCGCTTCATAGCCTGCACAGCTCCATAAGCGCAATGATACATAATAATAATAATAATAACACTGGGCCAGGTAACTGGAGAAAGGTAAAAGCTATCTATCTCCGGCAACGGAATAGATAGAGTAACTGGATAAAGTCATCCTGTCCACCGGACATGGTCACACTAGTCTCAGGATCCAGTTATCCTGCCATGGGGCTCCGGTTACCCTGTCTAGAGTCTTGGGTTAGTCCATTCTTCAACACAAAGTCAGCGGGGGAGTTCAGGAGAAACTGTGCAAATTTTATCAAATGAAGCCATGGAGAATAATGGAATCCGGGGTTCCAGGAGATGCTGTTGGGCAATGTATGCAGCTCCAAAGAAGCTGTGAATTGGAGACAGTATTGTTGTTATGTGCCTCCGGCCCTGCCTTGGGGCCTGGACGTCGTGGGTAAACAGTTGTGCAGTTGGGCACAGTCTAGCCGAAGGGAACCTTTGTAGACCTTCTTGGAATACTATCTGTCACTGCCGTCTGGTCAACTGTAGGCTGTGGGCAGGATATACAAAGGGGCATAGGGTAAAAGGTGGAGTATCTCCTGCAAGTTGTTTGGCATCAAATAGACCAAAGGAGCCAAAGCTGACTGGGGCTAACCATGGAGGTCCAAAAGGTACTCCTGGGTAGTGCTGGGGGGACCAGGAGAGGTTTACACCTCCCAAGCCTGAACGTGTCCCCAATGCTATAGGCGCTGTAAGGGAAGTATAGAGACAGTAAAAGCATGATTCCTACTGCAGGCAAGCTGGATCTGAGATAAGGGTCATGGGTAGTACCTCTTGGATCACACCCAGACCACTGTATCCTGCGGAAGACGCCAGAAGCCCAAGAATCCTAAATGGTAGGTGGATAAACCGATCCCGCTAGCTTTCCAGGTCACATAGGGCATGGCATAAGGGAAGGTTGTCATTGATACTTTAGTTCTTCAGGTGTCTTCACTGTTGGCCACTGGTAAGGCATGGGTACAAAGATGTTTTCACTCTATCTGGCATAGTAAAGATACACTCCAGAAGCGATATACACATGAGGTGAAGGCCGGCTGCGGTGTGTCCACACAGGTATGCCAGAACAGTATGCCAGAAGACCTGTCTGACCACACTTAGTGCAGAAGTGTGCAGTCGAATAGTTGCAGTAAACTGATAGGGGAGTTTCCTGTATAAGATAAAACTCCATGAAAGTCTATATGTGAACCCCCCTACTCCAACAATCAATCCTCTCAAGACCTTAATTCAGAGAAGTGTCAGGATGAAGGATATTAAGTTTTACTGCTTACTTTACTCTCACAATTGTGTAAAACCTTTGGCAATAAATTTGAAGTTGTGCGGTATGGTCGCAACTTTGCGATGTATCATCCTGGAGGTACCCCTGTTACAACCTAGTATACGGGCAACACTGTATGCCAAGAATATCTAATGAAATCTAGTGATATGTCAAATACCGTAATACTTGTACATGGACTAAAGCTGTACAACATATGTCTCCCAGATAGCTAAAATGCTGAAAGAAGTACCCCATGAGCCAGGAACATCCCCATAGATGGATTTCATCATAGACCAACTAGCAAGGGATTATTATAATCCCATCATTGCACTGGTGGATAGTCCGCCCCAAATGAGTGATTTTATATCACCCAGGAAGGTGTAATAAGTCAGCATACAACCAATGGCAGACTGAATCTGCAGCAAGGCAGGCAGCCATAAGACAGTGCGGTAGGAACAGGAGCGGAGACAAGAGTTTAACTCAAGAAAGCCCAAGGGTCCGGGTTCCGATATGAAGAGTGAGGCAAAGAGACTTTGCAGGTGTTAGCATACTCAGGGATTGGCCGAGGACAGGTTACCGTGCTTGGCTTGGAAACAGGGCCAGCAAAAGAGAGGGAAGTGCATCTGCACTGTAGAAATGGATGGCTTAATAGGGTAGAGTTACCTGAATCTCCGAAGTAGGTTACCCTACGCAGAGATCACAGTTACTCTTCCTTAGAACTCTAGCTGCCCTGTCCAGGAATCTCGGTTACCCTACCACGTAATACCAACTCGCACAGTGAGCTCATAGGAAATGACGGCAATGTTTGTCACTTGAAGGCATCGCTAATACAAGGATCTCGCATTCCAGGAGATGCCATTGGGTGTGCTACACAGCTCCTAACTAGCTGTAAATTGGAGACCTTATTCCTATCATACCCCTCCAGCCCCACCTTGAGGCCTAGATGCCAGGGGCAAACAATTCCATAGTTGTACCCAGTCTAGAACAAGGGAATCTGGATAGAACTGCTCGCAACACCGTATGTGTTCCTGCCAACCGGTCTACTGTACGCCGTTCACAGGATATATAAGGGAATACATAGTAGAAAGGGAATTACCTCTGCCAAGTGATTCCCGGACAAGCGCAACAGAATAGTTGGATAAAATGGCAGTTAAATGTGCATGTCCTGAAGGTAGTCCCAGGTGGTACTGGAGCTACTGGGTAAGCTTTCTACCCATGAAGCCCAAATGTGTCACCAACACCACAGGCTCTTCAATGGGAGTGTAGAGGTAGTAAAAGCAGGATTTCTGCTGCTGGTAAGGTGGATCCAAGGGACTGGTCATGGGTGGTGCCCATTGGAGGACTACAGGGCTGCGATGCCCTGTGGAAGATGCTGGAAGTCGCAGAGTTGTAAATAGTCAATGGAAAACCACCCACGGTAGCTTCTAGGGTCACGTAGAAATCAATACCTATGGGATAGGTGTTGTAGATAGTCCAGTTCTTCAGGTCCCTTGACTCATAAGTACTCGCAAGACACCAATGCGCAGAGATTTTCATTACAGGGAGCAAAGTAGAGATGGGCTACAGACACAATAAGCACATGTGGTGAATGCCGACTATAGTGTATCGATGCATGCATGCCTGAAGCATGTAAAAGGAGGTACATCAGACTACTCTTACTGGAAAAGGGTGTGCCCAAATAGTTGGCATAAACTGATGGGGGGGTTTCTGGTATCAGATAAAACTACTTGAAAGTCTATGCGAGAACTCTCCTACTCCAGCAATCTATCCTCTCCAAATCTTAATAGCTTGAAGCATCAAGCTTAACGATCTTGAGTTTTGCTATTTACTTTACTCTTATATCCATGGGAACCTTTGGCGATAAGTTTGAAGTTGTTCAATATAGTTGCACCCTTGGGGTTCTTCTTCCTAGTGGTGCCTCCATTACTGAAAGACATGACAGCATAACAGTTCTTCTCAATCTTTCCACAACAAATGTTTCAACTACATGGGCATTCAAAAGACATCATAAGTGCCAAAGGGGCACTATTGACCTGTATGGTGTGGAATGAAACAATGGAGATATTGGGTATCTAATGAACATTATGCACAGCATTCCCGTGACAAACAGATGTACAGACTAACAGGATCAATGGGATATTGGAACAATATCTTCACACATATGTTAATTATTAGCAGGACAACTGGAACAAGCTGCCATCGATGGTGGCATTCACTGAAAAATGATGGAAGGCTGGAAAAGATTAATAACATGCCCTTCCCTGCCAATTACTAACAGAATACACAACCCAGGGCCATACTCATACCCAGGTTGTGCCTGCACCACAACCTGGATCGGTTGGCTAGCCCGCAACCATGTGCACTCCCAAGAGAGTGCCAGACAACTCAATGGTCTTTGACAGACCAATGGTTCTTGGCTGTTGCTATAGTAACCTCCTAGCTCAACACAGTATTACCTTGTATGTTGCTATAGAAACCTGGTAGTGCAATACAACATAGCAATACATCGACACCGAAGCAACTCTTTTCATTTGACATTAATTTCCGCAACCTTGCTTCTTACTTAATACCTATAACTATTAACTTTGATAGCTTCTTTTTATACGCTTCAATCATATATCTCTCTTTAATATATACCTTCATTTCTATTGTTAATATCTTGCGTCCTGCTTGCTCCGCCCTTTTTTTTGCCTTTTGTGCCTGTCCCAACTGCTTTCCTGCTTTCTCTCACTTGATAACCACTTTTTTTCTTCACTATTTGTCATGCCTCTGAGGCCTAGACAACTCCGCCCTTTTGCATCTGTCTTCCGTTTTGACCCCTATACTTCCAATTTCTTGCTTTCTGAGCTGCTTTCGTTGTCTCCAAATGCTCCACAGTTAGGGCCCCGGACTGTCCTTGGGCCAATCTAGCCTTCACAACTAATTTCAACCCTCACTGGAATGTTGGAGAAAGGTTTGCTGCCTTCGCTGATAATCACTGATCTAGCCTCTTAAGACTTCAAATTCCAAGGGGAGTGGTCGGAGAGGACCCTTACGGTGGTGTAATGAGTCATGTAGAGGGGATATGAGCTTCATATAACTTGGAAATTCTGTAGACAGCATCATATAGAGAATGAGACCTATAGTTCAATATGGAGAGAAGATAGTTGATGGTTCAAATGTTTGCTGTTGGATAGAATCAATTATATCCAAAAACCCAATCTTGTCAAACTCAGTGCATCCAGTCCTGGTAGCTGAATTCACAGGTTTAACATGGTAATACTTATATGGTTGGAAAAAAACCACATATCATAGTTGTAAGCGCGGACTTGTATATGGGGGAAGACAGAAGACTACTGTCTTATATAGATCACTGTAGTCAAGAAACTCTTTTATACAGTACGAGCCAAAACCATTAAGAAGTAGAAGTTGACATTCCCCTACTTGTTGTAAAGAGTAAAACTGTTCGAAATATTCTATCTAGTTTATCGACAACATATCATTACTATAATCAGTTTTAGATAGACCTATAAGTTAGTTATCTGGTATTGGTATAAAGGTATACCCAGGTTCCTTATATATAGCTCCTGGAATGATTATCATTAGAGGAAGGACAGATCCATCTCCACCTATAGTTTCGCAGATGCAAACAAGTTCTCAATTGCTAGAACTACCAATGTAGTCCTGACAATTGGGATCAGTTGTTATAATCCATTGATGGGAGCCAATACCAACCTGCAATCCCGTTTCATCAAAGTTCGAGATATCTACTGCCTGCATTTTATATCAATCGCAAACTGTTCGATACTTGTCAAACCAGGTATATAAATTATTGGAGTGATGAGTATTTTTGTGATCAGCATCAAAGGTGTGTTGTTTGCATATAAAGTACCTGGCATGGCGATCCAGCAATCTTCATACCCATTGCTCACTAACAGTTGGTATTGGTAGAGGGCCACAGTGTAAACTTTTCAGAATCGTATTAGCACAACCTGATCCTATTTGAAGTCTAGCACTTGTTCCTACAAAGCCTAATCCGTCCACCGATTGGCAGACAGTTGCTGCATGGCATTCTGACCGCCTACAGCTGCCTGCTGGTGGATGAATGGTTGATTGACACTCTTGCCAATAAGCTCATAAGCGTCGCAATGGAATCTTATACTTTCATGATGTTTTTGCAAAATTGGGATTATCATCCCCAGTTGTATCAAGAAATGTGATTAGTGCTGGAGTTCAGGCCTCAATATCGGCATATGGTTCAACACACTAACTAGGAGCAATAAGTACTAAGTTTGATGATGATGACATAGGTGGTCTAGATATCTGTTCTGGTATATACACTTAGAACATAAAGAAAATACCAAATTCAGGAGGTTGTAAAATGGTAGAGAGCTGCTAAGTGTAATATTGACTAAGTAAAACTGTTAAAGAGCTGAAAATTTGCAAGCTTAGAGAATTGGAGATTGAGGAAGTATAAGAGAAGAGAAGCTAAAGAGAGGGAAGACAGTAGGGGTAGGAAGTCTGAGAGTGCAGCAGTAGTTGAATAGCATGAGGACCAAAGAGTAGGAGAACTATAGACTTTGAGAACTGTAAAACTGACGAACTGAAGAACTGGAGAACTGAAGAACTGGAAAGATAAAGAGATATATAGAACTTTAAACTAATACAATATATGAGTTAGGAAGCCGGAGAGTTATTGATCTATACTATAGTAAAATGGTCTAAGTCTAAGGAGATTAAGTGGTTAAAGTATGTTGTAGTACAATGCCAAAGCAATTGAAGTACTATATAAACAAAATAGTACGATTAACTACAAAACCTTTGACCTGAATAGCAACTTCTAGTTATTCAGTATTGCAGCCTAGTTTCTATATCTAAACATACAGCATTTTTGCCAGACTACAGAATTGGTGTATTTAGTACAACAACTAATAAACAAGGTACTTCTTGTAGCACATTCATCTTATTGGCAGCTCATTCTTTTGTCACTTTGGTAGGTGCCTATAGGGAAATTGAATATTCAATAATGAAATAATGCCAGTGTTTGTACAGTTGTAGTGTAAGGAGTAGAACTATACTGTTGTACAATAGCTGAAGTGGAAAATAATGCTTAGTAATAAAGTTTCTATGGTAATACTATTGTTATGAACATGGAGTTTCTATGGCAATGCCCAAGGACTATGAAGCTGTCAAAGACCATGGAGCAATCTAGCACTCTCTTGCAAGTGCCCACAGTTGCAAGCTAGCTACCAGCTGCAGGTTGTGGTGCAGCCACAACCTTGGCATGGGTAGGTCATTTGATCCAGGGCATGATAACAAACCCTTATAATATAGCACCACTTCATAAAGTCTTGCAAACCGAAATTGTCAGAGGGCAACTCAGACAGAAGGAAACCTACTATCAACACTAAAGGCCTGATTAAAGTCTACAATCAGGAGATATGCTGTGGTTGTTGCCGTGCTATATATGAACCATGAGTCTAGCGAAGAGAGCGGACTACAAGCAAATTGGACCATTCAAGACGTTGGCAAAAGTGGGAAGTTGCACTTATAAGCTCGACCTGCTATGCCAGATGGCAATACACAACACCCTCTATATCGAGCACCTCGAACTTCATTCAGACAATAGGTTTCCCTCATAGAAAACACTTCTGCTGCAGCCTACCAAGATAGAGAGGGAAGTCAAATGCGAATTTAATAAAATCATCGATACAAGACTATACTACAGAAAACTGCAATACCCAGACAAGTGGACAGACCACTCTCCAGAACAAGGTAAGACTTCGTATTCAGAAAACAACATTAAAAATATAGAACCAACCATGTATCGCTTTCAGCCACAATACCCCCACAAATACCTGGTGGGTAACAATTCAAATCACACAAATCAAGCCTCCTCTCTTGAGGTCACAAGATAGATGAGACACCATAATTGGTCCCCGCATGATATGGGTCCTACTACCAGATGATAAGAATAGCTATGCAAAGTCAAGCTAGATAAAAGGCAATGGGAGGCAAAGAAGGCAGCAGAACACAACACCACGTCTTGCACTGGCTGCTAAGATGATGGGTGGTGGGTGCACCTAAGCAACAAACAAGTAGGAAACTGGTTTCCAAGAGTCCCCAGAACCCATTAGAATTCTAGGAAAGTGGGCCAAAAGAAAAGGTAGTAGGAATACTACCGCGATGGGTCCAAGACCGACAGGATGGAAAGGACCGATAAGGGGTATTACCTGTAACCAGTACGGGTTACTAGGGTTTTATGTTTGGTTTCACAGTATCGTTTGATACCTGTAGTATTTCGTGTGCTATTCTTTGATACAAATATTGTTTTATGTTTGGTTTCACAGTATCGTTTGATACTGGTAGAGTTTCGTGTGCTATCGTTTGATACTCACATTGTTTTATTTTTGGTTTCACAGTATCGTTTGATACTTGTAATGTTTCGTGTGCTATCGGTTGATAGACACAATGTTTTGCAATATCGCTCATACTCGAGATAAGCGATATGCTGTATTTAAAGACCGCTGATTTCCACGATGGAAACAGCAGACTTTGACAGACAGTATTCTTAAATATACTTGGTTGAACGGTTACATTTTGATCTCCTATTACACCCTGTTCAAAGCCTCCTTTAGCTAGCAGTGCTTGCCTTGTGTTGATCACGAAGCCATCCGCTCCTATCGTACTGCTACGTGACTAGGACCTGGCCCGAACATGTTACATTTCTTTAACCTGAGCAAGTGGTTAAGAAACCTGCAGGGACCTGGTCTGATCAACCTACGAAAAGTCCAATAAGCGAAGCTAGCATCGGGGAGCAGCAGAACCACGAGAAGTTCGGCTCTGCCAAACAACACGATCGAGTCATTTGAAAGTCGAAGTGGGAAGCAGGTCCCACGAGAAGGCCTTACCAAGAAAAGGCAACCTAAGAAACGGAAAAGGCCAAAGAGAAAATTTTTGATCGACGAAGCAGAACGACAACTAGTGCGAGACTTGGCCAAGCAGACCTTTAGCGAGTCGACTGATGAATTAGGAATGGCAGCAACCACCCTACCTGGAGAATTTCCCCCCAGCCCCAGTAAAGGAAAACGACTGGCGCAACCACCAAAGAAAGACAGTATACCTATCGGGACATCTAAGAAGAAAGAAAGCGAACAAGAAGGATCAGATCACTCGGTAGTAGGGCCGCCACCAGACGATAAGTCTAGCGAATCGCCAGAAAGCTCCTCAAACAACAACTCAAGTAACAAAGAGTCAGAACACGATATGTCTGAAGGTGAATCCGCCGAACCGCCCGGCCCAGGGGCAGGGCCAGCAGGACCTAAAATCAAACTTCCACTACCAGCCTCCTTCTCGGGCGAAAAGGATGGCCTAAAACCTGAAGTATTTGACCGGTGGGTCATAACAACTTCGCAATACCTTACCCTACAAGGAGTGGATAAAACCAAGGAAGGAAGCGGAGCGTACTGCCGAAGCTTCTGTACCGGAAAGGCAGAGGAAGCATAGCACCAAGCAATGAACCACTATGAGAGTGGGGAAAAAATCCTAGGAACGACCCTGATAAAGTACTTGAGAGAAAGATTCCAATCCTCGTGAAACATGGAAGAACTATACAAAAGGTTCAAGGATATCCAGCAAGTACGAAATGGCAAAACAGAAAGAATAACCCTGGTCGCGACGGATCTCTTGATGTATCATGGACGATTGCCTACCGGAACAGTGTGTCAGAATACACTGCGACAAAGATTGTATGAAGCAATGCATCCCAGACTACACCAGGAGGTAGAACCCATGGAGGAGGATGGTGATTCCTTTGAAAAGATAGACAAGCGGGCAGAACGGAAGGACGCTATCCTGTATGAGACAGGAGTGTACCGAACCCATATACCACAACAAAAGAATAGCAAAGGATCATCATCGCGGGATAACACAAAAAAGGATAAACATTACCACAAGGACCCAAAGGACAAGAAAGATAAGCAACGCGAGGAATGCACGTGTTTCGAATACGGGAAAAACGGGCACTATGCAAAGGATTGCTATTCCAAAAAAGGAAAAGGAAAGGCCACTAAGCAGGAAGCTAGCACACACCATATGGAAGCAACCGAATACGACAAATTGGAAATTAACTCCGAGGAAATGGAAAGCCTGCAAACACAACCGACGCTGGCTATCAGACCCCGTGACGCTCTTGAAGGAACGATTTATAGAGAAGGCCACCCAGCCAAGGTACTATTTGACATGGGAACAATCAGCTGCGACATATGTAGCGCCACCTTTATCTCCACCCATGGAATCCCAACGGAGCCTCTACCCCAACCAACAACAGTCAATATGGCTATGAAAGGATCTCGCTCCTCAAGCCACTAGAAATTTGGACTGACCGTAGGAATCGGGAAAAGGAAATGGACAAATCAGCAGATGTTGGTGGGGAACTTAGCGAAGTATGACGCCCTGATTGGAATGCCCTTCCTGAAAAGACATAATGCTCTTATCAGGTGTGGGGATAAAGCAGTGGAATACCACGATGACAGATTACGGGTGCTATGCAAACCAACAAGTGGGGAAATCCCAGCCGCTGTGTCAGATACCGACGCAACAACATTGTTGGAAGAATACAAGGATGTATTCCGAGACAAGGTCCCTGAAATGCTACCCCCAGTGCGTAAGATTAGCCACCACATTCAGCTAAAGGATCCAGCCGACCTATGAAACCAACCAACATACTCAATCCCAGAAGCCTACAAGGAAAAACTTATGAACTGGATAAACGCGAAATTAGGAAGTAGAATAATTGTATGACAGGAGGTCCCCGGAGTGGCGCCTATGTTTGTACAACCCAAATCAGATGGAAGGATCCGCCCCCTAGTGGACCTGAAGGTAAGAAACGATAATACGGTCATGGATAGTCCATTGATTCCAAACCAATACCAGATCCTTAACCGAATAGGGCGAGCGAAATTCAGGAGTAAGATAGACCTAAGCGACGCATATTTCCAAACATGGGTGGACAAGGACAGTGTTAAATTCAACTCATTCAAAACCCTGTTGGGAGGATTTGTGAGCAAAGTAATGCTCCAAGGAGCCATGAATGTACCAGCAATACTTATGCAAATAATGGAGGACCTCCTAAGCGAATATTTACATCACTTTGTATGGCTATACATTGATGATATCCTCATATTTTCAGATATATCAGAAGAATACCAGAAACGCATGCGCCAAGTATGTGATCGACTCCGGAAGGCAAAATTCTTCGCGAGCAAAAAGAAGTCAGTACTGTTTGCAGATAAGCTGGAAGTATTGGGACACATAGTGGACGACGAAGGAATCCATGCCTCCCTCCCAGAAAATATCATCCATTGCCAGATGGGAAACACCAAAAAACAAGAAGGAATTGCAACGATTCCTAGGAATAGTGAATTGTGTGGCCCAATTTCTCCCACACCATACAATACTGACCGTACCGTTAACCGACTTAACGGGGAACGCCGAATTCGTATGGACAACAACCCACCAGACTGTGTTCGAGGTGGTCCGAAAGCGAATACTCGATCACCAAGCCATGCGACCAATAGACATATGAAGCTAGGAACCAATTTGGTCAGTTACGGACCACTCAGATTTAGGAGTTGGAGCATGGGTGGGACAAGGACCAACTTATGAGAAAGCACGACAAGCAACATTACACAGCAGAAAGTTCACCAACGCTCAAATGAACTATGGGACCACTGCTAAAGAGGCCTTGGAAATAGCGGAAGTGCTTAATCGGTTCCACAATGTACTAGTGGGAAACTCCTTCACGATAATCAAGGACCACCAACCCTTAACACACCTGCGAACGGCGAAGAACGCTAGTAGGAAGCAGGTGAGATGGCTAAGTGCTTTGGGAAAATACGACGCAAATATAGTCTACGCGCCGGGAAGCACGAACTATTTAGCTGATGCCCTTTCCCGGATATACGAAGGAGAATCAAACTTAAATGCACTCTATGTCAAGGATTATACGAAGGAATCGGACAACATCTCAGATAACACGGTCTACGAGCAAGAATCAAACATAATGGAGCCCATGCATGAGTTCTCCGCTACTTCCCCTCCTTTCTCCGATACGGAGTACCCCAACGAGACTCCTGTACCCCCCGAAAGCCCCTGCTCAATAAGTGCAGGAAACGATTGGGGTGACCAGTGTCCTCTGCGAAGTACGACACTAGAAGAACTCCAACATAGCGCCCTACACTACTCACACTGTTACGTGGATCATTGCCCATATCATCAAACTGAGATCAAATTCACGAACAACCATCCCAGACAACGGGGAAAATCAACCCCTTACACCCTTAGTGAAGGACCAGGCCCCCCAAGTACAGAAATCGACCCGAGCCCTCTGGAGTCTCCCGAAACCAATGACTGGGAATGGCAACAAACCACCAGCGGAAGACCAGTTAGTGCAGGAGAAGGGCCGTCCACCCTTGCCCAGCCAACGCCTAGGTCTTATGCAATTCCGGCACTGCGAAACCCGGAGGCCCCAGCATTCCAGACGCTGGAGTCAGAACCAATAGAAAACCTTACGACCAAAACAATAGCGGCATTCCGAATACCAGGCCCTGATAGCCCAATACCGATTAGATGCGCGGAACGCCTAGAAAGCCTTACCAATGAGTCAATAGTCTCCGTAATACCACCGGTAATGACAGAGTATCGGTGCGGGCTTTACGATGTCTTAGAAGACAACGAGAAAGATGACCTACCTGAGACAACCAGAGGAAGCGAGATAGTAGACGAACTCGACACTTTACAGACAGTCAATGAAATGATCAGAACGTTCCGAGCACACATGGTAGCAGCATACCGGAGAGAACCAATTTGGAAGAAGGTGAATGAGAATATGGACTCCACAGGGGACTTGTCCTCTTACAAGGTTGCAAACTGAATGCTATACGCAAAAACCCGATACGCAGAAGACTGCCTGTACATCGCGAAAGGCCCCGCATACGGAAATACAATGTTAAGAGTGTATGTCATTAGCGAAATCCACAACAAAGGCCACCACAGTGTGGAACAAAACTTACAGTACGCAACGGAGTACCTATTTTGGCCTGAAATGCGGAAAGACTTTAGAGCACATGTAGCCCAGTACCACACATGCCAGGTGAATAAGGAACCTACAAAATTGCCAGAAGGAAAGGCTCAAACAATTACCCTGCCCTCAGAAATCTTTGAATCAATAGCCATTGATTTTGCGGGACCCTTCCACAATTCATGGGGATACGACATGATCCTAGTTGCGACGGATAGACTTTCAGGATTCACATGGCTTATACCTGCAACAAAGCAAGTAACAGCAATAACAACCTGGGAACTTCTACGCAACAAAGTATTTACACCCCATGGCTACCCAACATCTATAGCAAGCGACGCAGACCCAAGGTTTGTGTCACATGTATGGAAACAACAGTGTCGATCGTTAGGCATTGAACATATCAAGTCGGCCCCAGGCTATCAGGAGACGAATGGACAAGTTGAAAGAACAATTCGAGAATTGAAAACAGCTCTCCGAAATCTAGTCAACACCAGAAAAAACAATTGGTCTGATGCCATACCAGAAACAGCAGCATACCTGAATGCGGGATGGTCAGAGACCCTTGGTATGTCACCATATAAAGCCATTTTCGGAAAGAATTACCCCCTACTGCCTCTTGCAAACTTCAAAAACTCCACAGTACCGGCTGCCGATGAATTACTAAACAGGCACCAAGCAATCCGGAACGCGGCATTCAATACGATTAAAATAACAGGGTTTAGAAGTACAAGAATGGCAACGAAGCAACGCAGACACTATACACCGATAGGGAAGTGCAATTTGTTACTGGTATACGGAAGTTTATTCGCAACAGAATCAGGAGGTAGCAAGAAATTGCAACCGCGCTGGCGTGGACCATTCAAGATAACCGGATACGATGAGTATACACAAAATTACATGGTAGAAATGGATGGCAGAATGTACAGAAACCGAGAAGCGACATTTCATGCTTCCACCATGAAAAAATACCGCCCGAACTATAATGTCTCCTTCACTGCCAGGCGCCACGCAATACCACCCCCAAACGTGTTAAACGAGAAACCGGAATGGGAAGTGGAAACCATAGGAGACCACAGAAGACAATATGACCGTGACCAGTTCCTAGTGAAATGGGTGGGGTACCTGAAAACAGAAGATAGCTGGGAACCCCTTGAGGGATTGGAAAATGCGATGGAAGCACTTAATCAATGATGGGAAGACAACAAACTGGAGGACGAGCTACCCCCTGCGATAAACCATGTGACAGTGGCGTGGAGCCCAACCCTACCAGAAATCCAACACCTGCGCCCAGACACAGAGCAAGGGGTACAGGACGGATTCTGGTCAGCCCACTTTGAAAGCGATTTCAAAAGCAGCAAAGATGAGAATCGGGTAACAGAAGATGAAGCGGCATACCTAGCCTGGCTGGCCGAGGCGGAGTACTGGCAATAGCGAAAGGAAAGAACACTCCATCCAACAGCCTTACGATGTCAAACTATAAGCAAGTACCTTGGAGACTGCGCCATCAGCTAATGGGACTGTTGGTGAACTGTGATATTATCCCTAGACGATACCTTACATACCGACTATTCATACACATCTGCAACAAATGCTTCGAAATAACAACAGAATCGACAGGACGAATGTGGGGAGAATCAGTGTCAGATGTTTTCCGCTTCGGTAGCGGGTGCTACATGAGCACAGAAAAATGTACTGGTTGCATGGAGACGGAAGAAACCGAAATTAAGCAGCAATCGCCTTCCCATGAAGACCTAAGCGAGGCCAACACCTAAGCAAGGCCAACACCTAGGCGAGGCCAACACCTAAGCGAGGTCACCACCGAAACATAAATACCACCTACCAGCCCCCTAAACCCTCGAAGAAAACAGACCACACCACCTAACCTCGAAACCTTTAACCCCTTATAAAAATTCTTTACCATATTGCAAACTTACCCTTACGCAAGAAAGAAAAACCAAAAATGTTGAGCTACACAGAAGTCAGCATTAAGGGACGAGACCTGATTTTGGGGTACCTACTTTACTGAGAAATCATTCCAGAAGACGCATACTGGAAGATTTTCTACATCGATCACTGCAAGGATTGCGGATGAATCCATGTCGAGACGGAGGAATGGGAGGACCGGACAGTTCGGAACTTTGTAGACCTGCCACATTACTGGGAGTCTGGTTGCTTTGTGCGCAGAGCGCCATGTAGGCAGTGCTTGGAGAGATGGTTGGAAGGTGCGGAATGGATGTCGCAAGATGACTTGAGATTGTTGCACGATAGCGATGACGATGAGGATGGGTCCTATCCGGAGAATAGTGGGACTAGTGGCCGTTAGGAGTTCATTGGGATTTCCTTGGATTGTTTTGTTTTGGTGAAATTGTTATTTTATATTGGGAGTGTAACCGGTACAGGTTGCTAGGGTTTTATGTTTG
Organism: Tuber magnatum; assembly: GCA_003182015.1. Lineage (NCBI taxonomy): Eukaryota > Fungi > Ascomycota > Pezizomycetes > Pezizales > Tuberaceae > Tuber > Tuber magnatum. The sequence goes on from PYWC01000013.1 coordinate 1,225,431, forward strand.
ATTTCACAGTATCGCTTGATACTTGTAGTGTTTCGTGTGCTATTGTTTGATACACAGATGGTTTTATATTTGGTTTCACAGTATCGTTTGATACTTGTAATCTTTCATGTGCTATTGGTTGATACACACAATGTTTTGCAATATCGCTCATACTGGATATAAGCGATATGCCGTATTTAAAGATCGCTGATTCCCTCGATGGAAACAGCAGACTTCGACAGACAGTATTCTTCAATATACTTGGTTGAACAGTTACCTTTTGATCTCCTATTACACCCCGTTCGAAGCCTCCTTTAGCAAGCAGCGCTCGCCTCGTGTTGATCACGAAGCCATCTGCTCCTATCGTACCGCTATGTGATGAGGGCCTGGCCCGAAGACGTTACATTACCCAAAAAAGATGAAAGTGCAAAACCACTAAAAAGGAGGCACAAAGGGATGAAAACATAGCAAGCAGATATCCGTTCATGGCGGAAGGGAGAGGGGAGCGGCGAGAATAGGGAAATGATCTCTAACTCAGACACCCTACAAGGACAAGTGGATGACCTGCCGAAAATACAGGACAAGGCCTAGGAGTACATCATAAGCAAGTGAACAACCATTGACAACAAAGAAAGAATAATAGAGATGCAGGAGTGAACGATCAAATATGCCAACACTGCCATCCAGGAAATGAAAATAAATCCAAAACAGGAGCATGACTAGAGAAGGTTATTGGGAAGATGAACAAAGCTGTTGGGAAGAGCCCTGATACAATAGTTGTAAGTGTGATAGGACTCCGACTAGAGGGAGAAAGGTGCTAATATTACAAACAGTGATGGGGGTGGAAGATTGATTACATTATGGAAGACTAAGAACAGAATCTTAGAAACACTAGGTTAGGCTTACTGGTAAGGCGGATTGGTTAGACTCTTGTACCATGACTCACAGTTACCATCATGGGGTCTCACATGATCCACAGTTGTGAGTTCTTGGTATGTAATGACTGGTTAATGTACTAGAATAACTGATGATTACGAGTTATATGATATTATGGCTTTCCCACATAACTTGCATAGCATGTCATGGATCTCACACATGGAATGTGGTTAGCGCACATGACTTTGGCAGGTGACTTGTTGCTATGAGTTACTGGATTAGCATTGGCATAAAGAGCAAGTATAAAAGAGGTTCCTAGGGCCCCAGAGGATGAGCTCTGTACGCTATTATCTTTGTATCTTCTTCACCATGACTTTACTACTTTACTCTTTACCTACGTAGCTACTTTGTGCACATACTCTCATGAGTGAGTTGTCAGATAAGGGTCTTGTGTGCTTAGCTATCCAACTCTGAAAAAGAGGTAAAGTCTCAACCATTCGAGGCTAAGATACCATCACCCGTTTGAGAGAAGCACCGCCTGCTAGAAATTGTTACATTTGATACCATGGCAGAAAGCTATAAAATCATTCTTCAGAGCATTTAAACTGCTTCTGATCTTTTTCTGAATAGAGCTTTATAATAGGCTCCTTGCTTACTCACTAATACCACCCTCACCTTGTGGGTCTTTCTAGCATCTGCAATCCCTGAAACTACACAAATAACTCCTGTGCCATCTTCCCCCACCATTGCTACCCTCCACTTCCTCCCGATCACCACTGCTCACTGGTCCGAGCACTATATTTTCCCTCTCTTTCCTCTTTTTTCCATCATGCAAGATTGCAAACGGCGATTTTTAAGTAACTTGCTACATTGTCTCTGCATTGCTCCTGCATTTTGGTAGGACTACATGGTATGAATGCTGTATACCAGAATAAAAGATCATGTAGTTTGTAACTAATAGTATCCACCTAATACAGAGTTTGGATAGGCTTCGGGTGGGAGACCTTTTGTAGGGCTTCACCTAACTATTTTCATTTGTGGGCTTTTCTTGTTTTATTCCAGTGCAGAACTTTGTTGGAGGAAGGGCTAGAATGTTCATTTGAACTTTGATATGTCTGACAGCTTTTTTGTTAGATGTATTTGTTGACATTCTTGCTCTGAGATATATTTTGTATACTCAATAATCTTTTTCTCTTTTTTTGTACTTCCTTTTCGTGTTTGTATATATGAGCTATATATTATTACTCTTTGGGAAAATCAGTCAATGTTGGAGTCAATAGTAAAGTTTGTGATTACCCTTTATAGTTCTTGCTTTTTTTTATTTCAAAATTATTACTCATACCATAATATCTGTATTTTCTGGTTTTGTACTTTATTTCAACTTCATAGTACAGCCACTACCCTAAAGTCTTGGTGATGCTGAGTCAGGAATTACTCAGCAATGTTCTCAAAAGGAAGTGGGCATAGATATTAGTGAACGTGACACACACCAAAATGCCCCCCAAGAAGAATTAGGTTTCGCGCCACAAGCCCAAAACAGACAAGAGAGGCATGACGGATATGGAAAAAGAAATAATAATAGCCTTTTTCCATATCTTTGAAAAGGTGTCCATGGTTGCCACCCTCGTCAATCGCCCCTTGTCTATAGTTCGCAACTTCCTTGCCCGGGCATGCGATCAAGGCCATATAGAAGATGCTCCTCGTTCTGGAAGGCCACTTATCCTTAGCCAGCGGGAGCGCCGAGCTGTGATCTGCGCAGTTACAAGGGATCAGGGCATGACAGGATTAGAACTCCGGATTCTGCATGTGCTACATGTTTCCATCCAGACCATCGACTGGGTTTTGCGTAAAGCGAATATTAAAAAATGGCTCGCGCAAACTCGGCCTCGGTTGACAGCAGCACACATCAAGAAGAGGTTGGGTAGGACCCTTGCTCGGAAGGATTGGACTGCTGAGGACTTCCAGGGTATACTCTATAGCGACAAGTGTACCATTAGGAAGTCTGCCAACCAGGCTCAGAGATTGGTCTTTCATACACCAGAGGAGAAGTGGGATGCCGGTTGCATCAAGCCAAGGGCGAAAGCCAATGAGGTTGGCTTAACGGGGTGGGGATGTTTCTGGGGCCACCACCACGGCCCCTTAGTGCCTATATTATAGAGCAAAGTAGACCGTTGGGTCTACATTGCTCTCTTAGATAGGCACCTTCCTCCAGTAATGGAGGACATTGAGCAGCAGTATGAGGACCCCTTATTCCAGCACAACAAGGCCCGCATTCATGCCGCCAAGGACACTCGTGAGTGGTTTGCTGACAATGGGATCAACCTCGAAGATCACCCCTCTTTGTCGCCTGATCTCAACCCTATCGAGCACTCCTGGGTTGAGCTCAAGCCACGCCTATACCTGCAATACCCCAATAGCCTGGATACCAGAGGGGGGCCTGACCGGATGCGTCAACGGCTGGCAGAAGTGCCGCCCCTTGTATGGGCCACAATTCCAGATTCCTTTTTTCAAATGCTCTCATGCTCTATACTATCCAGAGTTGCAGCAGTTATCAATGCTACAGGGCGGTATACTAGATACTAGTTGAAATTTTAATTTTTAATTTTTACTATTTAACCTAATGTTTTTTTTGGTTATTCAAGGGTAGCTGGAGGGGGGAGGAGGACGGCATGATGTGATTTGGAGTAGCTCAGACTGTCTCATATTGCGCCATCACCAAGACTTTTATCTAGTGGTTGTAGATTATTCAATTATTAGACATTTTACAGTACTTGTGGCGTACTTTCATAGTTGACTAAGGGATCTCTTATTAAGGCTTGGCAAATATTAGCATCTAGTTTTGGTTGATTCATACTACACATACTCCTTCTTTACCGAGGAGTCTTCCTAAAAGTGTCTCCTCGCTACATACTGCCCTGCTCTATTAATGAAAGTTTTTTTCCTTGTCCTGGATTATCCTTGTCCTCAGCTTTCCTTGTCCTCAACTTGCCTTTTCTCCATTCTACTTTATCTCCAAAAGTTTGCCCAAAACCATCATGTCTTACTTCCATTTAAGTATAACTATTATTTATTCTCTCTTTGATCACTAGTTAAACAAGGAATTTCAAGTTTGTCAAGTCAAGCCTAGTAAATAAGGCATAGCAGGAGCTGCTATCTTTTGTGGTAGACTTTCAACTTAAATAGACCTCCTCCTTAGATCTGATTTTAAACAAAATAAAAAAAGATACAAGATACCCACATTGACGTCATGCTCACTCAAGATTGTTATCAAAGATATCTACTCTGACCTTGTGATTGTCAAGTCAGATGTCTTCAATATCCAGACAGACCTGTTTACTACACAAACCGATCTCACCAACCAAATTCAGCCCCGTCACAGGATAGCTGGAGGCTCTGCATTTTCATTTCTTTCGAACCTAAATAGACAGGGAGTGGCCAGGAGTGGAATGGGCAATTCCAGTAATTGTGTTATATAACGAAAAGGCTGTTTGTAAGGTAAGACATATAGATCATTCCTTAATCTAATTGGGGTCACTAATTTAAGTTACAGCCTGTGGGTGGGGAGTTAGGGCATTCCATGTTGGCAGACCCTAAAAAACTGTCTCCCTAACTATATATTTCAAAACTTTCTTTTTTCGTTCTTTCTTTTTTCTTTGAGCTATAATTATGTAGGTCTTATATTATACATGGTGGAGGAATTAGGGTTGAAGGTCTTCTGTTGGTTCTTAAAATAAACAATAATCGATATGATATCTTTTATCCAACATATGACCATCTACTACCTGTCTCCCTCCCAAATTTGTAAGATCTCCTTACAAGAGTTTTCAATAATTTTACATCTCCACAACATGTCTTGCACACCACAATATTTTTCTAGATCTCAAGATTACAGTTTAATAGTACTGGATTCCAGCTAAACATTTACACTTTCCATGGTTCTGGGTTTTGAGCTTGTTGTATGGTTCATGCCATTCAAAATGTGCACAAGGATTTACCTTATTTTTAATCCATTATAACAAATTACCAGAAGCTACTAAAATGTGGAAAAAACCACTACCATATAGAGATTGTTAAGGAAAATCAAGTAGTAGTTATTTTGTAATTTTCACTTGCTTTGAAAGAGAGGTATGATCCTTTAAAGTTCTGTATTTTGTATGAGAAAGTCTCTTTGGTGTTATGCACAGCCACACCAAGCTTGCCAAGAATATTAAAACTTTTCTGCTGCGTCATCAACTCACTTTGCTAAGACTTGATTATGCAGCATAGAGTCCTACTTCCTATAACTATAAATATAACTTTAGTACCTTAATATTTAAGAATAATGCAATACTATTAAATTTTTAAACTATATAAAATATAACTGTGTTGGTACATACTGGAATATATAATATTCAACTCAAATTAATTTACCGCCTTTATCTAACAAGTCTATATTCTCCTATTACTATGACTAAAAGTATGTTATCTTGTTAAACAACTTTTTTGACCTTCTAGATGTTTTTAATTTTCATATTTATACTTGATTAGACCAATGACTCCTCCTAAAAAAAATACTCTATTGAAATACCAGGTTCGAAAACTTGGTGGTCGACCAACAAAAATAGATACGTATGAAGAGAATACAGGGCTTGATGCAAGAGCCAGAGAGGAAAGTAGTTTAGTAACTCAAGATATAGAAATGTTGGGGACACAATGGGAAGACAAATTAAGATATCCTAAGATATAGTTTATATTTCAATAATTGTGATAGAAGAAAATAGTTTACTGATTATAATTTGTATAAAATAGAACATGAAATATTGAATCTTACGGAAAGTAGGATAGCTAGTCAAAGAACAGTGAAAGATCCTGTTCTAGGGAATCCAGTATCTCATCAAACTTTATGGAAAAGAAAAAAGAGATTGGAGAAAGCTGGTTTAGAATGAAAGGTTGAAAATAATTTCCAATCAGGTATGAATTGATAGTTGTTAGAAAGAACTTCAAACCGAGTTATTACTAAGATCGAAGTAAAAATAGTGACAGAACTAGAAAAACCGACAACTGACTTTGAAGATAGAGAATAAAATCTTTCTCTTCTAATGAAGCGAGGGATAAAAGATTGGCCAAGAATAGCTCCTATAAAGTGTGATCGGGTAAAAATGGTAATACTCTCTAAAGGTAAGTAATAATAATATAACAGAGCATATTTGAAGTGTAACAAAGTAAAGAAAAAGGTAATCTAATATGTATTAGAAATTCATGATTTGCGAAAGTTTTTGAAGTCCGAGAAGTATCATCTTAAGGGATAGGATTGGAAATATCATAATCAAGTTTTGATGTTTTTGAAATTCCAAAGACTTGGACTTACAAAGTTGACATGGTGAATGACCGGAATGGAGGTAGCAAAACTGGTTGCAGCTGCATGAAGAAGGGGACATCAAGTAGTATTACTGATCTTGAAGGAGGAGTGCAAGTGGATTCAATTACGAGCAATTAAGAGATATAAGAAGTAGGTCCAAGAAACTGCTTTAATGCACCTGCAAGAAGAAGGAACTATGTTGGCAGTATGACAGTTTTTAGCTTCTAGTGCAGATTCAATTTCTGCATTTCGCTTAGCAACCGCCATTAGGTTCTACTGGCGAACAGGAACTTTGCGAGGCATGATTAGTAGATAGCTGGTATTGGATGAAAATGGAGGACAAACTGATCCACAACAAAGTAATCGGTCAGATACTGAGATTCCTTCCCAATGGATTAGGTGAAACATTTTGACTATGTGTACTACTACACACTGGTTTCGTCATCGTGGATACAAGTATAAAGAAGGCAAGAAAGAAGTGTATGTCGATGAGCATGAATGGGCTGATATTGTGAATTATCGTCAAAATACATTTCTACCAACTCTGGAGTTCTTGAAACTATTTATGGTCCATTGGAACTTCGATATTAATGGTAACTTACCGATAATTATTCCTGCTAATCGACCAGAAGGACAAAAGCCAATAGTTCTGATAACCTGTGATAAGTCAACATTTGATTTAAATAAAGGAAGAAAATATATTTGGATGAAAGATAGAGAACCTCCTCTAAGAAAGAAGACTCACAGAGAAGGGATCATAGTTTCCAATTTCCTTACACCAGGTGGTCATCTCCATGCTCCAGAGTCTACACCAATACCATAGCCTTCAAACTTTGGCCTATCTTCTGATGCAAATACTAGTCTACAATATAGTGCTCATACTACTACGATGAAGCTAGAATATTGAGGAGACAAGTAGTGGGATAGAGATGACTTAGTAAACCACGTGCTGCAAGTTGCAATTCCAATTATTAAATTGGTATTTTCAGAATATCAGGCTTTGTTTCTTTTTGATAATACAACAAGTCACTCAGCCTTTGCTGTAGATGCTTTGTTAGCAAAGAACATAAATATATGGCTAGAAGGTGTACAACAGAAACTATGACCTGGTATTAACTTAGTCACAATGTAGCCACAAGTGATGATTGATAATAATGGAGTACTAAAAGGGTCGAAACAGGTGTTAGAACAATGAGGTCTTTGGCGAAAAGGCTTAAGACTACAATATTTGAAGCCAGGAACAAGCAAGTGTCTGAAGACCTGCTTGGAAGGAGGATCATACTATGCACGAGTCATTGTAGCAAATCAACAAGACTTCCAAACTCAAAAATGTCGCCTGGAGGAAGAAATTGAAAGAGCAATATAGCTTATCTTATTCTATCCCAAATTCCTTTGTGAGTTAAATTTTATTGAACCTGTTTGGGGTTTAGCAAAGCAATATACACAGAATCGTTGTAGATATAATATCAAAACTTTGTGAACTCTAATTCCACAGGCTTTGTGATCGATGTCTGAGCAAGAGATTTGGAAATACTCACAGAGAGTGCAATGGATAATGCAGGCATATAGAGAAGGACTTAACTATGGCTCTACAGACTTTATTGCTACTGTTAAGCATCAATATAAAAGTTATAGACATGTTTCAGAGCATATAGAAAGTTAAGTTCTAGGTTTTTATCTTATTCTATAATATCATATCAAATCATTATATTTATGATATTATTATGTTGTTCTATCATATATATTGACTATTGATAATAATTTTCAGGAAATACTATAGGGTTGTTAAAAGTCTAGCTTGAAAAGTCCTAATTCTATTTTTAAGTGACTTGTCTTGGCAAATTAGTGTGCAAAGCCACGTAACACCTCTTGTTCAGCCACATGCACATTTTGGATGGCACAAACTATACAGCATCTCTCCACGCAAGAAATAATGTTGTTATCAAGGCCTTCTACTCTATTTATTCATGTGATATTGTTTTAAGCCTTCCACCCATCCAACCTATTTAGAATAGAAGATTTTGCCGCTACCAACTACTAAGCTCCAAACATCCTCATACCCACAACTCTCAACTCTTATCAAACATTTACCTTTCTGCCTCTGACATCTGCTAGCCATATCCCTGCATGAGATTTTATAATCTTTTAACTCTTGTACTATGATGATGGCCATCAAGGTTGTTAGATGCATTACAAACTTCTCTTATCCTTCACTCAGCCCTGCCACAATGGTACAGAGGGGATCGCCAACACAGCTACTGTTATATATAAGATCAAGAAGCCCAGCACAATGGACATGGTATATGACTATTGGCAAAATTTCAGGTGTTTGATTTCAAAGTCAGCCCAAGTATTTCGAGAATGAGATATTTCCTACCAATTCAAACAGATAGATAAATCTCCTACACAGTCCCAACAGGAGGATGCGGACCCAGGGATCTTTATGCACTTCTGTAGAGGGAGTCTGGAGCTGTACTAGAGATGTTAGACAAGGTAATTTGGTTGTTCGGTTGTGGACATATGCATATAGGAAGAAGCCTGAATGAGACGATATTGCTCCAGAGACAATGACATCTGTACACCCAAATGCAGACGAGATGGAGTTATAAGACGACACACTGGTGACGAGCCAACATGAGAGGCAAGAGGAAATTATCAACAGACCCACCATTAGTATAATGAGAGTGGAATATCGCTCATACCACTGTCGACACAGCTGGATAAGAAATCCAACTCTATTGATAAGTCCGTCATCGGAGCTGATAACTCTATATAAAGAGAAAGAACTGGTAACCCTTTACTATCGGGAAAGGGTTTGGGCAACCATGGATATTGTGGACATATGTGGAGAGGGGTGGGAACATCCTCTCTACACTCCGCAGAATCTACAGTCAAGAAGGTTTAAGGTTTTCAGAGTCAACTGGATTCATACCTGGGATATGAGAAGAGTGGTTGGGAGGAATGGATAGCCTGTGAACACCCAGTGCAGAATATAAATATTGAGGTGCCTCCCATGCTTTTACAGACATTATCAGCAACAGAGAAGAGATCTTATCAATATGTCTGTTATACGATACAACCTTTACATCTTACTTTCACCTACCAGCTTAGTCAGCCTTCCAAGAAGCCACACCATCATGTATCAAGCCCCAGTCAGACTTGCTTGTCCTTAGAATTGGCTACCACCTAATGGTTGCACTGCAGATTCATATCTTCAAGCTGAAAGGATGGGGAGGCAGCTATAGAAGTAGATATTCATAATGGATTAATAGGTGTGAGTAATTTGATGAATAAGATTGAAGTTGAGCCCATAGAGGTTAGTTTGGGAATGGTCTAATAGTGGATATGATGATGTTCCCTTCTACCGGTGCCAGTGCGTCACCTTTTCCTCCTATTTTGTATCTCTTATACAGCAATTAGCAAACTTTCGGCCCTGGTGAATAGATATTCTCAAGCAAACCTCAATAATGGACAAGAGATCTCAACCAATCTACCTTGACATGCAAGCTACAACTTCTATGGACCCTCGCGTGCTCGATGCTATTCTTTCTATTTATACCAGTCTATGCGGAAATCCCCATTCAGGCACACACGCCTACGACTAGAAAACAGAGAAGGCGATTGGTGTTGTACGTGACCTTGTTGTAAAGCTCATAGGAACCCATCCAAAGGGTATCTTATTCACCTCGGGAGCCTAAGGGTCCAATGATATGTTGATCAAGTACGTGGCAAGGCTTTACAAGTCTAAGAAGCATATTATTACATTGCAGACAGAGCACAAGTGTGTATTGGATTTGTGCCGCCATTTGCAAGACGAGGAGTACAGTATCACGCATCTCCCTATTGAGAACAATGGTTTGATCAATCTGGAGCATTTGGAGAAGGAGTTCTGCCCAGACACAGCGCTAGTTTCAATTATTATGGTCAATAATGAGATTGAAACCATTCAGCAGGTTGAGGAGATCAGGAAGCTGTATCAAAAACAAGGTGTCTTCTTCCATACCAATGGCGCGCTTGCCTTGGGCAAGATTCTCATCGGAGTTGGCAAGTGGAACTTCGACTGGATGAGCATCTCCAGCACCAAAGTTTACGGACCAAAGTGTATCGGAACCTGTTATATCCGCTGCGGACCAAAAGTCAGGATCGACCCACTTATCTCTAGCTAGGGCCACGAACATAGCCTTTGCGGTGGGAATCTTGCATATTTATTTGTGATCAGATTTGGAGTAGCCCGCAGAATTGCCCACGAGGGGATTGAGGTACTTGCCTCCGGCCCTCTTCTCCTTCCTGTAAGTGACTAAAATTGATACAAAAACTGGTATACACATATATCACCGCTCCCACCGAAGTCGGTCAGTTCCCGACGTCTCACACCCAACCCTCTGCCACTGGTAAGGGACCAGACAGATTCTCTGATAGCGAAGGCCACTACCTCAAATATAGTGAACTCGACGCATAGGGCCCTCCGCGGTCCACATTTCCAATCCTCGCCCATCGACTCGAAGAAGCGTAATACGCGCGAGCTGACTATTCCCTTGAACCCATCAAACATTCCAATATCAGGTATCAATGCCGCCGTGGTTTTCACTGTGGTAATGCCGGGGCTGTACGCGCAGTGCTTGAGTTCGTTGAACGAGCTGTGGGAATGGTTGGGCGGCGAGTAGGTACTTGGCCAGGATGAGGGGGAGCAGGGTGTTAAGAAGGTGCTTGATGTGGGGGGTAGGGGCACTCGGGTACTTGCTTGGCACAGTATTGACGAAGCGCAAGAGGAGAGAAGCAAGGATGAGCTTCCGGAGAGAACAGGGAAGCCACCCCTGGCCCGGGTGGGAAGGCTCTGCCGGTGGTGAGAGAGAGGAGTGGATTGCGGGCAGTTGTCGTCGCGGCTTTGGGACGATACTCTGTTTATTCCTTGAGTGCCGGATATCTATTTTGAAAACCTACACTTCATGCTGGGCGCCCTGGTGGAGAAGAATAAGGCTTAGCAGAGGGGACCCTTCAATCTGATCATTGCTACAAGCAGAATCCTCCTGATAGGGAAGTCGTTTTTCGCCGCCAAACCATTGAACAACTCAGGCTGAACCTAAATCCGAATGGCGGCGTCCTTTCGATCAGTGAAATGGGCATGCCGATGGGCTTCGGGGCATCGCCTACGCCCGGTCCACCATCCTAGATGACTACATCAAGGACGTTGGCGAAGTTTTTCAGTCCCCCCCCCCGACCAAGAATGCCAGTGGCTTCGCCAACCCCCTATGGAAATGGAGCCCTGCGCTGTAATCACCCTGTGCACGAACCAAGAAAAATGCCTCATGTTCCCCTCTGGCCCCACGGATGGTGCCAACCGCAAAGACTACTGCCGCTTCTCGCAGCGCTATGAGTACCCCGGCTATCTGGAGAGGCTCATGGATGAGTCATGCAAAAAAAAAAAATGCATGAAGATCTAGAGTATAGTGGATCAATGGATAAGTGTGAACCTCAGTTAGGGATATTTGCAAACAAGTATAACTAACCCAATACTGGTCTAAACAATGTGAAAAAACTGCAGAGATATCAAAGACACCAAGTAGAATCAAAGTACAATTTTTTTGATTGGTAAACACAAGCTGAAAGAATGGAATACTAGTTTCAAAAGTTGGAAATTTGGTGAAAGATTAGTAGTCTTGGCTTCAAAATGCATGATAAATCTGATTACTAAGCATAGCAAATAGCGAAAATGTGAATAATGAAAGATCATGTAATGTGTTCACACCTAGGGTGCTAATCATGGTTTAAGTATGCTAGTAACACATGGCCTGCTTGCTCGGCAAGAGGCGGGAGCTAGGTAGACTAAAGGAGTCTTTGAAGGGGTGTAATAGCAGATCAAGAAGTAACGGTTCAAGCAGGTATATTAAGAATACTGACAGTCGAAAGCTGCCATTTCCATCGTCGAATCAGCGCTGTTTGAATATAAGTTCTTAATCATCTCCACCATCAGTGATACTATAGTCCTCGTAAAGTATGCAATAATACCTTTGAAACCTTGTGAGCATCAAATAATACTGTAAGACAAAACATAAAACATTCCAAGTCTCCAGCAATATATTTGAATCATGACTAGTATCAAACGATACTATAAAGCAAAACATAAAACATAACCTAGTACGCATACCAGTTACAGATGTTATCAGACTTGCATGGAAAGAACAGCTATGATATCAACAACCAAAGTCAACAAATGTGTGATGACTAGAGTCACATAGCGTACACTACAAAGTCGTGCCACCAGGAGAGTTGGTGGTCAGCCCTGAAGCTCAGTTAATCAAGAACATGTGGAAGAAGCACATAGTTCTGTAGAGGAGAATGTCAATGGTGATAAAGTAGAAGAACAGAATGGTGAGTTTCTAGTAAATGCATCTAGGAAAGTCAGAGATGTGATAATGGCTAACCTTCTTGTCATTGTAATTAATAGTAGTAAAGAAGTTGGTGATAAGAAGAGGAGGAGGAGGAAAGCCCCTATGGTGACAAACAATACGGAGATGAAAGAAGAAGCAAAAGACAAGAGAAGAGGTATGGGAGAGCTGAGAACAAGTTTGAGGGTAGAGCTAGGGGAGGAGCAGGTTGTCACAAATGTTAACAGGGGAGGAAGGGCTCTTACGTTATGGGGGACTCAGAATGTAATGTTGGGAGGACTGAGTGGAGCTAACCAGTAGGGCTTATGGCAAGGCAGATTGGTTAGGCTTTCGTACCATGACTCATATTGTGGTCAAGGGATCTCGCACCACGCACAGTGATAAGTCATTAGTATATTATGATTGGTTAATGTTTTGGAATGACCGGCAATTGCGAAGTCCCATGATATAATAACTTTTGCATATGATTCATTTATCAAGTCATGGGTCGCACACAGGTAATGCACATAGCTCGCGTGATTATAGTACGTCACCCAGGGGTGTGAGTCGCACGGTTAGGGTTGGTGTGAAAAGTGAATATAAAGGAGGTCACTAGAACCCAGGAGGAGGAGCTCCTCATGCTATGATCTTTGTATCTTTTTACCTATAACTTTGCCACTCTACTCTGCCCCTACGTAGCCCTACTGTACAGCCTGCCTTGCAAGAGAGTCATCAGGTAGAATCCTTGTGAGCTTAGCAATCCGACTAGGAAGAAGACGGGTAGTGGTAAAATGCTAGAGGCTGATGTATCACTGCCTATGTGGAAAAGTGTTGACCTGTTGGAATTGTTACAGAGGTTGGGAGAGGGGCGTCTGGCTATGAGGAGGAGCAAGGGGGTGTAACGACCCAGCATACATGAGCTATGGCAAACGGAACCTATACCCATACAGGTAGCTAGAAGGCGAACTGGTAGGAACCGGCAGGCAAGTAAGTACTTGACCTGTAGAGACCCAATGGCCCGGACTCCGAGAATGAACAGAATTGGCTGGTCAGGGACTTAGGTACGTGGATGCATGCGGGAGTGGTGTCAGGGTACTTAGGGACTTATGAAGTGGCAGTTGCTCAGCTAGTCCGGGTAACTGGAGACAGGTCAGAAAAGGTCTATCGCTGGCGATGTGTTAGACAGGATAACAGAGAAAAGTTAACTTGTCCGCTGGACCAGGTTACCCTACCCTGGGGATCACGATACCCTGCCCCAGGTCCTGAGTTACCCTACCTTTCAATACAAGGTCTCCCGGGGAGTTTGGAAAAATTGACTGGAATGTTCGTCATGCGAAGCCATGCATGACACTGGAATCTGGGGTTCCGGGAGATGCTATTGGGCGAGCTGCGTAGCTTCAAGGAAGCTGTAAATTCAAGACATTATTCCTATCATACCCGTCCGGCCACGCCTTGAGGCCCGGACGTCATGGGCAAACGGTTGGGTAGTTGTGTGCAGTCTAGCGAAGAGGAATCTTTGCAGACATGCTTGCAACACCGTATACGTCGCTGACATCCGGTCGACCGTAGGCTGTTCGCAGGATATAGAAGCTGACATAGGGTGGAAGAGGGAGTACCTCCTCCAAGTTGTTTGCAGTAAAACGGACCAGAAACTGACGGAGTTAACAGGTGTCAACCATGGGGGTCCTGAAGGTAGTCCCAGGTGGTGCTGGGGCGACAGGGAGAGTTTTACATCTACCAAGCCCAAACGTGCTCCCAATGCTATAGGCTCTGACAGGGAAGTGCAGAGACACTAAATGCATGATTCCTACCACAGGTAAGGTAGACCCGAGGTAGTGGTCATGGGTAGCGCCCATTGGATGACTCCCGGACTACCATGGCCTGTGGAAGACCCCGGAAGCCCGCGACCGATAAATAGTAAATAGATAAACTGCTGACGGTAGCCTCCGGAGTCAAGTAGAGGTCAATGCACATGGGAAGGGTGTCATAGATAGTCTAGTTCATGAGGTGCCTTGACTGTTAGCCACTGGTAAGGCACCGATGCAAAGAGGTTTTCACTCTGGCAGGCAAAATGGAAATGCACCGCAGAAACGATAACCGCATACGGTGAACGCTGACTAGAGTCTGTCAACACATGCATGCCCGAAGGGTGTGCCAGGAGACGTGTCGGACCACCCTTAGCGGAGAAGGATGCACTCAAATGGTTGGAGTAAACTGATGGGAGAGTTTCAGGCATAACATAAAGCTACCTGAAAGTCCATACGAGAACTCTCCTACTCTCGCAATCAATCCTCTCGAGACCTTAATTGTGTGAAGCGTAGGGCTTAATGATATTAAGTTTTACCGATTACTTTACTCTGACATCTGTGTGAACTTTTGGCGATAAGTTTGAAGTTGTTCGGTGCGGTTGCAACCTTGGGATCCATTTTCCTAGGGGTGCCCCCGTTACAGTATATCGTTAAGCGAGCTCCTCGCTTAACTCCTCTCCTGATTAATTGTTTTTCGGCCTTCGGCACTGACCTTGCGTGAATACTGGTAACCTTGTCCAGAACAAGTAGCCCTGGGTGGAAAGCGCAATGGCTAGCACCGAACTTCGAACCAGAATGGAATCCAACCCAGATTCAGACCTGGACCTTGACGAGAACACTGCCAACACATTTTGCTGCTCGGTTTTTGCGGATGTTCGCGGTATCAACTTGGACGGCTACCAGCTGCTCCCAGAGGCCGCTCCTATTCAGTAACCTGCTGAATGTCTTGACCTCCTGATTACAGACCCGCGCGCCGCAGCGCTCTCATTTTTCCAAGACCCTACCCTAGTCTGTAACATGCTCCCTCCCCCGCTGCACGGAGTGCCCTTTAGTCAGTTCTCTTGCGAATTCGTCGAACCTTACATCGTTCGGGAAGCAGCCAAGTCGATTGAGGAAGCGAAGCAGGAACTGAAGAATTGGAACAACCAGCAGCAGCAGGTGTTCTGAACACAGATCAGTACGGCAGTGGTGGAATGGATGAAGGTGCAGCAGGAGGCATACCTGCAGATGATAAGGGATCAGCAGCCATTGAAGACTCGGATGGCGGCCTTGGAAAAGGCTTTTGAGGGAGGGTATAGTATTGTTGCTGCCAATGATGTACTGATGTTAGAGCCCACGCCCCCACTCCCGCTCGTACATACGAAGCCCGAGAACTTCGGTCTGGAGTTGGCCATGAGAGCCAGAGACGACCAGTAGAGGGCATACTTGAGCCCAATTGGTATACGGATGTTGGAATGCCGGAAAGGTAAGGCCTACAGTTATACCTCCTCCTTCTCAAGAGCATCTACAGGCTCCCTGTCGGTCCCCCCCTCAATTCCCCGCAGCAGGTCAGGCAGCCCAACGGTCGGGCCAACTGAGGGATGTCGAACAAGGAAAAGGACGTCCAAACCAAAGGGTATTGCGGCACCAGATACACCTGACCCTACTCCTTGTCCGACCCTGGCTCCAAACATTTCCCCTGCAACACCTTCAGTTGCAGCCCCCGTACCTCCCATCGCCACACCAAGACCCACACCTCTGCCAGTTTCGTTGCCTGCGCCAGATACCTTCCCTGCCACAGTATTCCCACCTGCAGTATCGGCTACCCCAGGCTTTCGGCCACTGCGCGCAGCATCACCTGGATTCTTCGAACAGGTAAGACGCCAGCATGAGCGAACACCCATAGCTCCATCACGAGGGACTCTAATCCCCGGACCTGGGACACCTGCTCGCTCCATTCCTGGGGCACTGGTCGTCCCCACGGCACCCTCGAAGCCAAGTCTTCCCTATCCCCAGGCCAGGAACACCTGCCCGTGGGGTTCCTGGGGCACTGGTCAGCCCCACGGCACCCTCGAAGCCAAGTCTTCCCTGCGGTCTCACCACCATCGCGTGTGGCGATTCGGTCAGCCAAGACGAGTTCTGTCTGTCAGGCTGCAAGTTGGAAGAGACCCAGATGGGGTGGATTTAGTACCACTCCTATGGGTGTAGGAAGGGACCATGGAACACGGTAAGGGATAGAAGGAGGGGGAAAGATGGAGATGGACGACCAACCTGTGGGTGCGGTGGGTTCNCCACTGGCATCAGGAGCATCAGGGGCTAACCCCCCAGAGGATGGTAACCCGGATGGCCAGGGGGAACGGTTTGATGGGTATGATAGACCCCAAGAATCCGAAGGCGGGAACACTGAAGGTAGTGGGGACGGAAAGGCCCCAGCTGGGGGTGGTACGGTGGGAGCAGATGGAGATCCAGGGGACTCTGACCATGACAGCCCGGATGATGATGACGCTGGAGATTCTCTCCCGGATTTGACCCCCTTCCTTGGTGCTCGTAAGGATGACTGGAGCATTAAGAAGAAACGACGGTAGGATCGCCAGGCCAAGAGGCTGGCGAGAGCCTTGTGGGGTACTCGTTTGGCTTCTAGGCCGACACCAAGACACCTGCAGAAGAAGCCGGAGAGGCTGAGTGGCATCCCTCCATTCAATGCCACAGTTACAGAACTCGCAAGCTTCTTGACCTTGCTAGAGGTCAAATTTGAATACTTTACGGATTGCAAGTAAACCAACATGGATAAGGTAAACTTGGTGATCCCTCTTCTTGCAGACTCCACCCGGGCATGGTATCTAGGGTTGCATGGGCACATTAACAAGGAAGCCACCAAGCGCACTAGCGTCCCGGTCAAAGACAGCAACCCCTCAGGGGCATGGAAAGGGTTCGGAGAATGACTGGAACGAAGTTTCGGCGGAGACCAGGCCGGGCGAGATCAATCCCTTCTCTAGTGGCGAGACCTTGTGATGAAGCCCCTTCACATTGATGAGTACCTGGATAAGATACTTGGTGATATGTATAAGCTTAGCTACACAGATCCAGTACAGGTACGAGACAAGGTTCGATCAGGCATCACGCAAGAGGTTCGGAATGCGCGGGCACTTAAGGAGCCCCACCCAACCAACCTGAATGAGCACCTTGATCTTCTCTGGAAGGTTAGGCATACGCTGGAGTACAACAACCGGTTCAGCAACCATGTCATCCACCCAGCCCCCCGGTCTCAACCCACTGAGAAAAAGGAAGATAGACCGCCAACATCGGGCAGGCTCAAGAAGAAGGAGAAAGGTTGGGGCAGAAGAAACCAGAGGTCTGCCAAACCTGCTAATTTCAATGCGTGGAAACAGGCAAAGCCGGCGACTTCTGAGTATGCAATAGCGCATAAGGAAATCCCGTCGACTTTGACTGAACGTCGGAGAAAGCACAACCAGTACACCAAGTGTAGACAAAGTGGCCCCTTCTGGAGGAAGTGTACGGCCACATCCCCAGTCATTAGTTCATGCAAACAGGATCACGGGTTGAAACGGTCAGCCCGGATAAGCGAGCCCACAGGGACAGCAAAGCGGCTGAAGCGCATTGAAGCGCCACCTCCAGCTTCCTCGTCAAAGATACTTGAAGTCCGCCAGGCATCACCCCAGATCATGGAGGTCGATATGAATGGATCTGAATAGGCAAGAACCCATTCCGTTCCAGGTGTAATCTTATTAAACCATAGGCATAGACCCCAGAGTGATAGATGGATATGAGCCACGGGAGTGGCTTCGGAGTGGGGTAAGTACCCTTCTACCGCAATAGCGACCCTAATACTTACTACACCCAGGTGGTGTGGGCAGGTAGATATTCCAGGCCATGCGCGGGGGACTGGGCTATCTCTCCTTTATTGGGTTTCTGGTTATTTCCTTTGTTCTGGTTATACGTATTTCTTTCAGGATTTCCTTAGCTGGATGGGCAAGTCATAGGACATTATTTTGGTTGAGCCTGGGTGAGGTCCCGCTGGAGGAGACGCTTGGCATTGTGGAAGCAATCCTGCCTCACTTGGAACCGGTCCAACAGTGGACATCTACCAACCACGGGAAAATTCGTTATGTTTAGTATACACGGAATTGGTTCAGGCTGGACTTGATCAAATAAATGATGCTATTTCCAAGTTTACCTGAGGAGGGTTCAGTACCCGAAATCATGCTAGCATGATAGTAAACACACTAGCTATTGAAAAAGGACGAATCCCAATCCCTTAACGTTTACCGACCTGTTGTGGCCGCTCTTGTGTCGCAAGGCAAGAGACTAAAGCGAATTACTCAGCCAAAATGACTAAGTCACCATCACGAGCGAAGAGGCAGAAGGGTGACAACTTGCCTCGTCATACTGAGTCTATCTACCTGCCGGTTAAGTTAGACTGGAAGATAGGGGCTAGACAGGTTAGCGCGAAAGCCCTGCTGCTGCTCGATAGTGGAGCTAATGGGCTGGTGCTTAGTAGTGGATGGGTTAAGCAGACTCAGGCACCATGTGTACGGTAAAAGGTGTACGTGCCGATAAGCGACGCTAGCGGTAATCAAATTCCGGGGTCACGTCTCTAGTATACCAAGTCATGAGAAATGAGAATAGGTGACCACCACAATGAGAGGCGCTTTGAAGTCGCAGATATGCCCGACACCAAGGTGGATGGGTACCTACCTATGTCTTGGTTGAAAGACCATAACCATGACAAAAATTAGAAAACAAGATCAATAACCAGGCGCTCAGATTTCTGCAAGGCTAACTGCCTGGCAGAGCAGGGGCAGTTAGTGTTCAGGACCGATGAAGAGTTACTAGCCCAGGACCCTAGTAATATGTACCTATTGGGAATTGTGCAATTCTCCAATGAGGAAGTTGCCGACCTTACGGTTAAGCTACTTCCCGAGTATAAGGACTATGGGGATATCTTCAGTCAAGAACGGATTGAGGCATTACCGGAGCACACGAAGTATGACCATACGATCGAGTTGCAACCTGGAACTCAACCTCAGTTCCGGCCTATCTATCCGTTATTGGAAAAGGACCTTAAGGCACTCCAGGAATATCTCAATGACATGCTGCGAACGGGAAAGCTATGGTGATCCAGTTCCTCAGCAGCAGCCCCTATCCTCTTTGTCCCAAAACCAGATGGTACATTAAGACTAGTAATATATTACCGAGGGCTGAACAAAATGACCGAGAAGAGTACGTATCCTCTACTGTTCATGAATGAGTTGCGAGATAGGTTAGGAAAAGCCATTGTGTTCACCAAGTTGGACATAAAGAAAGGCTACTATCTTCTGAGGATGGCAGAAGGTGAGGAATGGAAGACGGCCTTCCTGTGCAGATATGGACTGTATGAAAACACCGTCATGCCGTTTGGGTTGTGTAATGCCGCGGCAACTTTCCAAAGCATGATAAAGGAGGTCTTTCGGGATCTCATGGATGAAGGAGTCATCGCGTACAGGGATGACATCCTGATCTACTCCGAAACTATGGAAGAGCGCGTCGCAATTGTGAGGCGTATGATAGAGAAATTGCGGAAAGATAGACTGTGTGTAAGCATGAAGAACTCCAGTTTCCACCAACAGGAAGTTGAATTCCGCGGATACCAGATCTCTGATATGGGGATCTCTATGCTGTCGGAGAAGGTGCAGACAATCCGAGATTAGGCTTCTCCGACATGCGTCGTCGACGTTCAAAGCTTCATGAGCGACCCAACTTCAATCGTCGGTTCATAGAAGGATTCCGCAAGATAGCGAAACCTATAACGGGTATGACAAAGAAGGATGTCCGATGGGAATGGACCCCTGCGTGTGAGCAGGCCTTCAACCATTTGAACGAAGCGTTCACGTCCAAATGTACCCTAACACATTTTGACCCTGAATGGCCAACCCGGCTGGAAACCGACGCTAGTGACTTTGCATTAGGAGCCGTTCTCTCCCAGTTGTGTGAAGATGAGAGATGGCATACAGTGGCCTATCATAGCCGGAGGTTTCACCCAGCAGAGATTAATTATGATGTCCATGACAAGGAAATGACAGCAATCGTGGCGGCATTCAAGGAATGGAATAATTTGCTACGCTTGGTAACTGACTAGTTGGTGATCTATATGGATCATAAGAATTTGGAGTACCTCAATAGTGCCCAGGTTCTTAACCGAAGGCAGCACCGCTGCGCTGAGTTCCTGCAACTGTTCAACTTCAAGGTGGTTTACCAAGAAGGACAGTTGAATGAGAAGGAAGATCCTTTGTCGCGGCGTAGAGACTACGACCCTGAAGGGGGGGGTGATTTTCCGCCACAGTCGTTTTTTCACCCCGGACAGTGGGTGGGGAGCCAGGAACAGGACATCTTGCGACCACAAGTGTTGCAGGTGTGCCAAGGATTTCGGCTCCAGTCTTCCTTCCTGGATCAACTGTGGGTAGCGATAACTGAAGACCAGGAGTACTTAAGAATCCTGAAGGCAACAGCTGCAAGTGACAAAGAAGTAGACAAACATTTCACGACGGAAAAGGGCTTACTCCTGTACAAGAACAGGTGGTATGTTCCCAAGGGTCAGAATCGGAAGCAGAAAATCATCAAGGAAGACCATAACTCACGAATCGTGGGACACTGCGGGACTTACAAGACCATTGGCAGGGTTAGGGCTAACTTCTATTGAGCTAAGATGGATGAGCACATCACTGACTACGTGCGGACATGTGATGTGTGCCAAAGAAATAAATCCATCAGGCACAAGAGGTTCAGGCTGCTGGAACCTATTGCTGTTCCTATACGGCCGTGGACAGCGATTTCAATGGATTTAATTGTAGTGCTGCCAGAGTCCCAAGGGTATACCAAGATCTGGATCATAGTGGACAGATTCTCGAAAATGGCCCATTTCATACCCCTGACCACGGAGGTACCTATCAAGGAGCTTGCCTTGATGTTCCTGAAGGAAGTTTGGCGCCTTCATGGACTCCCGGAGTCAATCATCTCCAACCGAGATAGGCAATTCACATCCAAGTTCAGGATGAGTCTAATGCACTTGTTGCAAGTGAAACTAAACGTTTCGACCGCATTCCACCCTGAGACTGATGGGCACACCAAGAGGGTTAATCAAGCACTGGAGCAGTACTTGCGTGGTTACTGTTCCTACCAACAAGATGATTGCGTTTCGCTGTTGCCCCTCGCCGAGTATGCGTACAACACCTTGACATCAGAATCCACCAGGTTGTCACCTTTCGAGATCAACTATGGGTTTAACCCAAGGACAAACTGGTCGGGTATCGTGTTTCATAACCAGGGAATAGACCCTAGTAGTGAGCTCTTAGTTAAGGAATGGGAAGCAACCTGGGCAGTGATTCGAGAAACGATCCAACGGCCACAGGCATGGCAACGGAAATGGCATGACCAGAAAAGGTTCCCATCTCCAGACTGCATCACCCTTGAGGTTGGGGCTGCTGGGCGGGCAAAGGAAGGGGACTGCATGATGTTGAAGCAGAAAAACATCTGCACGAAGCGTCCAATGGAGAAGCTGGACCACCGGATGTTTGGGCCTTCCGTGGTCAAACCCCCGGTGGGTAATTGAGCATGCGAACCCCAGTTGCCAGCCTGATAGAGCATCTACCCGCTTTTCAAAGTCACGTTGCTCGCACCCTATCGTGAGGGCCCGGAAGCAGGTAGGGTGAAGGAAGCCCCTACCCCAGCACTTGTAGACAACGAGCCCAGTTACGTTATCGAAGCTGTTGTGGACAGTCGATGGTACGGAGAAGGAAAGGTGAAGTTTCCGTCGCGCTTTGTCTAGTACCTGGTTTCATGGGAAGGCTACAGGGCTGAGGAGAATTCATGGGAGCCCTATGATATGCTAGAAGGGACCGGCTTATAGGCAATGCGGGATTTCCTCCAAAGATATCCGTCCAAGCCCAGGGTCTATAGGGTCTTGGGGGAATCGAGTCGTAGAAATAAGGGACGACGCTAACGGTGCGGGACAAACCTTACAGAAGAGGGGAGTGATGTAACGACCCCGCATACATGAGCTATGGCCAACTGAACCTATACCCATACAGGTAGCCAGGAGGCGAACTGATAGGAACCGGCAGGCAAGTAAGTACTTGACCTATGGAGACCCGATGCCCCAGGCTCCGAGAATGAACTGAATTGGCGGGTCAGGGACTTAGGTACCTGGATACACGCGGGAGCGGTGTCAGCGTACTTGCGGACTTATGAAGAGACAGTTGCTCCGCTAGGCCGGGTAACTGGAGACAGGTCAGAAAGGTCTATCGCAGGCGACGGGATGGACAGTGTAATAGGGAAAGGTTGACTTGTCCGCTGGACCAGGTTACCCTAGCCTCGGGATCATGATACCCTGCCTTGGGGCTTGGGTTACCCTGCCCCGAGTCCTGAGTTACTCTACCTTTCAATACAAAGTCTCACGGGGAGTTCAGGAAAATAGACTGGAAGGTTCTTCACGCGAAGCCATGCATGGCACTGGAATCTGGGGTTCCGGGGGATGCTATTAGGCGAGCTAGGTAGCTTCGAGGAAGCCGTAAATTCAAGACATTATTTCTATCATACCCCTCCAGCCCTGCCTTGAGGCCCGGACGCCATGGGCAAACGGTTGGGTAGTTGTGTGCAGTCTAGCAAAGAGGAATCTGTGCAGACATGCTTGCAACACTGTATACGTCGCTGCCGTCCGGTCGACCGTAAGCTGTTCGCAGGGTATATAAGGGGACATAGGGTGGACGAGGGACGACCTCCTCCAAGTTGTTTGGAGTAAAACGGACCAGAACTGACGGGGTTAACAGGTGTTAACCATGGGGGTCCTGAAGGTAGTCCCGGCTGGTGCCGGGCCAACTGGGAGAGTTTTACACCTACCAAGCCCAAACGTGCTCCCAACGCTATAGGCTCTGACAGGGCAGTGCGGAGACACTAAGCGCATGATTCCTACCACAGGTAAGGTAGACCCGAGGTAGTGGTCATGGGTAGCACCCGTTGGATCACTCTCGGAATACCGTGGCCTGCGGAAGACCCCGGCAGCCCGTGACCCGTAAATAGTAAATGGGTACTCCGCTCACGGTAGCTTCCAGAGTCAAGTAGAGGTCAATGCACATCGGAACGGTGTCATAGATAGTCTAGTTCATGAGGTCTCTTGACCGTTAGCCACTGGCAAGATACCGATGCGCAGAAGTTTTCACTCCAGTGATCAAAATGGAAATGCACTGCAGAAACGATAACCGCATAGAGTGAACGCCGACTACAGTGTGTCGACACATGCATGCCCGAAGGGTGTGCCAGGAGACGTGTCGGACCACCCTTAGCGGAGAAGGGTGTACTCAAATGGTTGGAGTAAACTGATGGGGGAGTTTCTGGCATAAGATCAAACTACCTGAAAGTCTATACGAGAACTCTCCTACTCCAGCAATCAATCCTCTCGAGGCCTTAATTGAGTCAAGCGTCGGGCTTACCGATATTAAGTTTTACCCTTTACTTTACTCTTACATCTCTGTGAACCTTTGGCGATAAGTTTGAAGTTGTTCGGAGTGGTCGCAACCTTGGGATCCATCTTCCTAGCGGTGCCCCCATTACAGAGAGGGAGGAACAAGATGGAAACCACTTTGCTAATGAGATGGAAGTGCTAAACAAGAAAGCAGGGAATGCTCAAGATGAGCAAGATGAAGGATATAAGAGTGAGGATTTGGCCAAAGCAATTGGAAGCTGGCCTATCTTATCAAAGTATCAAGCAATATGCTTTCAGTACCAAATCCTGTCCAAAGGCAAGTGAGGTTTTTGGTTCAGTTAATACTCTATAATTTCTAACTAAAAGTTGGTTAGGGATTCAGGATATGTGAAAACTATTGTGGTCTAAACACAGAGCACCAAAGGGTCAAGACCTGGAGCACCATTTCCAAGTATTAGGGTTTCTTCACCTTTACCGATATGGGCTGCAAAAGGCATTTTCAAAGGGGGAAGGTAAAGATGCAGGATCTTTCATCACACGAGCCAACAGCTATGGGAACCAGGTACAAAATTGAATTACCTGGCACCTGCGAAGGTGAGTCAAGAGTTACTATTTTCGCACTACGTACCACAGTAGGTTACTAATACTATACCGTTTAGTCCATGATAAGGGTACCAAACTTGCTCTTAAAGAATATTTGGCCAGAACTGTTGAAGCAATCACCGGGCAGAGTGTTGCCTATGCCATTTTACCCTATTGGCAAACTAGAATTCTACACTTTGAACAGTAGCCAGAGTTAAAGAATTCACCCTGGCCATATTGCTCAAAAACAAATGCCCAATTGGTAGCACTGGCACAGTGATGAAAAGAAGTTCAAACACAGTAATCCATCGTACTGCAGTATAATCGCTATATATTTGTCACGATACGACTAGAGGAGCCCTAGCCAGGTGAGGGAAGCAAGGAACGGGTTTCGCACATGACCTCATTTACAGGTCATGCAGTTAAGTTATTCTTTCCCACACATGACCTCATTAGAAGGTCATGGGGCTTGTTGATGTTTAAATTGTTTCCACACGAAGGACCTTGTTAATAGGTCATGGGGCTCGTTGTTCTTGATTGCATTTCGCACATGACGTACAGTTGATATCATGGGAGAGTCTGTGCTGCCCGGTAAGGTTTATCAACAGGGTAGACTCATTTGTGTTTCACACATGGCCTGCTTAGTAGATCGTGCGGCTTGTTTATCCGCTGGATTTATATTCCGTTTGATTTATGTTTTCACACCTGATGTCGTTTAGATGTCATAAGATGTTTTATGTTTGTGCGCACATGACTCGATTAAGTCATATAATGTTATGAAGGATTTCGCACCTGACCTCACTTGAGGGTCACGGCAGGGTTAGGGTTGTAGGAAGAGGCCTATATAAAGGCCCAAGTTTCACAGATAGGTTAGCTCTTCATGCAACCATCTATCTATCGATCTCTACTACTACTTTACATTCTTAATAATACAAAAACCTTACGCTCCAACCACTTCCGCGAGGCAGATCCACTATAGAGTCAAGAACCGATCCGCTACTCGGATCAAGTTAGTCAGTTAAAAGACCGATACTCTCGGCGCTGGTGAGAAACCAATTCTTAAGTGGGAATACTGAGATAGGGACAAGAGACTGAAGAAGCTCTTGGACACAGTGCAGCGCAGTTCATAACAAGAAGGGTTGTTGCCTGCCATGAGTATAACGAGTTGTGTGGAACCGTAACATTTGGTTGCGTCTCCTGTGACACCTAACCACAAAAGACCACCACTCCAAGGAACCTGGAGTTCACCCACGACAACTTTTCCAACTACTTGTACAAGTTCCTCATGATGGCAGTCGAAGCGGGATACAACGAGAACAGGGAGTATCGCTACCCCTTGGGTGGAACCAGCACGAGGCTGCAGGAAGCCTGCATGAACCCAGACCATACCTACAGGACGGCCGACAACCTCACTGTATGCGCCATCGATAAGCAAGATACAATCAACCTGGTCAGGCACCTTCAGAACAAGAACACGGGAACCACCCAGCCAACTGCGCTGCACAACAACAACGGCACCTACCGACCAGCAAACTCTCCAAGACGGACACCAGCAGAAGACCTGATGTATCTAGACGTGGCAGTAAGAAAGAACAGCAGGTTCTAGAGGGTTTCTGACTAGGAATATCAGAAGAGAAGGAAGGAGAATGCCTGCCTTCGAGGTGGATTAAAGGGACACTTCATCAAGAACTGCCCACGACGAGAAACGAAAATCCAGGAGATAGACGCTATGGAGAGGATCGAGGGGCAGGAGACTTTAAGCGAACAATGTCCCCCGCAAAGAGTGGTTTGTGGGACGAAGTACGAGGCAAACCCACTGGCATCGCAAACATATCAACGAAATGGGAAAAGGAAGCAATGAAGACAACACCAGGCATGAGCATCAAAAGCACAAATGGCTACGACGATGAGAACAAACATCTTATGATTAAGATAAATGTATGTGCACCAAGCAAGGACACCGAAATGAGCGCGATGCCTGACTCAGGAGCGAGCAAGGATTTCATCGCCAGAAATTTCTGCAGAACCCATGGATTACCCCTGACGAAGACAAAGAAACCAAGAGATACATATGTGGTCAACGGGGAAACAAGCAAAACCGGACCCATCACCCATACAGCGCAAGCTGTAATGGAGATAGGGTCACATCACGAAGCCATGACATTCCAAGTAAGATATTTGCAGAAGCATAACACCATACCCGGAACGCGGTGGCTAAAAAGACGCAATCTGAACACTGACTGGGAAAAAGGCCAAATCAACTTCAACAGCAAACTGTGCACACAGTTGTGCCTGGAAACTTCCGCAACGATCGACACGATCCCTGATGAACAAGCAATGCGAGAAAACCTAAGAACATAAATCTTCCAGATGGATACCGAACACGAAGAACTGAGTCCTCACAATGAAGGCATAACACTCCAACTATTGCACCCAAATGCCATCAAGCCGACATGAGGATCAAAGAAAGCAGCAGGTCATGACCTGTACAGTATGGAGGACACGGTGGTACCCGGAAGGGGAGAAAAAATGATACGGACAGGAATCGCAGTAGGACTTCACGATGGCACCTATGCAAGGATCGCTCCAGGAAGTGGTATGGCCACCCAACATGGGATTATCACGGGTACCGGAGTGATCGATGCGGACTATAGGGGGGAGGTACAAGTCCTACCCATAAGCCTGAAGGATGAAGACTAAAGGATCCGAAGGGGGATCGCATAGTGCCGATGATTATTGCCAATATTGATACCAGTGAGCTCCACAAAGTCCGAGACCTGGCTAAGGTGAAAAGAGTCCAGGAAGGATTCGGAAGCCCTGGACAAGGAACTGCGAAAGACAATACCCACACTGAAAGGATAGAAGAGAAACCCTTAAGCACATATTTCATATCAGCAAATGCCTTCCATCAACTTTACCGGAGAGGGGAACAGACGGTGATCCTCAAATGGGATGAAGAGGAAGACGGACCAACAATCGCAGAAGCGTCGACAATTAGTATGCGACGAGCGCTAAAAGAATCAGCCAAGAAGAGGAAAACAACTGTGAGGCAATTAGTCACGACAGATATTACAACTACCTCAACATATTCAAAGAAAACGAAAGGACAGATCTTCCCAAACACATAAGTGAAGACCACCAGATCAAGCTAGAGGAAGGAAAGGCGGCGCCTTTCATGAAGCTCTACACATTAAGGGAAGAGGAATTGAAAGCACGGCGAGAATACCTCCAACAGAACCTGGCCAGGCAGTGGATCAGACCATTTTCCTCCTCAGCTGGGGCACCTACCCTGTTCGTCAAGAAGAAGGATGGGAAACTGAGACTCTGCATGGACTTCTGGGACTAAACGCGGTATCTCGAAGGGACTGGTACCCTCTGCCATTGATCGACGAAGCATTGGACTAGCTAGGACGAGCTCAAGACCATACAACGTTGGATATCAAAGGGGTATATCACAACATAAGGATTGCCAAAGGAGACAAATGGAAGACTGCCTTCAGGACCCAGTACAGACTATTTGAATATTTGGTCATGCCCTTTGGATAATCCAGTGCACCAGCAACATTCCAACGGTGGATCAATTCCAAGTTGAGCAAGTACCCGGACATATGTTGTATCGTCTACCTAGACGGTATACTCATCTATTCAGACAACATGGAACAATACCACTGAGATGTCCGGAATCTACTGCAGGCATTGAGAGAAGCCATGGTCAAGCTAAAACCCTCAAAATGCGACTTCCATGTGAATGAGGTCGAGTACCTAGGATTCATCGTCAACCAAGAAGGACTGCGGGCTGACCGAGTCAAAGCGGTGGCAATCGACGCTTGGAAGGCACCCAAGAGTGTGAAAGAAGTGCCAAGCTGCGTGGGCTTTTGCAACTTTTGCAGAAGATTCATTGAGGGAGTTAGCGGAGTGGGTAAAGCCCTCTGTAATACAACACGAAAAGGGATCCAATGTGAATGGGGAGAGAAAGAACAATGAGTCTTCGACAATATGAGGAAGCGACTTACTGCAACACTGGTATTACAACATTTCGACCCGACACTAACCATCATGATTCAGACGGATGCATCCAACTATATATGCTCCGGTATTCTCTCCCAACTCGGCGCAGACTGATTATGTTGGCGGGTCGCGTTTCAATCAAAAACAATGTCAAAGGCAGAGCAAAACTATCGCAGTCAGAACCAAGAACTGTGAGCCATTCTGCCGGCAATCAGGGATTGGCGTAGGTATAAACTAGGAAGTCAACATGTGATCCGTGTCATCATGGACCAAAAGAACCTACAAGCGTTTGCTACCACCAAGGAACTCAATGGACGACAGATTAGATGAAGTGAGACATTAAGCCAATACCATCTCCAAAGCAAATACCGGCTAGGCAAAGAAGAAGGAAAGCCGGACACATTGACATAAAGGAAGAAATATTTTCTGGACAAAGAAGAAACATAGTCGCAACAACAAAGAACACTACTTCCAGCAGAAAAGTATTTCCTGAGAGGAGAAGGGGAAGAGAGTGGATACGAATCACTTGACGCAGTAACGACAGCCACAATCAATGACGAAGCAGATGAAGAAGAATAAGAAGGGCCACGGCCAAAGATCAGGAAATCAAAGAGCTAAAGAAGGTCTTGAGGGAATGCCTGAAGCAAATGAAAAACATAGCCCTCGGGCTATACCTGGAAGAAGACTGATACCTATACTAAGAAAATAAGATAAGGATCCGGGACAAGGAAGCGTTATGAACGGAAACGATAAGAAGAACTCAGGATATCCTACAAGTTGGACATGGCGGAACAGCAAAATCAACGGCGTTGATTCAGCGATCATACTACTGGTCATCGATGCGCAAAAATATTAAGCAATATGTGAAGAATTGCGACATATGTCAATGAACGAAAACGGTTAAACACGTACCCTACGGGCTGGTCAAACCGCTGGAAATTCCAGGAAGACTATGGCTATCTATTGCTATGGATTTCATCACAGGACTACCAGAATTGAAGGGTCATGACACCATATAGGTCATTATCGACCGACTTACGACAATGGTGCACTTTATACCTTGCAGGACAGATATCATGGCACCACAATTCGTCGATTTGTTTAAAGACCAAGTCTTTAGACTCCACGGACTACGAAAGGATATCACTTCTGATAGATGATCACTGTTCATGTCAGAAGTGTGGAAGGAAATCACGCGACAATTAAGTGCCAGCTGACACTTGAGCACAGCCTTCCACCCACAGACGGATGGTCAAACCAAACAAACGAACGCGGCATTAGAACAATATCTCAGAGCCTAGGTCAACTACCAGGCAAGCGATTGGACGGAATCCTTATCCACAGTGGAATTGGCATATAGCAACCGCCAACAAGAAAGGATAAAGGTGATACCCTGCTTTGTAAACTATAGATACAACCCGTCATTTGATCCGACACAATACCTAGTGCCGAGAAAGGTAACGCACGCAGAAGATATGATAAGGATACAGGACATTTTATGGGACGAAATGACTCTAGTACAAATGAGTCAGAATAAAAAGAGTGATAAGCAATGGAAACCAGACCAGAACCTTGCAGTGGGCGACAAGGTGTGGTTAATACCACGCCATATCCCGACCACATGACCTTTGAAGAAGCTGGACTACAAGAAGCTGGCACCATTTAAGATAATTGAAAGAGTCAGATTGCAAGGATACAAACTGGACCTCCTCACCGTGATGAAATGTTCTCATCCAACATTCCACACCAGCCTCCTCGAACCCTATCAAGAAAACCATTTTCCCTCACAAAGAAAGCTACCGCCTTGGCCTATTCATATAAACGAAGAAGACGAATATGAACTCGATGAAATAATCGACTCCCGCTTACACTATGGCAAACTCCAATACCGCGATAAGTGGACCAGCTACTCCCCCGAACACGATCAAATGTAGTACCCAGCCCCCCAAGTTCACGAATGCCAAAGATGTCATCCTCCCCTTCCGCCAGCGCTACCCGCGGAAGGCAGCAGCCAATGGTCCGCGCCGAAGCTGCACAAAACAGTTGGGTAGCAGTTGAGAACCGCAAAGAGTTCAAATGGGATGTGCTGAGAGTACAAAATGAAGCGGAAGAAGTAAAGAAAGAACAAGCAAAAAGACCTGGACCGCCTGTAGCAATGACAACTGTGAGGCACGCAAAAGGAACAAACACGAACAAAAATGGTAGCCTAATGAGGCTGCCAAAACCAGGGACTCCCAAAGCGACCAGGAGTCGGCCAACTCATGGCAACAACAGACATGGGAAAGAGAAGAGACGGGGCCCCGACACAGCCCAAACACCAGAAAATCGACGGGCAGAACCGCATGGGCAGGTCCTGCCCCTACTAGTGATGACAACAGAAAGAGGCACAACAGGAGGGTACGAGGATTGGGCCGAGAAGGAGAGGGTGGCAAAAGTTTCATTTGAGCCCAAAGACAACCAAAGGGACACCATATGCACGCAAGACAGGATGATCACACAGCAAAGGAGGATGATCGAAGAGCTACAGGAGACGTTCAACTGGCCTCGCCGAGTGGTCCAGGGACTAGACGGGGTGAAACGAATGGTGTGGCAGCAACAGGAAAGGCAGGAGGAAGAGTGCAGGATTAGCAGAGAGGTAGAAGACTGGCTCCACGAGGAGTACAGGAATGTGAAGAACAATGAGGTGGACACCCGGGGGTATGCAGCCTCGATTGAGGAAAGAAGAAGCAGCAGGAGGTTAACGTATCCTCAGGCACTCAGGATACGGAAGGGCGGAGCTAATGTCACAATTTGGCTAGAGGAGTGCTAGCCAGTTGACTGAAGCAAGGAATGGGTTTCGCACATGACCCCATTTAGAGGTCATGCAGTTAAGTTGTTCTTTCACGCACATGACCTTGTCGGAAGGTCATGAGGCTTGTTTATACTTAAAGTGTTTTTACACACATGACCTTGTTATCAGGGGAGGGGGTTCGTTTATATTGCGGGTATTTCGCACATGATGCACGGTTGATGTCGTGGGAAGAGTCTAGGCTGGCCAGTAAGGCTTACCGGCAAGGTAGACTCATTTATGTTTTGTGCATGACCTTGTTAGTAGGTCATGCGGCTTGTTTATGTGTTTGATTTATATTTTGTTTGATTTATGTTTTCACACATGACGTTGTTTAGATGTCATGGGATGTTTTATGTTTTTGCGCACATGACTTGATTGAGTCAGATGATGTTATGAAGGATTTCGCACCTGACCTCGCTGGAGGATCAGGGCAGGGTTAGAGTTGCAGGAAGAGGACTATATAAAGGCAAGGTTTTGACAGATGGGTTAGCTCTTCACGCAACCATCTATCTATCAATCTTTACTACTACTTTATGTTCTTTATGATACAAAAAGCTTTATGCTCCAACCACTTCCGCCAGGCGGATCTCCTGTATAGTCAAGAACCTATCCACTACGTGGACCCTGTTAATGAATTTACGACCGATACTCTCACTGCTGCTGAGAAACTGATTCTTACGTGAGAATGCTAAGATAGGGCCAAGAGTCTCGAGGAGTGCTCGGACACAGCACACCGCAGTTCGGAACAAGAAGGTCATTATCTATCGCAAGTATAACGAGTGGTAGGGAACCGTAACAATCCTAGACCAAATGAAGTTACCCCTAACCCTGCCAATCGTTTTGTAAGTCCTGAAGTGTCCCAAAATTTGGGACTCATGTTCAGCCCTGAAGATTATCTGCTTCAGATCCTAACCCATGGGAACTTAACACCTGTTCTTGTACAGGAGTCAGCCCTTTTCCATCGTGAAGTGTCGGTCAACCTCTTTGTCAGTGGCAGTCATTGCCTTCACCATTGTTAACTATTCCAGGTCCTGATGTATCGCTACTTGTACCCGGTCCAAAAACAACTACTGGAGCCAGAACCCTTCACGTGCTTGTGATACCTCTGGTCGTAAGATGTCAAGGTCCTGGCTCACAACGCACTGTCCGTGGAGAAAAAACAACCGGGGCGGAAAATCACCGCCCCCTGCAGGGTGGTAGTTCCTACGCTGTGACCCAGTGTCGGCCTTCTCATTCAACTGCCCTTCCTGGTAAACCAGCTTGAAGTCAAACAGTTGCAGGAACTCAGCCCAGCATTGCTGCCTGCGGTTATGGACCTTGGTACTATTAAAGTATTCTGAATACTTATGATCCATATAGATCACCTATTGGTCCGTTACTGCAGATAGCAGATGATCCTATTCCTTGAATGCCGCCACGATAGCAGTGCTTTCCTTGTCACGGACATCATAATTAATCTCCGCTGGGTGAAACCTTCGACTATGACAGGCCAATGGATGCCATCTCTCATCTTCACAGAACTGTGAGAGGAGGGATCCTAATGTAAAGTCACGAGCATCTGTTCCCAGATGGCTTGGCCGTTCTGGGTCACAATGTGCCAGGATAGGTTTGGATGCAAAAACCTGGTTCAAATGGTTGAAGGCCTGTGCACAAGCAGGTGTCTATTCCCATGGGACACCCTTCTTCCCCAGGTCCATCAGGGCCATTGCTATCTTGCTTAACCCCTCAATGAACCGTTGATAGAAGTTGGCAAAGCCTAGCAAGCTCGGATGGTTGACAGTGCATGTCCGAGATGCCCCATCCCTGCTTGTTTGCATGTTCCCCAACAATATATAGATCCCCATATCAGAGATCTTGTATCCACGGGATTCAACTTCCCCTTGGTGGAAACTGGCCTTCTTCATTCTTGGGAATGGTCTTGTGTTCCGCAATTTCTCCCTCACGCGTCTCACCAGTGCTGCATGTTTCTCCATAGTCACGGAGTAGATCTGGATGTCATCCTTGTATGCTATAACCCCTTCATCCAAGCGGTCGGGGAAGACCACATTTACCATGCTTTGGCCAGTTGCCGGGCCGTTACATAACCCGAATGGCATGACCCTGTATTCACTCAGTCCGCCTCCGTACCAGAGGGTAGTCTTCTATTCCTCACCTTCTGCCATCCTCGGAAAGTAGTAGCCATTCTTTACATGCAACTTAGCGAACACAGCAGGTTGCCCGAGTCGATCCCAGACTTTGTGCCTCAATAGCAGAGGGTGTTTACTTTTTACCGGAATCTTATTTAGCCTCTGGCAGTCTATTACCAACCTTAGTGTGCCATCTGGTTTTGGCATGAAGAGGATAGGGGCTGGTGCAGAGGAACTAGATTGCTCTAGCGTTCCCATTTGAAGCATCTCATTGAGATATTCGTGGAGTACCTTAAGCTGCGCTTTGGATAACGGATAAATAGTTGTGAATGGAGGTTGACTTCCTGGGTGCAACTGGATTGTATGGTGGTACTTCGCGTATTCTGGTAATGGCTCAATCGATTCGTGACTGAAGAAGTTCCCATACTCTTTACACTATGGGAGTAGCTTTACCATAATGTCAGTGCCTTCCTCAGTGGACAATTGTTCAATTCCCAACAGGTACCCACTACCAGGGTCTTCCGCTATCAATTCTTTGTTTATCATGAACACTAATCATCCCTGCTCTGCTAGGCAGTTAGCCTTGCCGAAATCTGAGTGCCAGGTTATTGATCTTGTGGTCCAATCTATGTCCAGGTTATGGTCCTTTAGCGGTGACATAGGCAGGTACCCATTATAATAGGGGCTCACCTAGAAAGGTGGATCCCAAGGGTGCCACTGCACTAAACAACTTCAAACTTATTGCTAACAGTTTACACAAATGTAAGAGTGTAACGGGGGCACCCCTAGGAAGATGGATCCCAAGGTTGCAACCGTACCAAACAACTTCAAACTTATCGCCAAAAGCTCACACAGATCTAAGAGTAAAGTAGACGGTAAAACTTAATATCGTTAAGCCTGATGCTTCACTGAATTAAGGCCTCGCGAGGATTGATTGTTGGAGTAGGAGAGTTCTCGCATAGATGTTCAGGTGGTTTTATCTTATGCCAGAAACTCCCCCATCACTTTACTCCAACTATTCGAGCACACCCTTCTCCGCTAAGGGTGGTCCGACACGTCTTCTGTCACCCCTCTCAGGCATGCGTGTGTCGACAGTCTCTAGTCGGCGTTCACCATATGTGCATATCGTTTCTGCGGCGCATTACAATTCTGCCCGCCAGAGTGAAAACATCTGAGCATCAGTGACTTGCCAGTGGCTAACTGTCAAGACACCTTGCTGAACTAGACTATCTATGACACCCTTCCCATGCGCGTTGATTTCTACTTGATGCCGGAGGCTACCGTGAGCGGTTTATCTATCTACTATTTACGAGTCTCGGGCTTCCGATGTCTCCTGCCGGATACGGTGGTTCGGGAGCGGTCCAATGGGCACTACCCATGACCACCACCTCGGATCCACCTCACCTGTAGTAGGAATCATGCTTCTAGTGTCTCTGTACTTCCCTTTTCAAGCCTATGGCGTTGGGGACACTTTTAGGTTTGGTAGGTGTAAAACCCTCCCAGTCGCCCCGGTACCACCGGGGACCATCTTCGCGACCCCTACGGTTAACTCCCGTTAACTCCGCCGGTTTCGGTCCGTTTTACTCCAAACAACTTGGAGGAGGTACTCCACCTTCCACCCAATGACGCCTTATCCATCCTGCGAACAGCCTATGGTCGACCGGACGGCAGCAACGTATTGACCTCGCTGGAGGATCAGGGCAGGGTTAGGGTTGCGGGAAGAGGCCTATATAAAGTAGAACCAACTACACCACGAAACCACCCTAGTTTCTCACCTATCTACTTGAATATATTGTAGAAACTCAAATAATTGAACCGCTTGGTACAAGGGTAGGAACCCGTTAACCGGAACGGACAGGGATCTCTATTTGGCTGGTTAGCCTTGATTAACTGTTCCATAACTTCTTGCCGGACCTTGTACCATATATCGTTGCAGTTGCCTCCTGTGGAAATGTTTGGTGTTTTTTTTTGTTTTGTCTCTCATGGGGCTGAGCAGCTCATGTTTTGCTTTGTCACCACGTCCAAGGTTTAGGTAAGTCAGGTGAGGGTACAGGATTGTGCTTATGTAAGCACCGATTCTAGGTTGCCAGTTGGGGTAACTTATGTTTACGAGTATGATATATTAATTTTGTTCTTCTTAGATCCCATCCTCCTTTATTCCACATTCCCGGTTTGAATGACACCGCTAACCAGCCAAGATAATGAATCAAACATGCCAGTGGACCGCTCCACAATACGCGATACTTTCTTCTATGCTTCCGACGATCGTGATACCCAACTCGGAGGCCTCTACGCCTCGCCCGGTATCACCAATGACAATTTCTATTCCATGTTGGAGATGATCTGTCTGTTCAGTGACACCTTCGAGCTATGCGACGATAGCGGACAGCTTGTTGAAAGAGATGATGATCAGCTTCAACCGGGCGATTACTATATTGCCACCAGCGGTAGGTCTCTTCTATGCTTCCATCATTAGCAGCTACTCACTCCGAACAGGTTCCATCACGCTCACCGAGGAAGACCCACTACTTCGTACGGCTTCGACGCAGTCCGGAACCCGCACTCGATATTTCAGTGAAGCAGTGCGTGACCGAGACGGGAGGTGCATTTTATCTGGTAGGCCCGCTGTCTCAGGTAGGTGGTTTGGCTTGCAAGCCGCCCATATCTTTCCCCTGGCATATGAGGGGCACTGGAATCGTTATAGCTACCGTAATTTGATCACCATTCCGCCGCACCGTGAGTCCGACGGATCGATCAACTCTGTTCAAAATGGGATTTTACTCTCCATCGAGATGCATAATTTTTTTGATAACTATCTTGTGGCAATTAATCCCTTTGTATGGAAGGTGAAATCTTGAAGCTTTCGTGGCTAATGACTGTGTAGGACAACTACAAGATTGTCTCTTTCGGACCCGAACCCCTTTACTATAACCTCCCCACCCACCTTGATCCACTGTTACGCCAGAATATAAGTTGGCCGCCCGATAAGCTTCTACGCTGGCATTTTCGCCAGGCAGTCCTCACCAATATGAAAGGGGCTGGGGAGCCTTGTTTTGAGACCCATTTCCCACCTGGCTCGGACATGATAGGTGATATTATGAGTGGCCCAAAGGCCGCAGCGAGAATGGAGTTTGAACTATTCGGCCGTCTTAATGCCATTGAGAGTTGCAGTTGAAGCAAAGTTAGGATGCCACGTGATGTGTACCTAGTGAACTACAACATTTTTAAAAAATCGGGGTTTAGCACACATCCCCATTCATAAATTCCGCCAAAATCCAGGCGAGTTGTGAGACGTGATGTTAAACAATATGGGGAATTGAAATCCTGCATTCCGGGTAGTCAATGCGGTACAACTAGCAATCCCTGAAAGCGCAGGTACAATGAGATACGGTACCTCCATCGGCGGACCCATCTTGCAGCCCTGAGAAAAGGTTTAGGGCGTGTGGGTAGTGAAGGAGTTTTACCGTAATAATAGTGATTAACGACATCATTCCGCCAGTGAAACTTAGGGTCTTTAGCTATCCAATTTCCAGATTTGTGGCTCTTTGTGCAGAGACTAACGTAATCCCGCCGCCTCCGCCATCCCGGAAGCTTCTCTCAACCTTACTCTCTCAATACCAGTACAGTGCGGTTCAGTACCTCCCTTCCCCAAAGCCCCACCACTGCTTTGACCGCCAGGAGGCAACCTGACTCCTAGTGTGGTGGTGCTGGAATATACGCCTCCGCCGGAATCCCGGACTTCTGCAAACCAGGCACAGGCCCCTACTCCAATCTCCAAACTGTAAACCTCTGGCACCAGGAGGCCGCTTTCGAGATGAGCTTCTTCCGTACCAACCTACGGCCTTTCTGCACCCTCGCGAAATCCCTACACCCTGGCCAATCCGCCCCAACAGTCGCGCGTGCCCCTGTGTTGCTAACACAAAGAACCCGCTTTCAGCGCATCGATGCGCTAGAACATTTCACAGGAGTTCTGCCGGAGAAGCCTGCTGCTCGCTCACGGGGCAGTCGTGCATCGAGTACCATGCTGCATACCTGGCTGATAAGACGAAGGGGCACATTCCTGCGGGAAATATTCCCCAGTGTAGAGCATGTGGCAGCTTGGTCTACTAGATATTGGATTATTTTGGGAGAGTTTGAGGAGGGAGTTTCTTACGGACTTAGAATAGTCGAGGAGGTGGACTTGGTAGTTGTGCAGAGTTCGTTGAGTGTTTAACCTCTTGCAGCGCTTCCAGGACTGGCGAAGGAGGGATTGTTAGGGTCTTAATTTATACTGAGTGGGCAGAGGGGAGTGGTGGGTGGGCGCAATGACAGAGCGGGGGAGCCGGCAGAGGAGCTGGGGCGGACGGGGGAGTTGGAGGAAGTTTGGGAGCTAGTCGGAGGTAGGAAAAATGAGAAGGATTACGGGGAGCCGGAGAGCAGCGAAGATACCGAGCCGGCAGAAAGCATAAACGCGAAAGCCAGTCGCTGAATGGAAGACGCTAAGTGTGACCTATCCGTCGGAAGATGTACAGGTGTGGGAGTGTCAAAAGGACTGCACGGAGGCTAAGAACAAGTGGGAGTCCTTCTCGACGAGGCTTGTCTTTCCATATATAAAGCAGGTCTTTCAATTGTTAGCATGGGAGGGCACGGAGGAAAGGGGAACTTACGTGGATATGTGTGGCGATCAACAGAAGATAGCGGGATACCTCCATCGTTATTGATATATACTGATGTCTTTCCCATTTAGTTAGCAGTATTGAGTCAGAGAGCGAGCAGTGACGAGAGTGCTGAATGAGAGCGGATTTCCCTGGTTCTGCAGAATGACTCATCGTCGTTACTCTTCGTTTCATTTGGTGTTTCGTCGTTTTGCGATTTCGTTGCTGGGTCACCACACGATTCCATTGTTGTTTTTCGTTGTTTAAAGCGGCCAACTACCTCTCCTGGGAATAGGGCTAACCACAATGCTGCCGGGTAGGAACCACAGGCATAGGTGAAAAAAAGTGGGTAGAGTGGGGGTGGATAATTATCCTAAAATGCGAGTGTGGGGGGAGGCGGGGGATGTTTGGATTTAGAGCTTTGACTTTGCTTTCCTTTTTAGTTTCGGTATGCTAGCATTCCCCTTGGGCAATATATACCATACTGTAAGATGGCTGTAAAGAGGTTGTGTTTACTTTTGTTTACCGAAGATTGATAGTCCGCACCAGGGTCGGGCGTTAAGGGAAAGTTTTTCAACCCACACCAAGTTCCGTAAGGTACGAGTACGATACGGTGTGGTGCTGTACTCGAGTACAGTATGAGTAATACGAACAATCTAAACACTTCTTCACCCGAAAAAGGTGCTAAGCTGGTTCACCGGCGATACAAGCAATACGTGGGCACGGGCAAAAGTTCTTGATCCCCATGCCCTAGGTAAGCTCGTATTCTAGAATTAACTCAACTAGCCGACCCCTTGAAATAGTAGATTCATACTACTGCAGTACAACTATGATATCTAGTCGGATCGCGGTAAGGCATAGTCTAGGTCACCAATAACCAATGATATGAGGCCGGGGATGAGGGTTGTCCACCTTGTATGGCAAGTGACGTAAAGCTCTCTAAAATAGAGCTTTCCTGGAGTCCAATTTAGATTATTTAAAGGAAATTCTTCTATTCAGCAGAGTCTAGAGGATTCTCCATTAGAGCGATATCCTCTCAAAAATTGGTCTGAATTCTCAAGGATCTCAGAAACTTTGGCCATAAGGGAAGAAAAATAGAAATAGGATCCGCAACGAGTGAGCAACCTTGTTGAAGATAGAACCCCTTGATGAGAGAAGGGGATCTTTTTACTAATGAAGATTGGCTACAATGCCCACAAGCATCCCACAATTAGGTAGTTGTCAGGTTTTTTCAATCTGTCGGCGACCCATTCCGGGGGCCGGTGCGATGTATCAGACGAACAATATAAAATACCCTGTACATCAGTAACAATCTAGGGAAAACATTAGGCCAGCAAAAAAAAGTAGCCCCAAGATTGCAAGGTAACTCAGCCATATCAAGTACGCTAGACAGACAGACTATCTCTCTCGTAATCCCTCGTTACTGGCCATCGGGTCGCTTGCTTTCAAGCACTGGCAACTAATATCCTGGAGTCAGATAGATAGTGGTAGTACTCGATGGAAGTACGCTTCGACAAGTCAACCATCATTCTGAATCGACAGCCGGTAGAACAAAGAAGCATCACAAAGACATGTTTTTCACCGGGAGTTGGTCTTTGCCCTCCCAGTTACTTTCTCCACTTCGTTCCGAGCACAGATCTTTTCGCAGGTCTTATTAAAATGCCCTTTTTATGTCAAGACCTTCCATGTTCGCCCCCAATGGAACTGTAGCAACTCTAACTAAGGCACATAATCTACCTAATAGGTTTTAAAGTCTCTCAAACCTTTACTAGAAACCGCTCACGAGGTATATATGCCTTTGGTTGTTAAATCACTGGCTCCACATCAGAGTGAACGTGTCGGAATTGAAAGCGGGCCAGACGGGTAAATGAATCAGTTAAAATACACCAAAAAAGCAGAAATCTGAAAGCCCCAACTGATCCCCAATACGAGAAAGACGAAACACCAAAGTTTAGAAGGCTCCTGATAACTGATTCTGTTAGATTCACCTATTCCTGAGTTGAATTCGCAGGTTTGAGGGCGTACAAAACTTTTCACTTCCTCGTATGACCCACTTCCCGGCCCGATATGTTATTTTTCATTTTATTCTCTACATTTACCACACGTTTGCCGTTGATAGCTAACCATTGACTGCAGGCCCCAATGGAGGCGCGATAACCCTACTACCCCTCCACACAGACATCGACAGTGCTATGTCCCATATGATATGATATCACGAACACTTTTGTCTAGTGGCTATATACCCTATACCCTTCTGAGATCCTTTGTGCGTCTGCTTGCTTGGCCCCTCTCGAGAACCCACATTTTCCTCTCAGAGAACCTAACATAGGGAGATGGATGCGGGGAAGAACACCAGGCAAGCAGTAGGGAGCAAGCCAGGTATCGGCGAAGAAAAGGAATTGAATATAGAGGTATCATTTGGAGAATTGCCCAAGGTTCAGAGTAAGCTCCAAAGTAACTTCCCCCTCGTTTCATCATTATTCAAAGAAAAAACAAATATTGAAAAGCCCCACAGCAGCTCCTAGCTTCCACCTCCACCTCTCTACCTTCATCAGCAAAGCGACCGCAGGAGCCAACCACTCACTCCCCTCTATGCCACCCCCACCCACATCTTCGATGAACTCCCCAACCTCCCTTCTACGACCCCTTCTTGGCGGGCTAAATTACAACAGAAAATTACTGCCTGATTCCGACCTCCCCTGTAGTCACCTACAGCAGGCCCAGATATCCTCGATATCCTAACTGGCCTGGTTGCCCGCCACTAGCCCTGCTGTCAATCGAACATTGGGTATTACAGCCACAGGCCCCGATGTGATTACTCCCACGGTCAAGAGTGAGATGGCGGAAGGGCAGGGGAAGTTGTTCTTAGAGAGGGTCAAGAGCTCCTAGGAGAAAGATCCTTGGGGTTGATTTTGTAGATGGGCTGGTGGGCTGGGTACAGGTTTTTTCTGTTTTTTTGCTTTTTTAGATTGTGAAATGGGAAGTGGTAAAATTGGATTCTCCCTTCTTGCATGTGTCGGAGGTTATGAGTGACGGGGGTTAACATTACTTGTATGTCAGAGAAGTTGGAGAAGATAGCATGTCGAGTGACATTTGGTGATGGGGTAATTCTGATCGTTTTTGTAATCATGGCTCTGATGTATTGCTCTTCAAGTTGGGTATAGCTAATCGCCAGTCACCCCACACGAATTTGAGATTCCGGTTGGTAAGTAGATAGGGCTTAACCCTCCGATCTGTTAAATTGGAATGAAATTCCGACTCCACCAAAGCAGGGTTGAAGTTATTGGGATGTGGGATCTTGACCCTCTCGGTGTCGACTGCGAGGCGGTAGGTGTCCTCGCTACCGAGGCAAACATAGTACTGATCATCGCACATCTTGAACCGTGGAATGGAGCGATACTCCCCACCCTTAGAGAGCATGGCCAGCTCCAGTATGCAGGATACATTGGGCTCTAGCCACTTTCTACTTTAGGCTTGTTCTTGGTATACGGATCCTGCTTGTGAGGTTCTTACAATAATAATATCCATGATCTATCAAGGCAAGGTTAGCTGGGACAAGTAGGTAATTGTGAGGTATGCACTGGAACTCTGATCCACTTTAGTGCGTGGCTTCCAACCAGGACCAAGGGATGATAGCGGCCATTCAGGATGGTGATGTCTCTAGAGAAGCAGCGCTTTTTGGACATGCTTGTGCCATATAAGCTGTAAATTATCCGAGCCTTGGGTGATAATAGGTTTCTGAATTTCAATACCTTTAGTTGAACCCGGGGCGATGGTTGAAAGCACCACTGTATAATTAGTACTAGGCCATTTTTGGAGTCATCTCAATGGAGAATGAGGAGTTATGTACCTGACATCACCAGTCAGCCAAACGTGAGGCTCGTTGCACCAAGACTAAATCCCAGAAGATTCCCTCACCTTACTCTCTCAATACCGGTACCAAACCTAAGGAAAGACAGAACTTTCAAAAGAAAATAAATGAGTACCGAATATCTACCCGGGTCGATGCTAACACCCTTCCGGGGACCCTCTCCCACGAGACCTTCATACAAAGGCGGGATTTATTCCCAGTCTTTCTGGTCCTTCCTTTTGCTAATGACCCACCGCCGCCCCTACCACTACGTGGTATCATGTTTCCCAGTGTAGTGCTGGAATCTCCACCTCTGTTGGCATCCCAGAATTCCGCAAACTAGGTGCAGGCCTCTATTTCAACCTCCAAACTCTAAACCTCCCTCACTTGGAGGCCGTCTTCGGTACAAACTTCTTCCGCACCAATCCGCAACCTTTTTAAACCCTCTCGAAATCCCTACACCCTGGCCGGTTCACCCAAACAGTCACGCACGCCTTCACATCGCTAACGGCGAAGAAGAACTTGCTTCACAAGTGCTTCACCCAGAACATATACACGCTGGAACACGCCGCAGGAGTTCTACCGGAGAAGCTCGTCGAAGCCCACGGCTCGTTCGTGGGGCAGTCGCGTACCCGACCGATAGGATGAAGAAGCACATTCTCGCCGG
Source organism: Tuber magnatum (assembly GCA_003182015.1). Lineage (NCBI taxonomy): Eukaryota > Fungi > Ascomycota > Pezizomycetes > Pezizales > Tuberaceae > Tuber > Tuber magnatum. The sequence continues at coordinate 1,267,948 of PYWC01000013.1, forward strand.
AATCTTTCTGTGCGAGTCTTGCGCCGGGTTAGTGAAGCTAAATATTGTATTATTTGGGGAGCGCTTGACGCGGGAGTTTCATATGGGACTTAGAATGGTCGAGGGGGCGGACTTGGCGAGTGTGATGGGGAGCTCATTGAGCGTTTCCCGTTTGCGGTGATTCCCATAAGAGGGTGGGGGGTGGCGGCCGGGCGGGTGATATGCTTTTGCTAGACGGGTGTGATCAGGGGGTGAGAAAGCCTGAGGCAGGGCTGGGGTGGGCAGAGGAACTAGAGGAAGTTTGGGAGTCTGTCGGAGGCGGGAGTGATAAGAAGGCGGAAAGGGAGGCTGAGAGCAGGAAGCATAGACGCAAAAGTCGGCCACCTAACTGAATAAGTTGAGCATAGCCTATCTGTCGTTGACGGGTGCAAGGACAACGCGATGGGAGACCTCTCCACCCAAGAGACACGGATCGCCAGAATGGTCCAGGCTGACCTTCTGGGGAGAGAGCGGCAAAGTCAGCCTCATGGGCCAGGAGAAGCTTGGGGGTCTGGCGGCCGACCAACCAACTAGTTCTTCCGAGGATAGGACTAACCTCGATACTGCTGCCTGGAAGTTAGAGCATCTGGTAAATAAAGTGGGTGGCCCGGGGGGTGAATAATTATTACAAAATGCTCAAAAGGTCTCCTGTTGAAAATTGTAATATTCTCTGAATAATAATCAGCTACCGGGAACAAATCCCTGGGACAAACTTGACTAGATACTGTTACAGTTTCCCACTACTTGTTGTACTTGTGACAGGTAATAACCATTGTTGTCTTCAAAACTGTGCTGTGCTGTGTCCAAGAGCTCCTCGAGTCTCTTGGCCCTATCTTGGTATTCCCACATCAGAAGTGGTTTCTCACCAGTGCCGAGGGTCTCGGTCTTCATATTGTTAAGTTGGTCCACATGGTGGATAGGTCCTTGACTCTATGTCTTGCCTGCGTAGTGGAAAGGTTTAGAGCATAAAGGTTTTGTATTGTAAAGAGTGTAAAGTTGGAGACAGGAAATAACAGTAGATGGTTGTATGAAGAGTCAACCAATCTGTGAAAACCTGGCCTTTATATAGGCCTCTTCATACAACCTTAACCCTGCCCTGATCCTCAATCGAGGTCAGGTGTGAAATCAATCATAATATCGTATGACTCAGTTGAGTCATGCACACAAAATATAAAACAATCCCATAACCTCTAAACAAAGTCATGTGTGAAACATAAATCAAACTATAAACAAGCGACATGATCTACAAATACAGTCATGTGGGAAACATAAATGAGTCTGCCTTGCCAGTAAGACTTACCAACCAGTCTAGACTCTTCCCATAATGTCAATCTTACATCATGTGCGAAATATCAATTTAAACATAAATCAGCCCAATGCCCTGCTAACAAGGTCATGTACGTGAAAACATAACTTAGCCCTATGACCTCTAAATGAGGTCATGTGTGAAACCTGTTCCTTGCTTCCATCATTTGGCTAGTACTCCTCTAGTTAGATCATGACAGATGCCCACCTTCAATTATCGGTCATGAATCCTCCGCTTCTCAACATCATGTGAATACAGTCCACAAGAACTGAGGACTTCTTCATCCATGTCCCTTTATCTTGCCCGATATCATGAAACAATGCTAGAAAGATACAGGTCTAAGGGAAACCAATACTATTATAGCAGATCATTTGCCACAGTTCCCCCATGGTGACAAAGCCATATACCACTCCTTGGCCATTCCTGTCCTCTATATATTTTATTACTAATAAATAATACTTCTTTGCCTCTCCAACCAATAACTTCTCCACTGAAATGATAAAGACAAGCTTCCGATTCTCTACCCTGATTATGTCTACCATAAGAAATTCCTGATAGCTGCCAGTTCCCAAGTCCCCCACGGCAATCTCTTTCTCCCTTGGTAGCTGAATGTTGCATTCTAACTTTTCTCTGAAAGTAGCAATGATAGGACTGATTATTGTATAAACAAGGTCGTTGACATTAGCTTCTTTAAAATCTTCAGTCCACTCTGTGGCATAGTCTTCAGATAAAACAAATTCAACAATGGAGTGGGAAATCTTTTCCTAGATCTCCAGGACCCCATTTTTCGCCAAACCTTGGATCACTAGCTTGGCTGCTATCACTATGCTGTTAACCGAAATCCCAGAATAACAGAATATGTTCAGCAGAAATCCTAGTCTCTTCTTGGGTTCTTCCCTAGTGACCTTAGAATATGCGGTCTTATATTTCATATTTGTACAGGGATGCTTGTACTAAGTTTTGCCCGTTGATTGGAACAGTTTTTGGGCCATTAAAAATTCAAGCTCACCAGAATAGTTCTCATCACCCCAGATGCAAGACAGGTATGAGGGAGGTAACAGTAAATGCTTGTAGATACATATAGTAGCTTAGTAGCAAGTCTGAACATGGTCGGCTACTGCTTATCTCTCATTAATTTAGTAAGCCAGTCATCTATAGACAATAATATTAAGACTGTAGATGGACTCACCTTATTGTTCGTGCAGCTGTGATAGTATATTGTGTTTGCATGCTAGTTCTCAAATGGTGGATTGAACACCTAGAAGGTTTGCTGTCATACTTCTCAACCGAGTACTAGTACACGGGATAAATATACTGCTCTATATAGACTTTGGATATAATTAGTAATCAGCACACCATCCATAGGGTTTGGCAAACATTTCACGCAATGCAAGACATGAAAAAAAATTTCACCTCACCTTTTCAATATATCTGTTAACCTCCAAAGAAGACAGAATGCTAGTTAATAGTCAACACCTCCTGTCTGGCCCCGTTGGGGTGTATCATCCAATTATGCAGTAGGGGAGGAGTAACTGACTACCAAGGGTTTGCGTGAAATATTTGCCAAACTCTATGTATGGTGTCCTGATTACTAATCTCATCCAAAGTCTACGAAGGTACAGCGTCTAAGTTTTGAATATTTTGCTAGCAGGGGGTATCCCGCTAGCAGGGCTCAGGGTAATGAACCGGGAAAGGTCACTTAGGCTTGTATTCAGTGCAGCAGGATTTTCAGTTCTGCCCACAGCTTATATCCTCACTTCCAGACATACTCTCACTCAGTCTTGCACCTCTACTACAAATAGTAAACAACAAAACAAATATTTGTATCATTCTGTGACTACTACACATGTACAAGTTTGTATATCTGCAATTCTGGTTGCTTTAACCCTCATACTAATAAAGAAAAGAACAAACATCATGCCTTTATTCTAGGTCTTTTGCTATTTCCTGTGGCCTTTCTGCTTTGATCACGATTTCGAACTATGGAGCTCTGGGAGGTCTCCTGAAGGGTCTGCGGGAGGGTTTTTGGGGGGCCATTGGGGGGATCTTTGGGGGGCTCTGCAGGGGTCTTTGCAGAGGGTCCTCGGTAGTCCTTGCCGCGGGAGTCTTTAGATGGCTCTGGGGAGTCTTCAGAGTGTCTTCAGGGAGGTCTTTGGTGGGGCCTTTCATGCGGCCTTTGGAGACCTCTATTGGAGACCTCGATCGGAGGATCTGTGGCGGCCTTTAGAGGCTCTTTGGGGGGGTGTCTTTGGATGAATCTTTGGAGGGGTCGTCAGGGAGGGTCTTGAGGGAGGGTCTTCACAATGAGATTTTCGCGTGTGGCTCCTCGCAGAGGGTCTTCGGAAGGGGTCTTTGGTGGGGTCTTCGGAGACCTCTATCGGAGGATCTGTGGGCGCCATTAGTGGCCGTTGGGAGGGGGGGTCGTTGGGGGGCGTCTTTCGGGAGAGTCTTTGGGGAGTGTTTCACAAGGAGGTATTCATGGGGGGGTCTTTACAGAGGGTCTGTGGGGGGGGTCTTTGAGGGTCTCCAAGGGTCTCCCATGTTTAATACTTAGTAAACGGACCATTTTCATTGATCACAGCCTGACACCTTGCTTGCATGCTTGCAATAAGCTCCTCAAACTCATGCCCTCCAACATTTTCGCATACTGTCTTCACTGCAGCTCTCAATCTGTCTCATGTCATGTTCTCGGGATAGATATCCTGAAGATAATTCTTCATAATATGCCACACCTTTTCAATTGGATTTAAGTCCAGTGAGAAAGGCGGCCAGTAAATAACCTCTATCCCCCTTTCTCTAAGGAAACTTGCGGTATCACCTGCTGCATGGCCTGGTGCCTCATCTTACATAAGCTTTAAATATATTCTATCTGGACAATATAATTCAATATACCCATGAATAATAGATGCAGTCTGTGTACAATAGCTTTGACAATTGATTGACCCCCACTCCTTTTCCCAAAAGATTCCTGGACCTGGTATGTTACTATGGAAACCACCACAGAACATCCATCCCTTCCTTCTCTGGTCTTTTTCCACTATGCAAGTGGGATCCTACTCCTCTCCAGCCCTCCGTGTTACCCATCTACACGTATGCCTTCGCCCTGTTATTCATGTTTCATTGATCTATAACATTGAGTTTTACTGTTCCCATGACCGGTTGACCTGTGTAATAGGGGCACCTGTAGAAAGATGGATCCCAAGGTTGCGACCATACCGAACACCTTCAAGTTCAAACAGATGTAAGAGTAAAGTAAACTGTAAACCTTAATATCGTTAAGCCTGACACTTCAGTCAATTAAGGTCTGGAGAGAATTGATTGTTGGAGTAGGAGAGTTCTTGCATAGACTTTCAAGTAGTAGCTTATCTCATACAAGGAACTGCCCTATCAGTTTACGCCAACTATTCGAGCACACCCTTCTCCGCTAAGGGTGGTCTGACATATCTCCAGGCACAGCCTTCGAGCATGCATGTGTCGAGCCACTCTAGTCGGTGTTCACCTTATGTGGTTATTGTTTCTGCAGCACATTACCATTTTGACAGCTGGAGTGAAAACATCTTAGCATCGGTGTCTTGACAGTGGCTAACAGTCAAGACATCTGATAAACTCGAATATGTATCGCACCCTTCTCATGTGCGTTGATCTCTCCTTGATCCCTGAAGCTACCGTGAGTGGTTTATATGTCTACTATGTACGATTCACAGGCTTCCGGTATCTTCTGCAGGATACTGTGGTCCGGGAGTGGTCCAATAGGCACTACCCATAACTACAACCTCGGATCCATATCACGATCTGGCTAGAGGAGCGCTAGCCAGGTGACGGAAGCAAGGCACAGGTTTCGCACATGACCTCATTTAGAGGGCATGCAGTTAAGTTATTCTTTCATGCACATGACCTCGTCAGCAGGTCCTGGGGCTTGTTTATGTTTAAATTGTTTTCACGCACATGACCTTGTTAGCAGGTCATGGAGCTCGTTTCTATTGATACCATTTTGCACATGATGTACGGTTGATGTTATGGGAAGAATCTAGGCTAGCGGGCAAGGCTTACCAGCGAGGAAGACTCGGTTATGTTTCGCGCGTGACCTCGTTAGCAGGTTATGTGGTTTGTTTAGGTGTTTGATTTATATTGCGTTAGATTTATATTTTTGCACATAACGTCATTTAGACATCATGGGATGTTTTATGTTTTTACGCAGATGACTCCCTTGAGTCATATAATGTTATGAAGGATTTTGTAGCTGATATCGCTTAAGGACCAGGGTAAGGTTAGGGTTGTGGGAAGAGGCCTATATAAAGGCCGGGTTTTCATAGATGGGTTAGCTCTTCACGCAAACATCTATCTATCAATCTCTACCACTACTTTACGTTCTTTACAATACAAAAACCTTTGCGCTCCAACCGCCCCCACTGGTCGGATCAACTGTAGAGTCAAGAACCTATCCGCTATGCGAATACTATCAAGAAGTTAAAAGACCGATACTCTTGGCACTGGTGAGAAACCAATTCCTACACGAATACTAAGACAGTGCCAAGAGTCTCGAGAAGCTCTTGGATACGGCGTAGTGCAGTTTCAGATACAGCAAGGTCATTACCTATCGTGAGTATACCAGTAGTGGTGAACAGTAACATTTTGTTGCATCCCTTGCGACAACTAATGACAAAAACACGGCAACTCCAAGGAACCCGGAGTTCACACAAGACAACGAAACAGATATCACTCTCATGGACGACACCACCCACCTGAAACAAGTACGAGCCACATTAGACGAGGCAGCAAGCCAACCCTCAAGAGCAGTAAGGCCGGTCCCACCAGAACCGACATCACCCCCAGGGAGTTCCCCGGAAGGAACACCAGGACCAGTAAGGATGGCCATAGCGTTAGCACCAACATGCCTAGCAGTACCCATGACACAGGCCCTAAGGATGACCGAAGACCGGACGACAGGGTCCCTGGGGGCCATCAATGGCATTCTGGAATCGAGCCCAAAAGCAAGAGAACCAGACCTCTACGAGGGAGACCAAGAGAAGCTACGACAGTTCCTAAGTCAGTTGGAAAAGTACTTTAAGGTCAAGGGGTAAGGTGAAGGAAAGGATACGATTAAGGTAGACTATGCGGAGTCCCTCTTGAGAGAGGCTGCGGGGCAATGGATAATGCCCTACGTGGAAGGCAAGCAAGATGGGATATGGGACTCGTAGGAGGAATTCAAGGAAACCCTCCACACCCGGTTGGGAGATAGTAATGCCAAAGAAACGTTGAGACTCAAGTTGCAAAAGATGAGACAAGGAACGGATATCTTTTCTGACTACTAGTACAAGTTCCGCATGATAGTGGTTGAGGCAGAATATGACACAGACAGCGAGTATCTACTCCACCTCTTAGGCGGCACCAGCTGGAGACTGCAAGAGGCCTGGATGAATTCAGACCATACCTACAGGACGGCGGACAACCTCGCGGTGTGGGCCATCGATAAGGAAGATAAGATCAACCTGGTCAGGCACCTTCAAAACAGGAACACGGGAACCACCCAATCAACTCAGCAGTGCAACAACAGCGGCACCTACCGACTGGCAGGCTCTCCAAGGCCGACACCAGCAGGAGACCCCATGGATCTAGATGCAGTAGGAAGAAAGAACAGAAGGTTCCAGAGGCTTTCCGACCAGGCATGTCAGAAGAGAAGGAAGGAGAATGCCTGCCTCGGATAGAGGTTGAAGGGGCACTTCTTCAAAGATTGCAGATGGAAGGAAATGAAGCTCCACAAGATGGACGCTATGGAAAGAACGGAGGGGCAGGGGACTTTAAACAAATAAAGTCCGAAGCAAAGTGTGGTCTGCGGGGCGAATTATGAGGCAAACCCACCGGCATCGGACATGCATCAAGGGAACGAAAAAAGAAAACAACGAAAAAAAGAACCAGCCACCAAGATTAATAGCACGAAGGGATACGATAATGACAATGAACATCTTATGATTAAGATAAGACTATGCACCCCAGACAAGGATACCGAAACAAACACGAGGCTGAACTCAGGAGTGACCGACGATTTCAGGGACAGAAATATCCGCGAAACCCAGGCACTACCCCAGACTAACAAAAAGAAACCAAGAGACATATATGTAATGAACGGGGAAAAAAGTAAAGCAGGTCTAGTGTTCGTTATGAGGCGTCTGGGTCCCTGAAACCTGTGGGGCTCTGCCCCCATTCCCGGCCCTGCCCTGGCCTATGGCCCAGAGCGCGGTCTTTTTTTATTCATCCCCCACCCCTTGCCCCATTCAGGTCCCCCCTGGTTTATGGCCCTGGATGGGGCCCGGTCTATTAATTATCTCTGGATGGGGCCCCGCACCTTTTTTTGCTATTCCCGGTTCACGTCCCAACTAGCCTTTGCCGTACCTCCAACTGTATTACTTACGGTAAGCAGCAACTACCCTTTCCAGTTCTGATCCCCAATTTCAGGATATGCCGAAAACCATTTACATAATGGGTATACCAAAAATCCCACAGTATATCACACGCACAGCGCTACCATATGCACAGTGCTATCATATGGACAGTGCTATCATACGCACGGTGCTATCATACGCACCGAGCTATCATACGCACAGTGCTATCGTATGCACAGTGCTATCATACGCATGGAGCTATCATATGCATAGTACTATCATACGTACAGTGCTATCATACGCACAGTGCTATCAAACGTGCAGTACTATTATACGCACAGCACTATTAAACGCACAGTACTATCATACGCACAGTGCTATCATACGAACAGCGCTATCATACACACAAAATCATGCACTCAGTACTTTTCTACACAATGGTTCTCAAAATCATACGCACTCTAGATCATCTTACCTGCCGCATTGGTTTATTGATCGCATAGCTCACAGTAATATTGGAGATGAGTATTTATCAACTAGGACAATGACCATACAAGTAGGGTGAAAACTAGTGCGAATAGAAAAGTTTGGATTAGTGATACAAAACAGGTAGAAATCATGTACTACTGCCCATTGTGCTAAAGTGGCCATAAAGGCCGCGAAATGCAAAAACACCCACAAAAGAAAAGCAACCCCGGAGAGATAATCCCTAGGTGGGCCCAAAGCCCACCAATCCTACTAGCCTCGGCACCAATCCTACTCCACCAGTCCCACTAACCCCCGCTCTACCAATCCCATCAGCCCCACCAACAATCCTACCCTTTCAATCCCACTTGGCCCCGCTCTACCAATCGCAGTTTCCCCCCCTCCAATCCCCAACTCCCGGACCACTACCAACTCCAAGACCCTCCTGCACAGCAGCCCCTCCTACAAGTAGGGCGCAAGCAGGTGGTATTACTCCTCCCACCAGTTGTACATCTGGGGGTATCGTCACCCCCACCCTGGGCTAGACCACGGGCAGCGGACGGCCCTCCTTGACCACGAGACAAAGCTTCACCACTGTCGCCCCCACCATTTCCATCCCGACCCCCATCCCCATCATTCTCATTCTCATCCTCATCCCCATCTAAGTCCCCATTATTTCCCCCCCCCATTATTGACACCACTGTCACCGTAGTCACCATGGTCACTGTCACCATGGTCGCCATTGTCACCATTGTCACCGTCACCGTCCATGACACAGACAGCGAGTATCTACTCCACCTCTTAGGCGGCACCAGCTGGAGACTGCAAGAGGCCTGGATGAATTCAGACCATACCTACAGGACGGCGGACAACCTCGCGGTGTGGGCCATCGATAAGGAAGATAAGATNGCATTCTCATGTCGCCTCTGCCTCTCCCAAGTCACCCAATCAAGCCTCCCAGCCATGACGTTTAAAACCTTGTCGACCAACCTCAGGTCCAAGACCATGCGGGTAACCAGACCAGCATGCACCGTGCCCCGGGCACCATGTATGAACAATTAGTAAACCATATAAACTTCTTAGGATAGGACTTGGAGCTCAACTTACCAGCCATGTTCATGACCAGGTGTTCCTCCGCCGCCACCTACAGGCGTTCAACAGCCAACCTTTGCCAATGGAACCCCTACTGGAGAGCGAGGTTGGAGACAATTTCTTGGCAGAGATGGTAAAGCGGGGCTTTTGGGATCAGGTATCCCGCATCCCGGCGACACTTGATAATTTCAGCTATCGCCAACCTTCCCGCGTGGTTTCATGCATGGAGCGGCACTCCATTTAGGACTGCGCCAGCTTTCTTCTTGCCCAGATGCCTCGTTCGAGGTCCCCAATTGCCACCCCTCTTCGATCCCCAGATGCCTTCATTTGCTTTGCTTTTTGGAGGCATCAGTAAATTTTCCTGGGCTTTTTGGCTATTTGGTTTTTTGGTGCTTCGTTCATTAGGAGCGGGTTTCGAGGACTTTTCTTTTTTTTGGGTAGAGAGTTAAAGGTGATTGTCAGAGGTGAGTGAGGAGAAGGTAGGTGAGGAGGGTGGATGAGGAGGTGGGTAGGGAGGTTCTTGTTGCGAACGTTAGGGTTTTTACTCAGGGTAAGAGTGTGTGATTGCTGTTGGTAGGGCAAGGTGACTTGCGGCTACAAGTAAGCATATATGTGTGCATCCCAAATCTGTGCGTATGTGTCCTATCACTTCTCAAATGAACAAGCAGTGATATTGATGTTGGCTGAAGGAAGAAGTTTGTCAGAAGAGAGGGAGGCTGGAAGATATACCCATAGGGATTCATACTCTCTACCTATCAAGCTACCTTGTCAGACAAATCAAGTTCCCCGTAGCTTAGTCGTATTTTGATTGATAAACGATGATGCCTGACAGGAACAATGTTACTGTAACAAGTGGGTAGAGCCATATACCATTGAATTGTATATTGAACAAGTTTGAGTAAGACTGTAACCGAATAATTCTTGAGACAAACATTGCACTATGCTTTTCACAGAGAATTGCCTGTAAAATTGTGTATGAAAGGTTGTACGTGTACAAAGATATTATATCTTTAATCTTGGAGTATCAAGCATACAATCATAAGTACTAAATGATGTCAGTAGGCAGCACATACCAATGTCAGTTATTTGAAAACTTAATTTAACTGAGGTCAAACACACAGTCCGCTTCAGTGTTATTCTATCTACTTGTCCCAGGCCATAAGTATTCAAAAACAGGGGGTGCCTGTTATTAGCCATCAGGGTGGGAGTTAATACCAGTAGAGGTCTGTGCTACATAACAGAATTGATCGCTAAACAGAGGTCAATAGTCACGTTGTAGGGGGCGATAGGGTGGAATAACTGAATCCTGGCCCTCATTTTTCTCTCTTTTGGTGCTTGTTCCACAAACGCTTTCATCTGTTTTACCCACCCTGGAGCCCATGACGGGGTCCCCCGGTTTTCCAATACTTATGGCCTGGGACAAGTACCTATGATACCATGGTATAAGCACTTAGCTGAGGCTTTAGTGTAATTGTACTTACAATTTACTTGGTGGGGTGTTTTGTTGGTGGGGCAGGGTTGGCTTCGGACGTGTTTCCATTCCTAGAGACTTTCAGGTTTTCAACAACATACCGCTTCTCTTTTCCCTTTATAATATAAGAAACAGCAGCTTTCCCCTCGAAACCCTCTGACACCACAAGAATTGGCCGTCACCTAACTCGCACTGCACTGGATTAATAAAACAACGTCCTAAAAAATACCTTCCACCACACCGTCTCTACTCCCACTCTCCGTATACCAATTCTACCACACCCACCCCCCATCCACCCTATCCCACCACTTTATCGCTTTCTCCACTTCCCAACTTCCTAAAGCTGTTTTGCGCCTAAATTATTTTTCCAAAATCATATGCGCAGGTACGCACAAATCATACACACAAATCATGTGCACAAATTATAAGAATAAATCATATGACCAGGTTAACAAGAGAATAGAACACACCCCAATGCCGTCTGCGTACAAGTGGGGACGGCTTCCTGCAGGGGCTTTGGGTCACTCATCGAATTCAGAAACCACCCGCCAGAATAGGTCCTGAGCGAATCTTACTCCACTTGAGACAGCCTTCGAACATGCCCATGCTTTCAGGGGAAACTGTCTGAAGCAAGGCTGAGTCTTTGCGCGGAGCTTTCCAGACTATCTCAATCTTAGCAACAATGTCAAAGCTGAAGTAGACCAGGAGATAGTGGTCCATGAAAACGAAATCCTGGAGCAGGAACGCTGAGCGATCCTGACAGATTGGCAGCAATACTATCCGAACAAGTTTGATGAACTCGGTTTGCCACTTGCTGACCTGCCAATCCTGATCGAAGTCTCTGCCCCCCCCAGCTCCCCTGTGCCATGGCCAAACGTTTCCCCGAAGGTACGACCCACAGCGCGGATCGGAAATCTCCTTCAGCGGATAATGAAGAGGTCCTGAAGTCATATAACTGGGTCTTCCACGTTTCCTAGAACCAGCAGAACCCTGTCAATGCCCTCGCCTTCCTTTCCGCCCCCTTTGTCCCCCCCCNTATGTGAGCGGACTCGCCAGTGTCAAGCAAGGATGGCGGAGGGAATCAGGACTATGCCACCCTTGCTATATCGCCGGAACAGCGGATCCGGTTCGATCCCCCTATTGCGAGCATCCCTCTTGGCAAGCGTTAGTACACTGCAAGAACCTGCCCAGAAACGGAAAAGGCTCCAAATTGGACTTGGGAGAAAGAGCTCTGACGTGAGTCTTGTATAGTCAGGTATGTCATCTTGATTCCCTAAACCCCGCCTAAATAATTGCCAAGTTGTATTAGTGACATCTATACTAACATTTAAGGTTGTTTTAGCTTTTCCCCATCCCTTGACGCCTACCGCCGCCGCAGACCGTACTTCTGACTTCCGGCTGACGGAGCACAGTATGGAGTGGGATTTGGACAAGACGGTCCGGGAGGAGGAGCCAAATGAAAATGGTGGACCTTTGATCTATTGGGTAAAGCCCCTGGAGTGGCTCTTGCCGAATGCTGAGGTCTACGAGGGGTGGGAAGATGATGAAAAGCATGGAGATGTTGACATTGTCGATCTCTGCAGGTCTGCTGGCGAGGATGGGAATGGCTCGGATGACTCTTATGGGGTCTACACGGAAGAGAAGGGCGATACGGAGCAGGAGCAGGAGCAGGAGCAGGAGCAGGAGCAGGAGCAGGAGCAGGAGGGAGCAGGAGCAGGGGCAGGAGGGAGGGGGGGAGGAGGAGGAAGCGCTGTCCCAGATGTTTATCAAGTCCAAGGACGGGGACCTCGACATGATGGAAAAGCAGGGTTCAGACGAGAATCCGTTCCGTGCCAGCATGCAGGCGATTGGAGAGCGCCTGCTTGGGTGGGCTATGACCCCCAAGGACTTCTTTTCAAGCCCAGAAGACCAGCAAGACAGCATCGCGCATATTGTTACCAAGAGGAAGCGGTTCCTGGCTGGCAACGCTCGTCTCATCGTTGATCTTGAGGCCGCCGCAAGAGAAGACGCTGCAGAGGAAGGAATTAACCTTGAAGAGATGGATGAGATCAACCGCGAGATGGACCGACTTGCACTCCTCAACATGCCCAACACGCGATTCACAAAGCATGTGAAAAGGGAGGACCAGGAATAATTTTTTTTCATTTGCTATTTGCCCCTTCTTTTTCCTCTTTCTTCATCCCCTCCTTCCTCTTCGCCCGTTCCCCCTGCCTCACTCAGGAGGGCCCCTCCTATGTCCTGTACTTTAGTCCCTTATATTCCCAGCCCATTTAAAAATACCTTTTGTAGATAATAATAGGCACATTGCATGCCACTGCTTTTGCCGCATAATGCGTTGTATCCGCAGCTGCTATGGCTCATACGCATAGAGTAATATGTCATTATATACGCTGCGGCCAACTACATAGGCCCAAATCCATACGCCCAAAACCATACGCCCATATTCATACACTCTAAGCCATATGCCCAAACACATACGCCCAAAGATATACGTACAATGACATACAAACAAAGATATATGCCCAAAACCACACACCCGAAACTATACAACCCAATTCATACTAAATTCGCAAGCACCAAGGTGCTATTCAAATCCCACATTCCCTTACTACTAGTGTAATTACAGAATCCAAACGAGCAAGGTGAGGCTCCCTGTTTCCATAGACAAGCTAGTCTAGGTGGTCTACCAGATAGAATTCCATCTCTGAATCAAAATCAGAATCTACAATTGCACAATGAACGACACCCATAATAACCCTACTGGTCGTACTGCCACTGCGAATCATTTTCATTGAATGGACTGTGGCACGAGTGTAGATTCCTGCCTTTAGAGCAACAAAAATCCCCTTGTACTCCACATCATCACAATCCAAGAATCCCGATACCATCTCCTTCCTCTGTAGCTCCACAATCTCAGACTTGTCCTCATGGATTTTGGTTCCCAACCAATACTTCCTACCCAATACTGGAGTATGCATTCCGGCCTGTGGAAAATCCACCACACCTGCCGCATAGTATCATGAACAAGGTGCAGGGTGTGAGCATCATTGGATAGTTGACTTACAAAAGAATCGTATGACTTTATGACCACAGGCAACTGAGTAGAGATAAGAATGTGAAAACAGAGTTGGTTCAAGGTCGCTGTAGTTGTCCAGAGAGCTCTCTGGGAGGTCATTCATCTCAATAAAGTTACAGTCGGTCCCAACACAAACCATTGCACAAAGCCGCAGAAGTGAAATGGTAACAGGTTTGGTGTACCCTAGTGGGTCGGTTCCAGTAATGATGTGGTTCTCAATACCCTCCATGATTTGAATGGGCGAGATTGGATACTGTGGGGTGTAGAATCGTGGTGATGTTGTGGTAGTGAAAGTGGTTTAGAACAAAGAAATACGGTAGAATGGTTGGTAGTCACTGGTGGGAAGATACTTGAGAGCAGCAGATAAACTCTTGGATGGGATGACGACGGAATAATCAGCAATCCATCATTCTGGAAGCCCCCTGTTAAGGCCAGTCACTTATGGATTGGACTAATCTATATCAAGTTTGAGAAAGCACAAGGAACATCATTTGTGTAAATTTACAAAGGAGAGAATGAAGATATTATTCCGAACCTGATTCTGGAACCAAGCGCCAGGTCATTTTTCCCTTTACTACACAGTGGTTGGAATGACACGGGTGAAAGATTTCCAAGCTTGCGACTTGGCCCTCAATCTCATAACCCAAATCAAGCACTTGTATGATGGCCCGGGATTCAGGTATTCTAAGTTTCAACATTCCCGCTATCCGCCTGCCTCTGACCAATTTGACTGCCTTGCCTCTGTTTGCCTACTTGAATCCACTCAGCATTAACCAGTATCATCGTGCAATCCTTGGTGACTGGCTATTAGCCCAAGGGTTGTCTATATCTCGCTATTAGCTTTTCGGCACTAGTAATATAAGTATGAGTCTTGGACGGAATGCAGTGATGGCATACAGAAAAAGAAGTCGACAGTCTTCCTGGCAAATGGCGTGCGGTAAAGCTCCATTGGTTCGTTTGGACCCAACATTGAGGTCTGAAACTCCTGAATTGGAACTGGCTCCATTGGCGCAGTAGTCATTGTCTCTGCAGATACAGAGAAAAGACTGGACAAAAATAGGTTCTGTATAGCAGTCTTGTAAGTTCATGGGGAATGGCAACTAAGTAATGGGCAATCTCATTAGACAACCCGGTATTTACCTACCAAAGCTACAACCATGAATCAGACTTGATCACTCAGAAAACAAGAGCGACACAATACTATATTTCAGCATCAAGTCCTTGCTATTTGAATTGCTTCTAATGGTTCCCAGAGCCCCAGAGAATTCTGGTGGGCAGATCGGATTGCAAAATTAGGTTACCGTGTAAGGCTGAAGGCGTTTTATGGGAGTGCTCATCTGGGGTTAGTGAATTCAGATAAATGCTCTAATGCGGTTATGTTAGATTATATGCCTCTTGACATTGCGTTTTGACCACTGCTCCGGATTGGGACTAGGATAAACTTACCGCTCATTCATAGTTTATATACCGATATCCAACTCAATTCATGTAGTTCCTGCCGATCTCCATACTGTAATGTTTGCAATTAAATCCAAGAACGATCATACATACACCTCATACGCATAAATTATACTCTCAAAAACCATATGCTCAAAGGTCATATGCACAAGTCATATGTACGAAATCCCATGATCAATTAATACAGAAAGATTCATATGCCGGGAAAGAAATAGAATAACAGAATACAGCCAGGTGAGGTTCTTAGATAGCAGCTCAGACAGCATCTTATAACAGCTCATTGCCTGAATCTAAACATATTTTTTGTAGAAGAGATTACAACTAAAAGACTTCTATTAGGCCAGCTATCAAAAGCCACCAATGATTGAGCGATACTGCGACCCTGATACTCAAGATGCCTTCACAACCCTAATCCTCTACAGCTGGCAGCCTACCCTCCCAGCATGGTAGTTGACGGGCCCACTATGGCAGCAGTGTAAGAAGCTGCACTTCCTTTCTACATGTACATGAAAGCCCAACCATGGACCAGTCTTCGCCTCTATATCTTCTATCTGTCGAATTCAGTCCATACACAAGCGATGGCCCAGTAACACCAACCACAAGACCTCCAGCTCGCACCTCTCCAGCGCCTTTTTCAAGTTCGACAAGACCTTTGCACCCAGATTCTGTTTCACTGCCACCTGGAAACCAAGATCATGTTCGGAACATGCTCCACCTACCAGCTCCGGCTTCACTAACAAGTCATGCAAATTCATTTGAGATATTTGGAAACTTTTATCTCTATACAGAAAAATGTCATAAGAGTTGCATGGAGTAGGGGAAAGAGACAGCAGGATTTGCGGCATATACTGCGAAATATTCTCGCAAGAAGAAGGTCAGATGTAACTCTGATCTTCAAGGTACAGACGTGTGGAAATACTTTCTCCAATGCGTGGACCGCTCAGGCCGTGCCATTGGTACACCACGGGTGATGTGCATTATTTACAGGGAGGTTCTTACTCACCCAAGCGGTACAGGCACCAGCTCGATGCATGATCAGAACAAGTCCTCAGGATAACAGATGTCTAGAAAGTTTACCGGATTTGACAGCAGAAGTTCACCCAGCACAGATGTCCTTACGCTATTGCAAAAAGGAACGAAAACTGCAAACCGATACAGAATAATTGATCTGGTAACAGCAATGGAGTTCAAGTGGCACTGTTTCGAAGAATACTTCCAATAGGCCTTCCTTGCAACAAATCTTGCGTTTAATTGCTCAAAGAACTTTCCCTTCCGCGGAGCCTGCAAACATACTCGTCTAGGCATTGAAATTCCAAGCCCGACTATGGTGACACGACATTTAAAAGAGCTTGGTAACTCTGCAGTGGACAAGGTTTGAACTGGTTTCCCAGTTGACAGAAGGATCTCCCTGTAACGACCCCGCATACATGAGCTATGGCAGCCAGAACCTGCACCCATACAAGCAGTGTGGAGGCAAACTGGTAGGAACCAGCAGGCAAGGAAGACCTTGACCAATGGAGACCTAATGGCCGGGGATCCGAGACCAATAGAACTAGGTGGCTGGGGTACCGAGGTACTGGGATACACCTGGGAGCGGTGTTAGCGTACTTAGGGACCTTGAAGGGGTAGTTACTACGCTAGGCCGGGTAACTGGGCAAAGGTCGGGAAGGTCTATCTCTGGCAACGGAATAGACAGGATAACAGGGTAAAGTCCCCTTGCCCAGCGGGCAAGGTTACCCTACACTCAGGATCAGGTTACCCTACCTGAAGTCCTGAGTTGCCCTACCTTGCAATACGAAGTCCCTTGGGGAGTTCGGGAAAAATGACGGGAATGTTTGTCATGCAAAACCACGCATAATGCCGGAATCTGGGGTTCCGGGGGACGCTATTGGGTGAGCTACGCAGCTCCAAGGAAGCTGTAAATAGGAGACATGATTCCTATCGTGCCCCTCCGGCCCCGCCTGGAGGCCTGGACGTCATGGGCAGACGGTTGTGTAGTTGTGCGCAGTCCAGCAAGGCAGGATCTTTGGAGACCTGCTTGCAACACTGTATACGTCGCTGCCGTCCGGCCGACCATAAGCAGTGCGCAGGATATATAAGGCGGCATAGGGTGGAAGGTGGAGTACCCCCTCCAAGTTGTTCGGAGTAAAATGGACCACAACTGACGGAGTTAACGCGAGTTAACCATGGGGGTCCCAAAGGTAGTCCCGGGTGGTACCAGGGCGACCGGGAGAGTTTTACACCTACCAAGCCCGAACGTGCCCCTAACGCTATAGGCTCTGGAAGGGAAGCATAGAGACACTAAATGCATAATTCCTACAGAAGGTAAGATGGATCCAAGGTGGTGGTCATGGGTAGCGCCCATTGGATCACCCCAGGACCACTATGGACTGCGAAAGACACCGGAAGCCTGGGACTCGTAAATAGTAGATAGATAAACAGCTCTCGGTAGCTTTCGGAGTCAAGAAGAGATCGTTGCACATGGGCAGGGTGTCACAGATAGTCCGGTTCATCAGGTGTCTTGACTCTTAGGCACTGGCAAGGCACTGATGCGCAGAGGTTTTCACTCCAGTGGGCAGATTGATAAATGCACCATGGAAACGATAACTGCCTGAGGTGAATGACGCCTAGAGTGTGTCGACACTTGCATGCCTGAATGGGGTGCTAGGAGATGTGTCGGACCAGCCTTAGCGGAGAAGGGTGTACTCGAATGGTTGGAGTAAACTGATGGGGGAGTTTCTGGCATCAGATAAAACTACTTGAACGTCTATGCGAGGACTCACATACTCCAGGAATCAACCCCCTAGAGACCTTAATTGAGTGAAGTGTCAGGCTTAATGATATTAGGTTTTACTGCTTTCTTTACTCTTACATCTGTGTGGACATTTGGCGATAAGTTTGTAGTAGTTCGGTGCAGTGGCACCTTTGGGATCCATCTTCATAGGGGAGCCCACATTACAGTATATCACTAAGCGACCTGCTCGCTTAACTACTCTCCAGATTAATTGTTTTTCACCTTCGGCACTCACCTTGCGTGAATACTGGTAACCTTGTCTTGAACAAGTAGCCCAAGGTCGAAAGCGCAATGGCTAGTACCGAACTTTGAACTAGAATGGAATCCAACTCCGATGCAGACCTTGACCTTGACCAACATGCCGCCGATACTTTTCGTGCTTCCATTTTTGCGGATGTTCAGGGTATCGATTGGGACGGTCACCAGTTGCTTTTAGAAGCTGCCTTTATCGCGCTACCTAGTGAATCCTTTGATCTCACGCTTAAAGATCCTCGCCCTGCGGCGCTATTGTTTTTCCAAGACCCTGCCGTTGTCCATAACATGACCACTCCCCCGCCGGAAGAGGTCCTGTTTGGCGAGTTCTCGCGGGAGTTCGTCGAACCTTACATGGTCTAGGAGGTAGGCAAGTCGATTGGCGAAGCGAAGCGGGAACTGAGGAACTGGAACACCCAGCAGCAGCAGGTGTTCCAGAAACAGATCACTACGGCGGTGGTGAAATGGATGAAAGTGCAGCAGGAGGCATACCTGTGGATGATGAGGGATCAGCACGCCCTAAAGACTCGGTTGACAGCATTGGAAACGGCTTTTCAGGGAGGGTATAGTATTGATGCTGCGAATAATGTACTGATGTTAGACGCCGCGCCCCCACTCCCACTCGTCCATACCAAGCCGGAGAATTTCAGCATGGAATTGGCCAGGAGAGCCAGAGACGACCAGTGCAGGGTGTACCTTAGCCCGGTCGGTATACGAATGCTAGAAAGTCTGAAAGGTGATGGCTACAGCTATACCTTCTCATTCTCACGAGCCTCTACAGCATCCCTGTCAGTCCCTCCCTCGATCGCTCGCAGTCGTTCGGGCAACCCCACGGTCGGGGCAACTGATGGACAGCGAGTAAGGAAAAGCACGTCAAAGCCGAAGGGTATTATGGCCCCGGATACGCCTGACCCAAGTCCTCGTCCGACCCCTGCTCCCTTCATCCCCCCGAAGACACCTTCAGTTGTAACTCTGATACCCCCTATAGCCGCTCCAAGACCCACACCTCTGCCAGTCCCTGTCCCTGACCCATCTCCCACCGCCCTCTTCAGGCCACCAGCTTCAGCTACACCGGGTTTCCATCCGATACGTGCCTCGTCACATGGGTTCTTTGAACAGGTACGGTGCTATCAAGAGCGAGGACCTGATGCTCTAGCGCAGGGGACCTCTATCCACGGACGGCGAACACCTGCTTGGGAGCCTCCTAGCGCACCGATTATTCCCTCGGCGCCCTCGAAACCAATTCTTCCCTCCAGTCTCCCCACGATTACAAGTGGTGATTCGGACAGCCAAGACGAGTTCTGTCTGTCAGGCTGTAAGTCGCAAGAAACCCGGATGGGGCGGATTCATTACCACTCCTATGGGTGTAGAAAGAATGCACAGACCCCGGTGAGGCATAGAAGAAGACAGAAGGAAGGAGATGGACGACCAACATGTAGGTATTGTGGGTCATGGAGGCACGCTGGCCCCCCGATGCAACACCTGAGTTCTCCAGAGCTGCAGTCATTTCTGCGGATAACACAGGCAGCGCCTAATCCAACTCCTGAGAGTGGGCAACGCCCTGTTCCACCACTGGCATCAGGACCATCAGGGGTTAACCCCGCGGAGGATGGGAACCAGGATGCCCAGGAGGAATGGTTTGAAGGGTACGATAGACCCCGGGAATCCCAAGGCGGGAATGCTGGAGGTGGTACAGTGGGAGCTAGTAGAGATCCAGGGGACTCTGACCATGATAGCGTGGATAATGATGATGACGGAAATTCTCTCCATGATTTGACCCCCTTTCGCACTACCCGGAAGGATGACTAGAGCAACGAGAAGGAACGACGGTGGGACCGCCAGGCCAAGAGGTTAGCGAGCGCCCCGAGGGGTACCGGTTCCGCTTCTAGGCCCACACCGAGACAATGGCAGAAGAAGCAGGAAAAGCTGAGTGGCATCGCGGCAGTCAAGGGAACGGTTACGGAACTCGCGAGCTTCTTGACCTTGGTCAAGGTCATATTTGAATACTTTACGGATTCCAAGTTAACCGACATGGATAAGTTAAACTTGGTAATCCCTCTTCTTGAAGACTCAGCCCGGGCATGGTACCTGGGGTTGCATGGGCACATTAACAAGGAAGCTGCCAAGCGCACTGGCGTTCCTGTAAAGGACAGCAACCCCTTGCGGTCAGGGAAAGGGTTGCGAGAACGGTTGGAACGAAGCTGCGGCAGAGACCAGGCCCAGCAAGATCGATCCCTTCCTGAGTGGCAAGACCTTGTGATGAAGCCACATCACATCGATGAGTACCTGGACAAGATAATTGACTACATGCATAAGCTTATCTATACAGATCCAGTACAGGTACAGGACAAGGTTTGGTCAGGCATCACTCAAGAGGTTAGGAATGCGTGGGCACTCAAGGAGCCAGATCCAACCGACGTGGAACCAGTAGCTTGATCTTCTACGGAAGGTTGAGCACATATGGGAAGACAACAATCAGTTCAGTAACCGAGTCATCCACCCCGCCCCGCTGTCTCAGCCCACCGATAAGAAGGAGGATAGATCCTCGACATCTGGCATGTTCAAGAAGGAGGAAAAAGGTTCAGGTAGACAGAACCAGAGGTCTGCCAAACCTACTCATCTCAACGCGGGGAAACAGGCAAAGCTGGCAATTTCGGGGTATGCAATAGTGCACAAGGAAATCCCGTCCACTTTGACCGAATGCCAGAGGAAGCACAACCAGTGCACCAAAAGGGGACAAACTGGACAATTCTGGAAAACGTGTACCCCGACGTCCCCGGTCGTCAGTTCCTCCAAGCAGGTTCTTGTGTTGAAACGGTCAGCCCCGGTAAGGAAACCTTCGAGAACGGACAAGCGGCTGCAACCCGTTGAAGCGCCATCTCCGGCCTACTCGTCAAAGATATTGGAAGTCCACCAGGGATCATCTCAGATAATGGAGGTTGATACTGGCGGCTCAGAATAGGTAAGAACCCATTCTGCTTGCGGGCTTAACCTAAGCTGACCCAAATCCATAGCTCCACGCAGAATGGATAAGAACCTAGGAAAGGGTTCCGGGATAGGTAAGTACCCCTCTACTGCCTGGATGAATACTGTACTGACAGCACCCAGGGGGTGTTGGCAGGTAGATGTTTAGGGCCACGCATGGTAGACTGGACGATCTTTCCTTTGTTAGGTTTCTGGTTATTTCCTTTGTACTAGTTATAAGCATTTCTTTCAGGATTTTCTTGGCTGGACAGGAGTGTCTTGGGACGTTGTTGCGGTTGAGGCTGGGCGAGGTCTGGCTAGAGGAGACATTCGACAGTGGGGAAGCACTAGGTTGCTTCGCTTGGAACCAGTCCGATGGCGGACCTCTACCAACCTCAGGAAATTGTTATCTTAGTATAAGATGGAATTGGTTCAGGCAGGACTTGATCAAATAAAAGCGTTATTTCCAAGTTTACATGAGGAGGGTTTAGTGCGCGAAATCATGCTGTCGTGATGGTAAACACCCTAGCAATTGTGCTACCATGTATTCCAATGCCTTAAAGGTTTACCGACCCGTTGTAGCCACTCTTGTGTCGAAAGGCAAGAGACCCAAATTACTAAGACAAGATGACTAAGCCCCTAAGGCAGGCAAAGAGGCAGAAACGTGACAGCTTGCCTCGTCACACCAACTCTATCCACCTGGGGGTGAAACCAGACTGGAAGATTGGAGCGCAACAAGTAAGCGCAGAAGCGCTCTTGTTGCTGGATAGCGGAGCTACTGGGCCAGTGCTCAGTAGCTAACAGGTTAAACAGACTTAGGCACTTTGTGTACGTCGAAAGGTACACGTGCCAATAAGCGATGCAAGCGGGAATCACATTCCTGGGTCAGGTCTACACTGTACCAAGTCTTTAGAGATGAGGATAGGTGACTACCACAATGAGATGCGCTTTGAAGTCGCGGATATGCGCGACACAAAGGTGGACGGGTACCTACCTATGTCATGACTGAAGGACCATAACCCAGACATAGGTTGGAAAACAGGCTCACTAACCTTGCGCTCAGATTTCTGCAACGCTAACTGCCTAGCAGAGAAGGGGCAGTTAGTGTTCATGTTAGATAAAGAACTGCTAGCTGAAGATCCTAGTAATGTGTACCTGTTGGGCATTGTACAATTTTCTCCTGAAGAAGGTGCTGATATTACGATCAGGCTACTCCCGGAGTATAAGGACTACAGGGATATCTTCAGTCAAGACCAGAGTGCGGCATCATGGGAGCACTCGAAGTGTGACCATACGATCGAGTTGTAGCCTGGAACTCAACCTCCGTTTGGGCCTATCTAGCCGTTATCGGAAAAGGAGCTTAAGGCACGGTGGGAATATCGCAATAAGATGCTGCGAATGGGAAAGCTGCGGCGCTCCAGTTCCTCTGCAGCAGCCCCTATCCTCTTCGTGCCAAAACCAGATGGTACACTAAGGTTGGTAATAGATTACCGAGGACTAAACAAAACCAGGGTTAAGAGTTAGTAACCTGTACCGCTGATGAATGAACGCTGAGACCGCCTCGGAAAGGCCGTCGTCTTCACCATGTTGGACCTGAAGAACGGCTATTACCTTCTGTGGATGGCAGAAGGCGAGGAATGGAAAATGGCCTTCTGGTGCAGATATGAACTCTATGAATACATGGTCATGCCATTTGGGCTATGTAACGCCCCGGCTACGTTCCAGATTATGATAAATGAGATCTTCCGAGATCTCATGGATGAAGGAGTCATTACCTACATGGATGACATCCTGATCTACTCCGGCACTAGGGAAGAGCATGTCGCAATGGTGAGACGTGTGATGGAGAAATTACGGAAAGCCAGACTGTGCGTAAGCATGAAGAAGACCAGTTTCCACCAACGGGAAGTTGAATACCGCGGATACAAGATCTCCGATATGGGGATCTCTATGCTGTCGGAGAAGGTGCAAACAATCAGGGATTGGTTACCTCCAACGTGTGTCATTGACGTTCAAAGCTCTGTGGGCTTTGCCAACTTCTATCGTCGGTTCAGAGAGGGTTTCAGCAAGATAGCGAAACCTCTAATGGATCTAAGGCAGAAGGATGTCCAATGGGAATGGACACCTGCATGCCAGCAGGCCTTCGATCATCTGAAGGAAGCGTTCATATCCATACCTATACTAGGACATTTTGACCCTGACCGGCCTACCAGGCGGGAAACCGACACTAGTGACTTTGCACTAGGAGCCGTCCTGTCCCAGTTCTGTGAAGATGAGAGATGGCATCCAGTGGCCTATCATAGGGGGAAGTTTCACACAGTGGAGATTAATTATGATGTCCATGATAAGGATATGACTGCTATTGTAGCAGAGTTCAAGGAATGGGATCATCTGCCACGCTCGGTAACAGACCAGTTGGTGACCTATAAAGATCATAAGAATTTGCAATACATCAATAGCACCAAGGTCCTTAACCGTAGGCAGCACTGCTGGGCGCAGTTCCTACAACCATTTAACTTCAAGGTGGTTTACAGTGAGGGACGGTTGAATGAGAAGGCGGATGCTTTGTCATGGCCCAGGGACTACCGCCCTGAAGGGGGGTGTGATTTTCTGCCACAGTTATTTTTTCGCCCAGGACAGTGGGTCGCGAGCCAGGAAATGGACATCTTGCGACCACAGATGTTGCCGGTGTGCCTTGGGTTCCGGCTCCAGTCTTCCTTTACGGATCAACGGAAGGAAGCGATACAACAGGATCAGGAATGCTTGAGGATCCTGAAGGGAACGACTTCCGGTGACAAAGAGGTTGACCGGCACTTTATGACGGAAAAGGGCTGACTGCCCTACAAGAACAGGTGGTATGTTCTCAAGGGTCAGAATCTCAAGCAGACAATCATGAAGGCTGAACATGACTCCCAAATTGCAGGACACTGCGGGACTTACAAAACCATTGGTAGGGTTAGAGCTAACATCTATTGTCCGAAGATGGAGGAGCAGATCACAGACTACGTGCGAACATGTGATGCATGTCAAAGGAATAAGTCCACCAGGCGCAAGAAGTTGGGACTGCTGGAACCCATTGATGTTCCAATACGGCCTTGGACAGTGATTTCGATAGACTTCATCGTAGTGCTGCCAGAGTCAAAAGGGTATACGAAAATCTGGGTCATCGTGGACCGATTTTCGAAAATGGCACACTTCATACCCCTGACCACTGAGGTACTAATCAAGGAACTTGCCTTGATATTCCTGAAGGAGGTTTGGCACCTTGATGGACTCCCAGAGTTAGTCATCTCCGACCATGATAGCCGATTCATGTCCAAGTTCTGGATGAGTCGGATACACATGTTGCAAGTGAAACTGAACGTTTCGACTGCATTCCACCGGGAGTCTGACGGGCAAACTGAGAGGTTTAATCAGACACATGAGCAGTACTTGTGTAGCTACTGTTCCTACCAGGAGGATAATTGGGTTTCGCTATTGCCGCTTGCGGAATATGCGTACAATACCTCGACATCAGAATCCACCAGACTGATGCTGTTCCAGATTAACTACGGGTTTAATCTGCGGACAAACTGGTCGGGTGTAGTGCCTGATAGCCAAGGGATACACCCTAGCAGTGTGCTATTGGTTAAAGAATGAGAAGCAACCTGGCAGGAGATTCGAGAAAGAATCCAAGGGGCACAGGAACGGCAACGGAAATGGCATGACCAGAAAAGGTTGCCAGCTCTGGACTACGTCACCTTGGAGGATGTGGCGGCTGGACGGGCTAAGAAAGCCGACCGCGTGATGTTAAATTGAAAAAACATCTGCACAAAGCCTCCGAGGGAGAAGCTAGACCACCAGATGTTTGGCCCCATCGTGGTCCAACGTCAGGTGGGTACGCGAGCAGACGCGCTCCAGTTGCCCGCCAGATAGAGCGTTCACGCAGTTTTCAAGGTCACCTTGCTGGAACCATATCGTGATGATCTGGGGCCAGGCAGAGTCAAGAGAATTCCTACCCCAGAACGTGTGGACAAGGAGCCAAATTACGTTATCGAAGCGGTGTTGGACAGTCGTTGGTATCGTGGAGCAAAGGCAAGATTTCCTGCACGCTTCTTCGTGTACCTGGTTTCATGGGAAGGCTCTGGGGTAGAGGAGAACTCGTGGGAGCCCTATGAGATGGTAGAAGAGACAGGCTTACTAGCCATTTTGGATTTTCACTAAAGATGTCCGTCCAAGCCCAGGGAGCACAGGGTCTTGCGGGAATCGAGTCGTGGAATTAAGAGACAATGCTAACGGTCCAGGACGGACAGTAGAGAAGAGGTGAGTGATGTAACGACCCCGCATACATGAGCTATGGCAGCCGGAACCTGCGCCCATACAGGCAGCCTGGAGGTGAACTGGTAGGAACCGGCAGGCAAGGAAGAGCTTGACCAAGGGAGGCCCAATGGCCCGGGATCCGACAGCAATAGAACTAGCTGGCTGAGGTACCGAGTCACTTGGATACACCCGCAAGCGGTGTCAGCATACTTAGGGACCTTGAAGGGGCAGTTACTCCGCTAGGCCGGGTAACTGGGCAAAGGTCGGGAAGGTCTATCTCTGGCAACAGAATAGACAGGGTAACAGGGTAAAGACCACTTGCCCAGCGGGCAAGGTTACCCTACCCTCAGGATCAGGTTACCCTGCCTAAAGTCCTGAGTTACCCTACCTTTCAATACTAAGTGCCTTGGGAAGTCCGGGAAAAATGATCAGAATGTTTGTCACGCAAAACCAGGCATAATACTGGAATCTGGGGTTCCGGGAGACCCTAGTGGGTGAGCTACACAGCTCCAAGGAAGCTGTAAATTGGAGACATTATTCCTAAAATGCCCCTCCGGCCCCGCCTTAGGGCCCGGACGTCAAGGGCAGAGGGTTGTGGGGTTGTGCGCAGTCTCGCAAGGAAGGATCTTTGCAGAATTGCTTGCAACACAGTATACATCGCTGCCGTCCGGTCGACCCTAAGCTGTTCGCAGGATATATAAGGGGGCATAGGGTGGAAGGTGGAGTACCTCCTGCAAGTTGTTCGGAGTAAAACGGAACACAACGGGCGCAGTTAACGCAGGAGAACCATGGGGTCGCGAAGGTAGTGCCAGGTGGTACCGGGGTGACCGGGCGAGTTTTACACCTACCAAGCCCGAACCTGCCCCTAATGCCATAGGCTCTGGAAGGGAAGTATAGAGACAGTAAATGCATGATTCCTACCGCAGGTAAGGTGGATCTGAGGTGGTGGTCATGGGTAGCGCCCATTGGATCACCCCCGGACCACCATGCACTGCTGAAGACACTGGAAGCCCAAGACTCAAAAATAGTAGATAGATAAACCGCTTGTGGTAGCTTCCGGAGTCAAGTAGAGATCATTGCACATGGGCAGGCTGTCAAAGATAGTCCGGTCCATCAGGTGTCTTGACTATTCGCCACTGGCAAGGCACCGATGCGCAGAGGTTTTCACTCCCATGGGCAGATTGATAAATGCACAGTGGAAACGATAACTGCATGAGGTGAATGACGCCTAGACTGTGTCGACACTTGCATGCCTGCAAGTGGTGCTAGGAGACGTGTCGGACCACCCTTAGCGGAGAAGGGTGTACTCAAATGCTTGGAGTAAACTAATGGGGGAGTTTCTGGCATAAGATAAAACTACTTGAACCTCTATGCAAGAACTCTCCTACTTCCACAATCAATCCTCTCCAGACCTTAATTGAGTGAAGCGTCAGGCTTAACGATATTAAGTTTTACCGTTTTTCTTACTCTTACATCTGTGTGGACATTTGACGATAAGTTTGAAGTAGTTCGCTGCGGTCGCACCCTTGGGATCCACCTTCCTAGAGGAGCCCCCGTTACACTCACTGGGCACGGATGGATGGACTTCACCCAATAAACTCACATTTCTGGCACTTGTGGTCTATTGGGTCTCGGATAACTGGCAGATGGAGGAAGTGCTAATTGGATTGGAGGAAATAAAAGGTTCCCACATGGGTGCCAATATGGCAGTGATTATTAATAAGATCCTCGCTGAAGACGGGATTCAGGACAGAATTCTTGGTTTCACCACTGACAGCACTCGTAACAACAAAACCCTCTCCGAAGCCTTAAACAATGCCTCAAGTTCACTTTCAATTGACTGGTCCCGGATAGAAAATTACATTCTGTGTATGGCCCATGTTGTTCAGCTTTTTCTTGCTGCATTTATCAGTTCTAGCCAGGTGAAAGGAAAGGATGGTCATATGCCCTCTGGCTTTGGGGCAGATGATATCGATAAGGTTGTGAGGTTGGACAATGGCTTTCACAAGACGCTAGGAAAGGTAATGTCCAAGAGCCTATACACTGGTAACAGTTTTACAAACTGCAAGGTACACATATCAGGGTATACGCACACATAGGCACGGATTTATACACCCAAATTAAAAACCCTGAGGTGTAAAAGAAAGGATATGAATCATATCATAAATCTCAGAGCTCTGGAGAAAGACAATATCTAATTCATCTGGAATGATGCTAAATACTATATCCGAGTCGTTGAAAGGAAAATGTAAATCAGGTTGTGTGTACATTGGCATCAGAAAATGAGTATTGCTATCGGAGCCTCCCTTCAGCACCAGCAGCACTTCCTGGAGATAGAGAATGACAGGGTAGAGATCACAACCATGCTCATTTACGTTGTCAAAAGAGGATAGGACTCCAGTCTAAATATGTTGGAGAGATCTGTGCAGTTGCGCGAATTCAGGAAGGATTGGGTACAAACTTATCTGGATTTTGCGCCACCATGGTCCACCTCCGAAGAATGGAAGCAGGGTGAGTAGATCTTGGAAGTACTGCAGCCCATCCGGTTTTGGACCCTGTGGATGTCAAAAACACGTGGAGTTACGATTCACCAGATATTCCAAGTCTATCATGACATCTTGGATCATTTGGAATCGCAAATAGCAGGGTTGGAACGCAAGCGGATGCGGTGCAAGGTTGACGTTCGTCTAGGTTTGCTGAGAGCAAAACCAAAGGCAGCAGTCTATTACGGTAAAACTGAAAACCCGAGAGGCCTTCTGTTGGGCAGTGGCACTGGTCTCAACCCGTATTCTAAAGTAAACATATTTCGTGAATGGGATTTAGTGTAACAACCACCCATACATGAGCTATGGCAGCCGGAACCTATACCCATACAGGCAGCCCGGAGCTAACTGGTAGGAACAGGAAGGCAAGGAAGACCTTGACCCACAGAGAAGGGATGGCCCAGGATCCAAGATCAACCGAACTAGCTGGCCAAGGTAGCCAGGTACTCGGATACACCTGGGAGAGGTGTCAGCATACTTAGGGACCTTGAAGATGCAGTTACTGCGCTAGGCCGAGTAACTGGGCAAAGGTCAGAAAGATCTATCTCTGGCAACGGAATAGATAGAGTAACAGGGTAAAGTCCCGTTCTCTAGCGGGCAAGGCTACCCTACCCTCAGGATCAGGTTACCCTGTCTTGGGGCTCCGGTTACCCAGCCTAAAGTCCTGAGTTACCCTACCTTTCAATACAATGTCCCCTGGGGAGTTCAGGAAAAATGACCGGAATCTTTGTCACGCGCAACCACGCATAATACTGGAATCTGGGGTTCCAGGAGATGCTATTGGACGAGCTACAGAGCTCCGAAGAAGTTGTGAATAGGGGATATTGTTCCTATCATGCCCCTCCGGCCCCGCCTTGAGGCCCGGACGTCATGGGCAAACGGGTGTGTAGTTGTGCACAGTATAGCAAAGAAGAATCTTTGGAGAGCGGCTTGGAACACCGCATACATTGCTGCCGTCTGGTGGACCATAGGCTGTTCGCGGGATATACAAGGGGGCAGAGGGTGGATGGTGGATTACCTCCTGCAAGTTTTTCGGAGTAAAACGGACTAAAACTGATGGAGTTAACACGAGTTAACCGTGGGGGTCCCTAGGCTGGTCACGGGATATACAAGGGGGCAGAGGGTGGATGGTGGATTACCTCCTGCTAAGTTTTTCGGAAGTAAAACGGAACTAAAACTGATGGAGTTAACACGAGTTAACCGTGGGGGTCCCGAAGGTAGTCACGGGTGGTCCTGGGGCGAGCAAGAGAGTTTTACACCTACCAAGCCTGAAGGTGTCCACAACGCCATAGGCTCTGAAAGGGAAGTACAGAGACAGTGAAAGCCTTATTTCTACCACAAGTAAGGTGGATCTGAGAGGTTGGTCATGGGTAGCGTGCATTGGATCACTCCCGGACCAGCGGATACTGTGGAAGACACCGGAAGCCTGAGAGTTCTAAATAGTGGATAGATAAACTGCTCATGGCAGCTTCCGGGGTCAATTAGAGCCCACTGCATATGGGAAGGGTGTCAAAGATAGTCCTGTTCATCTGGTGTCTTGACTGTTAGCCACTGGCAAGGCACCGATGCAAAGAGGTTTTCACTCCAGCAGCCAAATTGAGAATGCGCCGCAGAAACAATACTTGCATGAGGTAAACGCTGACTAGAGTGTGTCGACACTTGCATGCCCAGAACGGGTGCTAGGAGACCTGTCAGACCATGCTTAGCGGAGAAGGGTCTACTCGAATAGTTGGAGTAAACTGATAGGGGAGTTTCGGGCATAAGATAAAACTACTTTAACGTTTATGCTGGAACTCATCTGCTCCAACTACCAATCCTCATGAGACCTTAATTGAGTGAAGCGTCAGGCTTAACGATATTATGTTTTACAGTTTACTTTACACTTACATTGTGTGAAGTATTGGCGATAAGTTTGAAGTCGTCCGGTGCGGTCGCACACGCGGGATCCATCTTCCTAGCGGAGCCCCCGTTACAGTATATCGTTAAGCGACCTCCTCGCTCAACTCCTCTCCTGATTAATTCTTTTCAACCTTCGGCACTGATCTTGTGTGAATACTAGCAACCTGGTTCAGAACTAGTAGCCCAGGGTGAAAACAGCAATGGCTAGTACCAAACTTCAAACCAGAAAGGAATGCAACTCGGATTCCGACCTTGAGCTTGACGAACATGCCGCCACTGCGTTTCATGCCTCGGTTTTTGCGGATGCAGGGGGCATTGACTGAGATGGTCACTAGTTGCTTTTAGAAGCCGGCCCTATTGAGTTGTCCAGTGAATACTTTGATCTCATGATTACGGACCCTGGCGCTGCTGGGCGCGCATTTTTCAAGACTTTGCCCTCATCTACTACATGACCCCTCCCCCGCCAGAACAGGTCCCGTTTAGTGACTTCTCGTGGGAGTTCGTCGTACCTTACATCGCCCATGAGGCAACCAAGTCGATTGATGAAGCGAAGCGGGAACTGGGGAGCTGGAACACCCAGCAGAAGCAGGTGTTCCGAAAAGAGATCACTAGGCCAGCGGTGGAATGGATGAAAGTGCAGCAGGAGGCATACCTGCAGATGATAAGAGATCAGCACACCCTAAAGACTTGGATGACAGCATTGGAAAATGCTGTTGACACAGTGTATAGTATTGATGCTGAGAATGATGTACTGATGTTAGAGGACACACCCGCACTCCCACCCATCCATACCAAGCACGAGAACTGCTGCATGCAATTGGCCATGAGGGCCAGAGCAGACTAGTGGAGGGCGTCCCTGAGCCCGGTCGGTATACGAATGTGGGAAAGTCTGAAAGGTGATGGCTATAGTTATACCTCCTCATTCTCAAGAGCATCTACAGGATCCCTGTCTGTCCCTCCCTCGATCGGTCGCAGTCGTTCGGGCAGCCCCACAGTCGGGCTAACTGATGGACGTCGAGTAAGGAAAAGGACACCTAAACCACAGGGTAACACTGCCCCGGATAGACCTGACCCAACTCCCTGTCCGACCCCTACTCCATTTATCCCCCCGAGGGAAGCATCAGTTGCAACTCCGATACCCTCCATAGCTGCTCCAAGACCCACACCTCTACCAGTTCCTGTCCCTGACCCTTCTCCTACCGCTCCCCTCCTGCCGTCAGCTTCGGCTAATCTGGGTTTCCATCCGATGCGTGCCACGTCACCTGGGTTCTTTAAACAGGGACGGCGCCAGCAAGGGTGAGCACCTGATGCTCGGTCGCAGAGGACCCCTATTCCCGGACCGCGAAGACCTGCTCACAGGATTCCTTGGGCACCGCTCCTTCCCTTGCTGCCCTCAAAACCAATTGTTCACTCTGGTCTCCCCACCATCATAAGAGACGATTTGGACCGCCAAGCCGAGTTCCGTCTGTCGTGCTGTAAGTAGGAAGAAACCCGGACGGGCTGGATTCATTACCACTCCTATGGGTGTAGAAAGAATGCACGGACTGCGGTGAGGCATAGAAGAAGATAGAAGGAAGGAGATGGATGACCGACATGTGGGTATTGTGGGTCATGGAGCCATGCTGGCCCCCCAATGCAATACATGAGTTGTCCAGAGCTGCAGTCATTTCTGCGGATAACCCAGGTGGCACCTAACCAAACTCCTGAGAGTGGGCGATGCCCTGTTGCACCACCAGCACCAGGACCATCAGGGGCCAACCTCCCAGGGGATGGTAACCAGGAAGGCCAGGAGGGACGGTTTGATGGGTACGATAGACCCCAGGAATCCCCAGGCGGGAATACCAGAGGTAGTGGGAACGGAAATGCACCACCTGAAGGTGGTACAGCGGGAGCCGGTAGAGATCCAGGGGACTCAGCCAATGACAGCTCGGATAATGATGACGATGGAGATACTCCCCACGATTTGACCCCCTTCCTTGTTGTGCGCACGGATGACTAGAGCAACGAGAAGAAATGACGGTGGGATCACTGGGGCAGGAGGCTAGACCGAGCCCTGATGGGTACCGGTTCAGCTTGTAGGCCTACCCCCAAGATCCCGGCAGAAGAAGCCGGAAAAGCCCAGTGGCATCGCGGCGTTCAAGGGAAAGGTTACGGAACTCGTGAGCTTCCTGGCCTTGGTGGAGGTCAAATTCGAACACTTTGCGGATTGCAAGTTAACCGACATGGATAAGATAAACTTAGTGATCCCTCTCCTTGAAGACTCAGCACGGGCATGGTACCTGGGGTTGCATGGGCGCATTAACAAGGAAGCCACCAAGCGGACAGGGGTTCCTGTAAAGGACAGCAACCACTTGCGGACATGGAAAGAGGTCTGAGAACGATTGGAACGAAGTTTCGGCGGAGACCAGGTCGAGTGAGATAGATCCCTTCTCTGGGGGCGACACCCTGTGATGAAGCTACATCACATCGATGAGTACCCGGAGAAGATAATTGACTATATGTATAAGCTTAGCCATACCGATCCAGTGCAGGTACGGGACAAGGTTCGATCAGGCATCACTCAAGAGGTTAGCAATGCGTGGGCACTTTAGGAGCCACATCTGACCAACCTGAATGAGTACCTTGATCTTCTACAGAATGTTGGGTACACGCTGGAAGACAACAACCGGTTTAGGAACCAAGTCATCCACCTGGCCCCACGGTCTCAGCCCACCGATAAGAAGGAGGATAGATCCTTGATGTCTGGCAGGTTCAAGAAGAACGAAAAAGATTCAGGCAGATAGAACCAGAGGTGTGCCAAACCTACTACTTTCAACGTGGGGAAACAGGCAAAGCCGGCGACTTCAGACTATGCAATAGCACATAAGGAAATCCCGTCGACTTTGACCGAACGTCTGAGGAAGCACAACCAGTGCACCAAATGCGGACAAAGCGGACACTTCGGGACAAAGTCTCCCCCGATGGCCCTGGTCGTTAGTTCCTCCGAGCCGGGTCGCGGGTTGCAACGGTCAGACCCGGGAAGCGAGACTGCGGGTACGGACAAGCGGCTAAAGCGTATTGAAGCGCCACCTCCGGCCCCTTGTCAAAGTTATTGGAAGTCCACCATGCATCACCTCAGACAATGGAGGTTGATACTGACGGCTCAGAATAGGTAAGCACCCATTGTGCTTAAGGGGTTAACCTATCTGACCCAAATCCATAGTCCCACCAGGAATGGACTAAGAACCTGGGAAGTGGTTCCGAGATGGGTAAGTACCACTCTACTGCCTGGACGAACATTGTACTGACTGCACCCAGGGGGTGTTGGCAGTCAGATGTTTGGCGCCCCGCGTGGTGGACTGGGTAATCTTTCCCTTGCTGGATTTCTGGTTATTTCCTTGGTTCTAGTTATAAGCATTTCCTTCAGGATTTCCTTAGCTAGGTGAGCGCGTCTTGGGACATTGTTTCGGTTGAGGCTGCGTGGGGTCTTGCTAGAGGAGACGCTCGACATTGGGGAAGCACTGTGTTGCTTCGCTTAGAACCGGTCCACTGGCGGCCCTCTACCAACCTCGGGAAAGTTCTATCTTTAGTATCAGAAGGAATTGGTTCAGGCAGGACTTGATCAAATAAAAGCATTATTTCCAAGATTACCTGAGCAGGGTTTAGTACCCGAAATCATGCTGGCGTGGTAGTAAACACCCTAGCAATTCTGAAAGAGCGTATTCCAATCCCCTAAAAGTTTACCAATCCAATGTGGCTGCTCCTGTGTCCAATAGCAAGAGACCCTAAGTTAACAAGACAAGATGACTAAGCCCCTAAGACAAGCGAAGAGGCAGAAAAGTGACCACCTGCCACCTCACACCAAGTCTATCCACCTGCGGATGAAACTAGACTGGAAAATTGGTGCACAACAAGTAAGTGCAGAAGTGCTCTTGTTGCTGGAGAGTGGAGCTACTGGGCCAGTACTTAGTGGTCGATGGGTCAAACAGACCCAGGCAACTTGTGTATGGCGAAAGGTACATATACTCATAAGCGATGCAAGCGGGAATCACCTTCCCAGGTCGGGTCTGCATTATACCAAGTCATGGGAAACAAAGATAGGTGACCACCATAATGATATGCGCTTTGTGGTCGCGGACATGTGTGACACAAAGGTGGACAGTTATCCACCTATGTCATGGCTGAAGGACCATAATCCAGACATAGATTGGAAAACAGGATCACTAACCTGGTACTCAGACTTCTGCAAGGAGAACTGCCTCGCAGGGCAGGGGCGGTTAGTATTCATGTCAGATAAAGAACTGCTAGCTGAAGATCCAAGTAATGTGTACCTGCTGGGAATTGGGCAATTCTGCGATGACGAAGGTGCTGACATTACGATCAAGCTGCTCCCCATGTATAAGGACTACGGGGATATCATCAGTTAAGAACGGATTGAGGCATTACCGGAGCACACCAAGTACCACCATACGATCGAGTTGCAGCCCAGAACTCCACCTCCGTTTGCGCCTATTTATCCATTATCGGAAAAGGAGCTTAAGGCACTCTGGGAATATCTTAATAGGATTATGCGAATGGGAAAGCTGCAGCGATCCAGTTCCTCTGAAGCAGCCCCTATCCTCTTTGCCCCGAAACGAGACGGTACACTATGATTGCTAATAGATTACCGAGGGCTAAACAAGATCACGGTTAAGAGTAAGTACCGTCCACCCTTGATGAATGAACTCCGGGATCCACTCAGAAAGGCCATTGCCTTTACCAAGTTCGACGTGAAGAATGTCTATTACCTTCCGAGTATGGCAGAAAGCGCGGAATGGAAGACTGCCTTCCGCTGCATATACTGACTGTATGAATACACCGTCATGCCGTTTGGGTTGTGTAACACCCTAGCAACTTCGCAGAGCATGACAAAGGAGGTGTTTCGCGACCTCTTGGATGAGGGGTCATTGCATACATGGATGACATTGTGATCTACTGCGAGAGTATGGAGAAACACGTAGCACTCGTGAGCAGAGTGATGGAGAAGTTGCGGAAAGTAAGACTGTGCGTGAGCATGAAGAAGTCCAGCTTCCACCAACGGGAAGTCGAATTCCCCCGGTACAAGATCTCTGATATGGGGATCTCTATGTTATCGCAGAACTTGCAAACAAGCCAGGATTGGGCACCTCTGACATGCGTCGTCAATGTTCAAAGCTTTATGGCTTTGCCAACTTCTATCGCCAGTTCATACAGGGTTTTAGCATGATAGCGAAACCTCTGATGGACTTGACCAAGAAGGATGTCCAATGGGACTGAATACCTGCTTGCCAGCAGGCCTTCCATCGTCTGAAGGAAGCGTTGACGTCTAAACCTATCCCAGCACATTTTGACCCTGAATGGCCAACCCAGCTAGAAACCGATGCTAGTGACTTTCCACTAGGAGCTGTCCACTCCCATTTTTGTGAAGATGAGAGATGGTATCTAGTGGCCTATCTTAGTCGGAAGTTTCACCTAGCGGAGATTAATTATAATGTACATGACAAGGAAATGACTGCTACCGTAGCAGCATTCAAGGAATGGGATCATCTGCTACACTCAGTAATGGACCGATTGGTGATCTATATAGATCATAAGAATTTGGGGTACTTTAACAGTACCACAATGCTTAACCGAGGGCAGCACCACCGGGCTGAGTTTCTACAACCGTTTAACTGCAAGGTAGTTTACCGGGAAGGGCGGTTGAAGGAGAAGCGCAACGCTTTGTCACGGCGGAGGGACTACCGCTCTGAAGGGGGGAGTGATTTTCCACGCCAGACGTTTTTTCGGCCCGGACAGTGGGTTGGGAGCCAGAAACAAGATATCTTGCGACCACAGGTCTTGCAAGTAAGGCAAGGGTTTCGGCTCCAGTCTTGCTTTTTGGAGTAGCTTAAGGAAGCGATACAAAACGATCTGGAATATTGACAATCCTGAAGGCAACGACGTCCAGTGACAAGCAAGTTGACCGGCACTTCACGCCAGAAAAGGGCTTACTCCTGTACAAGAACAGCTTGTATGTTCCCAAGGGTCAGAACCTGAAGCAGACAATCATTGAGGCTGAACATGACTCCCAAATCGCGGGACACTACGGGACTTACAAAACCATTGTCAGGGTTAGGGCTAATTTCTATTGGCCGAAGGTGGACGCGGACATCACAGACTACGTGCGGACCTGTGATGCATGCCAGAGGAATAAGTCCATCAGGAACAAGAAACTCAGTCTGCTGGAACCACTTGACATTCCAATGCGGCCTTGGATAGCGATCTTGATCGCCTTCATCGAAGCGCTGCCAGAGTCAGAAGGGCATTCCAAAATCTGGGTCATCATAGACAGACTTTCGAAAATTGCACACTCCATACCCCTGACCACCAAGGTACCAATCAACGAGCTTGCCTTCATATTCCTGAAGAAAGTTTGGTGCCTGGATGGACTCCCAGAGTCAATCATCTCTGACCGAGATAGCCGATTCATATCCAAGATCTGGATGAGTCTGATGCATATGGTGCAAGTAAAACCGAACTTTTCCACCATGTTTCACCACGAGATTGATGGGTAAACTGAGAGGGTTAATCAGAAACTGGAGCAGTACTTGCGTAGCTATTGTTCCTACCAACAGGATGATTGCGTTTCGCGAGTCCCGCTTGCGGAATATGCTTACAATACCTGGACAGCAGAATCTACCAGACTGTCACCGTTCGAGATTAACTACGGGTTTAATCCATGGACAAACTGGTCGGGTGTAGTGTCTGATCACCAAGGGATACATACTAGCACTGAGCTCTTGGTTAAAGAAGGGGAAGGAACCTGGCAAGAGAATTCAGAAACGATTCAAAGGTCACAGGAACGGCCACGGAAATGGTGCGACCAAAAACAGTTGCGATCAGCGGACTGCATCACCTGGAAGGATGTGGCCTCGGGGCAGGCTAAGAAAGCAGACCCCGTGGTATTAAATCGAAAAAACATCCGAACCAAGCATTCAATGGGGAACCTGGATGACTGGATGTTTGGCCCCATCGTCGTCAAACATCGGGTGGGTACGCGAGCATATGAGCTCCAGTTGTGTAACGGGGGCTCCCCTAGGAAGATGGATCCCAAGGGTGCGACCGTACCGAACAACTTCAAACTTATCACCAGATGTCCACACAAATGTAAGACTAAAGAAAACGGTAAAACTTAATATTGTTAAGCCTGATGCTGCACTCAATTAAGGTCTGGAGAGGATTGATTCTTGGAGTAGGAGAGTTCTTGCATAGAGGTTCAAGTAGTTTTATCTTATACCAGAAACTCCCCCATCAGTTTACGCCAACCATTCGAGTACACCCTTCTCCGCTAAGGGTGGTCCGCCATGTGTCTTTGAACACCCTACAGGTATACAAGTATCGACACACGCTATTCGGCATTTACCTTATGCGAGTATCGTTTCGGCGATGCAATCTCAATCTGGCCACCGGGGTACAAACCTCTTCGCATAGCTGCCTTGCCAGTAGCTAACAGTCAAGGCACCGGATGAACGGGAGTATCTATGACACCCTTCCCATGTGCAGCTGTCTCTGCTTGACCCCAGAAGCTACCGTAAGTGGTGTGTCTATCAACGATGTACAAGTCACAGGCTTGTGGTGTCTTCTGCAGTATCCGGTGGTCCGGGAGTGATCCAATGGGCGCTACCCATGACCACCACCTCAGATCCACCTTATCTGTGGTAGAAACCAAGTGTTTAGTGTCTCTGCACTTCCCTTTCAGATCCTATGGCATTGGGAGCAAGTTTGGGCTTGGTAGTTGTAAAACCCTCCCAGTTGCCCCGACACCACACAGGACTACCTTTGGTACCCCCACGGTTAACTCCCATTAACTCCGTCAGCTTTGGTCCGTTTTACTCCGCACAACTTGTAGGAGGTAATGCACCTTCCACCCTATGCCCCCT
Source organism: Tuber magnatum (assembly GCA_003182015.1). Lineage (NCBI taxonomy): Eukaryota > Fungi > Ascomycota > Pezizomycetes > Pezizales > Tuberaceae > Tuber > Tuber magnatum. The sequence continues at coordinate 1,305,881 of PYWC01000013.1, forward strand.
TGTATATCCTGCGAACAGCCTACGGTTGACCGGATGGCAGCGATGTATATGGTGTTGCAAGCAGGTCTGCAAAGATTCTTCTTTGCTAGACTGCGCACAACTACACAACCATTTGCCTCTGACGTCCAGGCCTGAAGGCGGAACCGGAGGGGCATGATGGCAATAATGTCTGCAATTTAGAGCTTCTTCGGAGCTCCGCAGCTCGCCCAATAGCATCTCCTCGAACCCCAGATTCCCGTATTATGTCTGCTTTCGCGTGACAAAGATTTCTGGTCATTTTTCCTGAACTCCGTGCGGGACTTTGTATTGAAAGGTAGGGTAACTCAGGACTTTAGGCAGGGCAACCTGGTCCTGAGGGCAGGGTAACCTTGCCCGCTAGACAAGGGGACTTTTATCCTCTTACCCTGTCTATTCCGTTGACGGAGATAGACTGTTCTGACCTTTGCCTAGTTACCTAGACTAGAGAAGTAACTGCCGCTTCAAAGTCCCTAAGTACCCTGACTCCGCTCCCCGGTGTATCCAAGTACCGGGGTACCTAGGCCAGCTGGTTCTTTTGATCTCGGATCCCCGGCCATTGGGTCTCCATTGGTCAAGGTCTTCCTTGCCTGCCTGTTCCTACCAGTTCACCTCTAGGCTGCCTGTATGGCTATAGGTTCCCGCTGCCATAGCTCATGTATGCTGGGTCGTTACAAGTTGCCCGCCAGATGAAGCCTTTACCCGGTTTTCAATGTCACGCTGCTGGAACCATACCATGAGGACCTGGGATGAGGCAGGGTCAAGAGGATTCCTACCCTAGAACTTGTGGACCATGAGCCAAGTTACATTATTCAAGCCGTGTTGGACAGTCATTGGTATGGCAGAGCAAAGACGAAGTTTCCTTTACACTTTGTCCAGTACCTGGTTTCATGGGCAGGCTATGGAGTAGAGGAGAACTCTTGAGAGTCCTACGAGATGCTAGTAGGGACAGGCTTACAGGCCTTGTTTGATTTCCACCAAAGATATCAGTCCAAGCCTAGGCACCATAGGGTCTTGGCGGAATCGAGTTGTGGAAATAAGAGACAACATGAACAGTCCGCGACGGACCGTAGACAAGAGGCAAGTGATGTAACGACCCAGCATACATGAGCTATGGCAGCTGGAACCTACACACATACTGGCAGACTGGAGGCGAACTAGTGGGAACAGGCAGGCAAGGAAGACTGGACCAACAGAGACCCAATGGCCTGGGATCCAAGATCAAAGGAACTAGCTAGCTGAAGTACCTAGGTACATGGATACACCCGGGATCAGTGTCAGCGTACTTAAGGACTTTGAAGGGGCAGTTACTCCGCTAGGCCGGTTAACGGGACAAAGGTCTGAAAGATCGATCTCCGGCAACGTAATAGACAGGGTAACAGGGTAATATCCCCTTGTCCAGCGGGTAAGGTTACCCTACCCTCAGGATCAGGTTACCGTGTCTTGGGGCTTGGGTTACCCTGTGTAAAGTCCTGAGTTACCCTACCTTTCAATACAAAGTCCGCTGCGCAGTGCGGGAAAACTGACGGGAATGTTTGTCACGCGAAACCACTCATAATACTGCAATCTGGGGTTCTGGAGGATGCTATTGCGCGAGCTACGCAGCTCCAAAGAAGATATAAATTGGAGACATTATTCCTAGCATGCCCCTCGGTCCCCGCCTTGAGGCCCGGACGTCATGGGCAACCAGATGTATAGTTCTGCGCAGTCTAGCAAAGATGGATCATGGGAGACCCACTTACAACACCGTATACATCGCTAAAGTCCGGTCGACCCTAAGCTGTTCACAGGATATACAAGGGGGCATACGGTGGAAGGCAGAGTACCTCCTCCAAGTTGTTGGGAGTGAATCCGACCAAAGCTCACAGAGTTAATGGGACTTAACCGTGGGGGTCCCGAATGTAGTCAGGGGTGGTCCAGGGGCGAGCGCGAGAGTTTTACAACCACCAAGCCCGAACATGTTCCCAACGCTCTAGGCTCTGAAAGGGAAGTGCGGAGACACTAAACACATGATTTCTAGCACAGGTAAGGTGGATCCGAGAGGGTGGTCATGGGTAGCGCCCATTGGATCACTGCTAGACTAGTGGATACTGGGCAAGGTACCGGAACCCCGAGACTTGTAAATAGTAGATAGATAAACCGCTCACGGTGGCTTCCGGGGTCAATTGGAGACCAGTGCATATGGGAAGGGTGTTATATATAGTCTCGTTCTTCTGGTGTCTTGACTGTTAGCCACTGGCAAGGCACCGATGCGAAGAGCTTTTCACTCCAGTAGCCAAATTGGGAATGTGCCGCAGAAACGATACTTGCATGAGATGAACGCCGAACAGAGTGTGTCGACACTTGCATGCCCACAACGGGTGCTAGGAGACATGTCAGACCACCCTTAGCAGAGAAGGGTGTACTCGAACAGTTGGAGTAAACTGATGGGGGAGTTTCTGGCATAAGATAAAACTACTTGAACGTCTATACGAGAACTCTCCTACTCCAACAATCAATCCTCTTGAGACCTTAATTGAGTCAAGCGTCAGGCGTAATGATATTACGTTTTACCGCTTACTTTGCTCTTGCATTGTCGGAAGCTTTGGCGATATGTTTGAAGTTGTGCGGTGCGCTCGCACCCTTGGGATCCATCTTCCTAGTGGAGACCCCGCTACATTTAGATGATGCTGCTGGTGAGACAGATTATGAGAAGTCATATAAAACAGGGTTCATCGCATATTATGATCTTCACTACACACCAATGAATGCCCAGTGTCCTGATATGCCAATTCTACGGAGCGGTCAAAATAGTCAATCAAACCACCGGCATATATCGAGATCAAGAACTCTTGTAGTCAATGAGGCACTCATGTATATCAAATCAGAATTGGAGGTCGAACCTTCGTAGCCAGCCACGGGTGCCTTGGATTACATGCCTGATATAAATATCAACTGGGATCATTTACAAGACAAACATACAGGAGTGGTGGAAGGTTAATGTGGGGTGGTTCCCCAATTTAGCCCGGATGGCTAAGGATATTCTTGCAGTCCCAGGGGGCAGTATTGGTGTTGAACACATACTTAGCATGGCAAGAGATGTGGTTCCATATCGCCGCTCGCAATTGAAAAGGAGTGCAATCAGTGTCTCAATGCTTGTCAAGTCATATGAGCATGAAGAATTACGACGAGAGTTAGCAAATTATTACAGCCAACAGGAGGCAGCAAGGTTGGAAGAAATAACAGCAATTGAGAATTATCGTGGTTGGGTAGATAGGCAGGACCAGAGTGATGAGGAGGGTTACGACTGTATCTCTGAAGATGAGGGATCATAAAAAAAAGACACAGCATGGTCTTTTGTTGATCAGGATGGAAGACGGGCATTTGGAAAAGAGCCACGGCCCATCTTGCCTGATCGTGGCTTGGTTGAATGTCAATATACACGCACTCTACCAGATCAAGACCAAGATGGCGGTGCGCAATTGGCAGGGTCAGAAGAGTCAGGGGATGACTATGGAATCTGGAACTGTGCGGTGAATGTGTATGTGGGGTCCCACACTGAGGAAGAATCCCAGGAGGAATAGCCTGAGACTGCGGGAAGGGTTAGTGATCTTGAAAATGACGAACTGGATAACACAAAGGTTGCTAGTAAAGATCCAATTGGCTTGCAGGAAGTTTGCTCTGTGGCGGATGTTAATCTGGAAGCTACCGAGTCATCTCCTATGGTGCTATCGGTGGCCCTGAGAAGAGGACAGGGGGGCAGTACTGGGATTGGAGTTACAACAAGGAACCGCGCTGGAACAGGTGGTAAAGCAAAGAAATAGTCCTGATTAAATAGGTTAAAATCTGCTAGGAAATGTTCCTGCATTCGCAGAATTTGATTAAGGGTAATTAATTGGGCTTCATGTATAGGTTCATTGCCCCTGGGCTATACCCACCAACAGCAATAGGCACAATTAGGGATATGTGTGTATTAATAGAGCAGTAAGCATCACGTGAATGATATAAAATCATGATCACAATTTATTCTGTTGGGAGTGCTATGGGTATAGAATCATATGCTTGGAATCATGTACCGAGTAATAAGTACGAAATTGTGCGCTAATAATCATACGCCGAAAATTACGTTTAGTTGTGCCATACGGGTCATACTTGCAGAAATATGTCTAAAATTATGTGTATAGTCAATATGCACAAAATGATACGCCTGGAAAATCATACGCCGAAAAATTGTAAATGCTATTAGCATGAAATCTCGGTAGAAAAACCAGACTCCAGAAATGGTGTAGGTAATACAAACCTTCCTGGATTAGTTGCTACGGTTTCAACATGTGACCTGTTCACGTAACTACCCTTGCACAATGGTTTCTATTCCCCTATTCCCCCGTTCCTCTATGGCCCTACTCTACCATTCCCTACAAACATAACCACGAGCACTGGCCTACATCGTGGCGAACAGCACAGGAGTAGAAGAACATGATGCAGAGGCCCTCCACACTACCTCCTAGATATACTATAGCCATTGTTCTATATCAAACGCCCTTTATTCTATCCTACTTTGAGCGAGAAGGAACCTTGCTTTGAGCAAGTTTGAGTGGTTCAAGAAAAGGAATATGGGCAGGTTATCAAAAGGGAAGGAGAAGGAGGTTGTGAGGCAGAAATGGAAGCAGGAATACCAAAGAAATGATAAGCAGGTTCAGGAGACTCTTAACATCGATGAGGGTGAGCGCATTCCAAATTCCAGCACGGCTAAATGTAAGATATTATCTACAAGCATTTAATAAAGTTCTATACCTTGCAAGTATATACTGATCCCTTTATCAATTATATTAGATCTCCGGCTGCCTATCCTGCAGCTCAGCGGCAAGATATTATACTGCATGAAATGGAATATTCGCTAGATGTTGATTAAGCCCAGGCGTGATGTAACATATGATCGCTGTGCTGGTTTCTGTAACCAGTACGGGTACTAGGTTATTGTTTCGTGTGCTATCGGTTGGTACACACAAGGTTTTGAAATATTGCTCATACTGGAGATGATAGATAAGTTGTATTTAAAGACCGCTGATTTCCGCGATGGAAACCGCAGACTTCAACTGACAATATTCTAAATATACTTGGTTGAATGGTTACTTCTTTGATCTCCTATTACACACCTTCGAAGGCTTCTTTAGTGAGCAGTGCTCGCTTCTTGTTGATTAAGAAGCAAATCTGCTCCTATCATACCGCTACATGATTAGGGCCTGCCCTGAACATGTTACAGTTTCGATGGCTTGGACGCAATTCTTTGGAGGCCTCAATGTCAGCTGGACTCCAACTTAGTAGAAAACTTTGACCACAAAAATGAGCCTAAATTGCAACCTGTCACGGGCACTGTTGTGATTATGAGGGACAGGTAAGTAATTACACTCGGGGCTGTAAATAGGCTTATACAGTGGTTAAACTATAATTAGGCATGACATCCCATGTGTACTAAATGCCCGGAACAAGAAGGCCAGCTGGCTATTACCTCAAATTGAACCAGTGGTTCACAAATATGTTGCTTCCAGGAATTTAGGAGCATATCATCCCCAGCACGGTGCAAGGGTACACGAGAGCACTATAGACTGGGCACGATACCACATGTTCGAGATACGGCTGCCGCCAACGACCAGATGAAGGATGCCACAACCTTCGGCTCTTCAGAAGGAAACGCAAGCAACAAGCTTAATCCTGAGGGCACTTTAAGAAAGAAGGGCTGTATTATTAAGCACTGCTCATTTGCGCCAAGAATGGAAAGGGGAACGAAGGATATCAAACTCGGGCCAGTACCATCGCAGTCATATGAGTCGAAACTGGCCATTGAAGCACTAGGGGTATTTGCCTAAATGCTTCTACTATTGACTCAAACTGTGGAGGCTTTATTTCATGCTTCCCTGCCTGAAGAGTATTCCAAATACAAGGCTGTCTATGGGACGATTTACGATGGAAGGGCGGACAATATTGATGAATCATTTGGGATATAGACTTCGCGTTCGCTGGTCATGAATGCGAATACCAATAACCACAAGGGTGTGGAAGACATATGCCATAGATGGTGTGCCATTGTTGTACTAGGAGATTTTAAAGGCGGCGATGCCTGCTTCACAGAGCTGGGAGTGAAGATTGATTGTCCTCCCGGTACTATAGACCGTTCCGTTATCTCTTCAACTGCATGTGTGACTGACATATACCATCTAGATTCCGTTATTTCCATGTACTGGTGTGTGGTGGAGCATTACATAGGATCTTTTGTGGACCATCGCTATAGTGTCATCCACTTTACATATCGGGTAGTATATGATGCGTACCTGGAGAGGACCAGGAAACCATTGTGGCAATTCAGCAAAATGCGGGAATGGTGGCTGAAATCACGTGGAAACTTGAATGTGTAGACAGTTGTCTCTCGCTTGTCCTATGTATATGTGAAGAGTATTATAAAAAAACTAGATTTATCCAAGTCAGCGAGGTAGTCATTCACTCATACGCCCAAAACCATGCGCCCAAAAGTATATGCCCAAAATCATACGCCTAAAACCATTCGACCAAAATCATATGCACAAAACTATAAGCTCCAAAGTATACACATGGGGCTATACGCCCAAAACAATAGGCTGAAAATCATCAGCCAAAAGTCATACCCTCTCGGGATCCAATGCCGAGGGGCATATGCTCAATTATATATAACAGTGGTCATGATACGTCGGATACAGCGATAAACAGATTTTGGGCTAGTCATAAGTGATCAGTCATTAAGGAAAGCAGGGCCCCGCCCGGTTGGGACCAGGTGAATTCAAGAATGGGGCTCTGCCTGGGTAATAAGCAGGGAAAAAAAAGTCCCCGCCATGCCCCGTGGCCTGTATAGGCCCTGTGGCAGGTGTGGTGGTGGGGGAGACATAAAATTGTCCCCAGGCTGTGTCAAGGGTAGGGCAGAAAACAGAGAACCCGCCCTATCCAGCCCTGTGATGAACACTAAGCAGGACCCATCACCCATACAGTGCAAGCGGTAATGGAAACAGGGTCACATCATGAAGGCATAACATTCCAAGTGGCACATTTGCAAAAGCATAATGGCATACTCGGAACGCCGCGGCTGAAAAGACACAATCCGAACATCGACTGGGAAAAAGGCCAAACCAACTTCAACAGCGAACTATACACACAGTTGTGCCTGGCAACTTCCCTGACAATCGACACGATCCCTGAAGAACAAGCAATACGTGAAAACCTGAGAACGCAAATCCTTCACATAAATCCTAAACACAAAGAAATAATTCCTCAAGACGAAGGCATAAGGCTCCAAGTGTTGCACTCAAATGCCATTAAACCGGCAGGAGAATCCAAGAAAGTCAACAGGACACGACCTGTGCAGGACGGTCGACACGATGGTACCCCCAAGGGGACCAAAGATGATGCCAACAGGAATTGCAGTAGGACTTCCCGATGGCGCCTATGCACGAATCGCTCCACGAAGTGGTATAGGCACTCGACATGGGATTACAACAGGTGCCACAGTGGTGCATACAGAATATAGGGGCGAGGTACAAGTCCTACTAATAAACCTGATGGACGAAGGACTATACGATCCAAGCAGGGGATCGAGTAGCGCAGATAAGTATCAACAATATCGATACTGGGGAGCTCCGCGAAGTCTGAGACCTGCATAAGACGAAAAGAGGCAAGCAAGGATTGAGAAGCAGCGGACGAGGAACCCCAAAAGACAACACCCCCACCGAGATAATGGAAGAGAAACCTCTGAGCATATCTTTCATATCAGCAATGGCCTTCCGTCAACTTTACCAGAGAGAGGACGAAACAGGTATCCTCAAATGGGATGAAGAGGAAGATGGACCAACAATCACAGAACCATCAACAAATAGTACGCAACTGGCGGTAAAAGAAGCAGCCAAGGAGAGGACAAAAACTCTGAGGCAACTGGTCACGAAAGAATATCACGATTACCTCAACATATTCGCAGAAAACAAAAGCACTCATCTTCCTGAACACCAAAGTGAACATCACTAGATCAAGCTAGAGGAAGGAAAGGTGGCGCCTTTCATGAAGGTCTACCTATTAAGGGAACAGGAATTGAAAGCACTGCGTGAATATCTCCAACAGAACCTGCCCAGACAGTGGATCAGACCATTATCCTCCACAACGGGTGCACCTACTCCATTCGTCAAGAAGAAGGATGGGAAACTGAGACTCTGTGTGGATTTCTGGTGACTGAATGCGGTATCCCAAAAGGACAGGTACCCTCAACCATTGATCGACGAAGCGTTAGACCGGTTAGGACGGGCCAAAGACTATACAAAGTTTAATATCAAGGCCGCATGTCACAAGATAAGGATTCCCAAGGGAGACGAATAGAAGACAGCCTTCAGGGTGTGGTACAAACTATTGGAATATTTGGTCATGCCATTTGGATTATCCAATGCTCCACCAAGATTCCAATGGTGGATCAACTCCAAGTGGAGTGAGTACCTAGACATATGTTGTATCATCTGTTTAGACGATATACACCTCTACTCAGAAAACATGGAACAACACCACGGAGACGTTCCGAATATACCGCAGGCATTGCGAGAAGCCAAGGTCAAGCTAAAAGCTTTGAAATGCGCCTTCCATATGGACAAAGTCGAATTCCAAGAATTCATCGTCACCCATGAAGGAGTATGGGCAGACCTTGTCAAACTAGCGGCGATCAACGATTGGAAGGCACCCCAGATTGTGAAAGCCGTGCAACACTTCATGGGCTTTTGTAACTTCTATCACAGATTCATCGAGGCATTTAGTCAAGTGGCTAAACCCCTCTCTGACACGGGGCAAAAAGGAATCAAATAGGAATATAGAGTGAAACAGCAACCAGCCTTCGACAATATAAGAAAGTGACTTACTACCATAACGATATTGTGACATTGCTGCCCCACGCTACGCATCATGATTGAACCAGACGCATCCAACTACGTATCCTCCGGTATACTCTTCCAACTCGGCAAGGACAGATTATGGAGACTGGTCGCATTTCAATCAAAAACAAGGTCAAAGGCAGAGCAAAACTATGACATTCACGACCAAGAACTGTTAGCCATTGTTCAGGACAAGAGAGATTGATGGAAGTATAGACTAGGAAGTCAACACATGATCTGTGTGATCATGGACCACATGAACCTAGTAGCATTTACTACCACCAAGGAAGTCAATGGACGACAGCTCAGTTGGAGCGAGACATTAAGCCAATACCATCTCCAAATCGAATACCGGCGAGAGAAAGAAGGGGGAAAGCTGGACTCTTTGACAAGAAGACCGGCAGACTTTCTGGACAAAGAAAAAAGACTGTCAGAATGACAAGGAATACTTCTTGCGAACGCAAAGTATTTCCGGAAAGAAGAAGAAGTAGACAGTGGATGCGAATCACTGGATGAAGTAGTGACAGCAATGATCAAGGACGTAGGATATGAAGAATAGATAAGAAACGCCACAGCCCATGATCAGGAAATCAGCGACATAAAGAAGACCTTGAAGGAAGGCCTGAAGGAAATAAAAAATGTAGCCTGTGGGCTCTAGCGGGAAGAAGATGGATACCTATGGTACGATGATAGGATGAGGATCCTGGACGAAGAAGCATTACGCACGGAAGGGGTAGGAAGAAATCATGACATCCCTCAAGTGGGACATGGCGGAACGGCAAAAACGACAATCATGCTTCAACGATCATACTACTGACCATTGATGGGTAAAGATGTTAAGCAATACGTGCCGAATTGCGACACATGTCAATGAATGAAAACCGGTAAACATACACCCTGCAGGCTGCTCAAACCGCTCAAAACTCGGGGGAGGCCATGGCAGTCTCTCGCCATGGATTTCATCACAGGACTACCGGAATCGAAGGGGCAGGATGCCGTATAGGTCCTTATCAATCAACTTACGAAAATGGCAGATTTTATACCATGCAGGACAGATATGACAGCATCACAATTCTTCAATTTGTTTAAAGACCAAGTCTTTAGACTCCATGGACTACCAAAAGATATTACTTTGTATAGTGGGTCACTCGTCACGTCAGAAGTGGGAAAGGAAATCACGCAACAATTGAGTGTCAGCCGACACTGGAGGGGAGCCTTCCACCCTCCAACACATCATCAGACCGAACAAAAAAACAGGATATTCGAACAATATCTGAGAATCTACGTCGATTGCCAGCAAAACGAGCTGACAGAATTCTTCTCTACCCCGGAATTGGCATGTAACAACGCATGACAAGAAAGGATAAAGACGACACACTTCTTTGCCACCTATGGATATGACCCATCATGGATCTGGCACAATACGGAGTGCCGAGAAAGATAACACAAGCCAACGATATGGTAAGGATACACGACATCTTACAAGACGAAATGACTCTAGCACAAAGGAGTCAGAAGGGAAAGAGCGATAAGTAATAGAAACCAGGCCCGAACCTTAAGGTGAGCAATGGGGTGTGTTTGATACCGCGCAATATCCGGACCACAGGCCCTTCAAAGAGGCTGTACTACAAGAAACTGAGGCCGTTCAATATAATCGAACAGGTCGGACTGAGTGCATTTAAACTCGACCTCCCCGCTTCGATGAAATAGACTCATCCAACATTCCACACCCGCCTGCCCAAACCCTACCAAGACAACTCTTTTCCCTCAAGAAGAAACCTCCCCCTTAGCCTATTCACATAGAGGGAGAAGAACAATACAACCTTGAAGAAATAATCAACTCCCGCTTACACTGTGGTAGACTTCAGTACCGTACTAAGTGGACTGGTTATTCACCCGCACACAATCAAGAGTGGTATCCAGCCACCAACTTTACAAATGCTAAGCATCTCGTCCTCTCCTTCCACCAGCGCCACCCGCACAAACCAGGAGCCGACTGTCCACACCAAGGTGGAAGAAAACAGTTCGATGGAGGTGCATAAAGGTGATGAACTCGAACAGAACATGCGAAGAGCACAGAAAGAAGCTGAGCAGGCAACAGCAGAAACCAAGACAAAACATGCGAGGAAGCCGTGGACCGCCTGCAGTGATAACGATTGCAAGGCCCACAAAAGTGATAAACAAAGGCAAAACTGATGGCCCAGCGTGGCCGCCAAAACAAGATACTCAAACAGTGACCAGGAGTGGGCCAACTCCTGGCAGCAACAGACCTCGGAAGGGGAAGAGACGGGGGCCCCAACGCAACCCAAACATGAAAACATCGATTGGCACAACTGGATGCGTAGGTTCTGCCCCTACCACCGATGACAAAAGCGAGAGGCAGAACAACAGGCTCTGAGGATGGAGCCAAGAAACAGGGGGGGGCAGAAAGTTTCTTCTGAGCCCAAAGGCAACTTAAGAGACGCGATCTGCATGCAAGATGCGACGATCAAACAGCAAAAGAGGATGATCTAAGAACTGCGCAGAATGATCAACCACCTTCACTAAACAGTCGACGGATTACACGAGGCAAAGGGAATGGTGCAGGAGGAACAAGGAATGCAGGACCGGGAGCGCAGGATTAGGGGAGAAGTGGAAGACAGGCTCCTGGAAGACTGCCAGAATCCGAGGAACCACGAGTTACGTACAGATAGGTATGTAGCCTCAGTCGAGGAGAGAAAAAGAAGGAGAAGAAAGTCGTATCCTCAGGGACTGAGGATAAGGGAGAGGGGAGCCAATGTCATGATCTGGCTAGAGGAGCCCTGGCCAGGTAATGGAAGCAAGGAACAGGTTGCACACATGACCTCATTTAGAAGTCATGCAGTTAAGTTATTCTTTCACGCACATGACCTCGTCAGAAGGTCATGGGGCTTGTTTATGTTTAAATTGTTTACACGCACATGACCTCACTAGCAGGTCACGGGGCTCGTTTGTATTGATGGCATTTCGCACATGATGTATGGTCGATGTCATGGGAAGAGTCTAGGCTGGCCGGTATGGCTTACCAGCAAGGCAGACTCGTTTAACTTTCCCGCGTAACCTCGTTAGTAGGTCATGTAGTTGGCTTATACGTTTGATTTGTACTGCGTTTGGTTTATGTTTTTACAGATGACGTCGTTTGGATGTCATGGGATCTTTTATGTTTTGACGCACATAACTCGCTTGAGTCATATGATGTTATAAAGGATTTCGCACCTGACCTCGCTTGGGGAGCAGGGTAAGGTTAGTGTTGCGGCAAGAGGCCTATATAAAGTCCAGGGTTTCACAGATAGGTTAGCTCCTCATGTAACGTCTTCAGACCTAGTGTGCTAATCACGCGTTGAGTATGATAGAAACAGGTGGCCTGCTTAGTGGGTAGGAGGCGAGGGCTGTCTAAACTAAAGCAGGCTTCGAGAGGGCATAATAGGAGATCAAGAAGTAACAGTTGAACACAGCATATTAAGAATACTGTCAGTTGAAGTCTGCTGTTTCCATGGCAGAATAAGTGGTGTTGAAATACAAGTTCTCACTCATCTCCAGTATGAGCAATAACATAGTCCCTTTCAAAGTATCCAACGATACCTTTGAAACATAGCAGGTATCAAACGATGCTATCAAATAAAATATAAAATATTCCCAGTATCAAGCGATACCTTCAAAACATAATGAGCATCAAACGATACTATCAAATCAAACATAAAACTTTCCCAGTATCAAGTGATACCTTTGAAACATAACCAGTATCAAACGATACTAACAAATCAAACATAAAACATAACCTAGTACCTCTACCGGTTACATTCCTGGAAACAGAACAACTGTTTAACCAAACAAAACTAATAATCCTGAAAATCAAAATTCTCAAAGAAATCCTGCTCGCCATAATCTTCCTCCTCCACGAAATCATCGCCCAACATGTAATCAGACAACAAACAAGAAGCGCAAAATGCAACTTCAACGAGAAATCCACTCTCATACCAGGGCATGTCACAGTAGTCCCGCACTCTGACATTGTGCTCGCAGATCATGCGAACCATCCCACACTCTTCGCAGTAAGAACAGTAGATTTTAGAGAAATATTCAGAAAATAGGATAGTACCGTGGTTCACTAAGAGTCCCACAAGCTTATAGCGCTGTCCTACACTAAGTTCCACATAGTTTGACATCATTATGGTTTCGGATAGAGGGGTGTTACGTTCTGGAAGTACTAGTCAAGTACTGCGTCCTCCCTTACTTCATCCTTTGCACTGGTCGATTCGAATTCGCTATCTGAGTAACCTGCCCAGAAACCTTCCTTTGCTGGTTCTTCATCGATTTCTTCTCTGAAATGGCGGGTATCAGGCATTTCTGGTGACCAGTATCTCATGGCTGGTCTGGCGATTCCTATCGAGACCCCATGTATATTCAATGGTGTTTCTTCCTTGTTGTGTTCCCACTATTCCTTCACCACTTCCATGCTCTACTCGAGGCCTTCCAGGGGTTCCCAGCTGTCGTCACTTCGTGGATATCCTTTCTATTTCACTAGGAATTCATTATACTTGTACCACTTTCTGTGGTCCAGGATTTCCTCATCCTCGCACTCCTGGTTCTCTTCTATCAGGATTGGGGTAGGGCGAGTATGAGCTCATCCAGGGAATCTTTGGTCATGGTTTGGGTGGTAACATTTTACTGAGGTAGAGTGGAAGACACCTCTGTCGTTCCGATAGGTTTTTCCATCCATCTTGACTGTGTAGTTCTCAGTAAAGTTGTCGAATGCTAGAACTTTGAATGGTACTCCCCATCGCTGTTGTAGTTTCTTGCTCCTCCCAGATGTCGATGCAAATAGAGCTCCATGTACCAAGACCAATTCCCAATAGCTATAGGTTTGTGAGGTCTTCTGCGTCGTTCTACTGTAGTTGCGCTTCGGTGTCTGGCTTGTTTCACAGCTTGGAAGGCCAAGTTTCGATCGGTCTGGTGTCGGTTGAGGTAGTCATCTGAGGTGGGAACTGCTCAGTTCTTAAAGAGGGTTACCGGAAGTAGAGGGTAGTTGCGTCAATACAGTGCCTTGTATGGTGACATGTTGAGGGTTTCGGAGAAGCCAGCATTCAGGTATGCTGCGAGGGTAGTAAGAAGGGGTTCTCACTTCGTCTGGGGTCTGTTGACCATGTTTCTCAGGCTGGTCTTGAGGACACGGATCTTTCGCTCAACCTGTGCATTAGTTTCATGGTGACCAGGTGCTGCTTTGATGTGTTAGATTCCAAGAGATTTGGATGTCTGTTTCCACCAGTTAAATTCGAAGCAGGGGTCAGCATCACTGATTGTTTGATAACGGGTGGCCATGAGGGCTAAAGATGTCTCGTTCCCGGAGTTTCATTGTTCCTTCCACCATGACTGTGGTGTTGGTAGGTATAAGCCACACATGACTGCTTAATCGGTCCACTGCTACTAGGATGATCTCAAATCCACCTGATTTGTTGAAAGGCCCTGCGAAACCAATGGCGATCGACTTGAATAGCTCAGAGGCTGGGTCAAGTGTTTGGGTCCTTCCTTCCTTCTGGTCTGTGGGTTGGCTCCTTGTTCGTCTGGCATATGTCATATTGTTTCACATAATCGCGGAAGTCCTTCCTCATCTCTAGCCACTAGAGGTATTCAGTAGTGTATCGGAGGTTTCGTTCTGCACTGTAGTGTCCTTTGCCATGTATCTCATACGTGACATATTCTCGCAGGGTTGCTCCATTGAATACCTGCCCTTTGGGAATAAACAGGCAGTGTTCACCATAACGGGTTCTCATGTATAACATTCCGTCTTCTATGTAGGCTCCTTCAAGGTCATCTTGTCCAGCACGTCTCATAACTTGGGAGTAGACTGGTTCATGTTGGTAGCGAGATACAATCCGTCGTCTGAAAAGGCTTTGCATTTTACGGAATGTATCGACAACATCCTGTTCATCTTCAATTTGTTGTGCTCTGGTCATGGCTTGTCTTGTATCTTCTTGTTCTTCTAGGACATCATAGAGGGTATGGTGGTATGCATCTATTGGGGGAGGTACAACTGAAACAATCAATTCGTTGTTGTAGATGCTGAGTGATCCTCCATACAGCGGGTCTCCAGCAGGTAGTCCCGGTGGGCTCAATGGAGGGGTCGCCCTGTGTGCTTCTATGACTGGGATAGCAAGGTGTCGTTGTGGCTGAGGGCTTAGGAGGGTTACTGGAGGTTGTGTTAGTTCATCAGATAGTGCTGCCACTGCTTGGGCCATAGACTCATCCCATTCAGAGCCATATTCAGTAGTACCGGTGGAGGGGAGCCGCTCTGCCCCCATCTTGGGTTGGGGGCAAGGGTGCAGTTCCCAGAACTGCGTGGAGCACGCTGGAGAGGAAGGAGAGGTTATGTGGGCCATCGAGGCTAGTACTACAGAAGGGTCCTTGTAGGAGGTAGAGTTAGAGATATCATTATCCTTAAGGGTGTGATCAAGAACGAGTGGGGGAGACTGGTCATTCGAGTCCTCATAGATGCGGGAGAGTGCATCAGCTAAATAGTTTATCCACCCTGTACTGTACACCACCTTAGCATCGTATTCGCTTAGTTCACTTATCCAGCGAGTCCTTTGTCTGCCAGGGATCTGATCAGTTTTCAGGTTAACCAGGGGCTAATGGTCCATGATGATTGTAAATTTGGAACCCATGAGCATATGGTTGAATGCTTGGAGCCCATCAATCACCACTGGTGCCTCCTTGTCTGTTGTGCCATAGTTGGTTTATGAGTTTGTGAACTTCCGGCTGTGGAGTGCTGTAGGGCGAGCTGTTTCATGTGTTGGCCCCTGGCCAATCCATGCTCCAACCCCAATATCTGAGGCATTGGTTATTAGCCATATGGGCTCTTCTGAGTTATAATTTATTGGTCTGATCACCTGCGCTTGCTTGATCAATTCTTTGATGTTGGATAATGCTTTATCATGTGTGTCCGTCCAGACAAACTCTGCTTTCCCTGTCAGATCCGTAAGGGGCGCCATGACAGTAGCATGGTGTGGTAGGAATTGCGCAATATAGTTTACCAGACCAAGGAACCACTGTAGCTCCTTCTGGTTTCTTGATGTGGCCCATTCCGCAATCAAAGCCAGTTTCCCAGAGGAGGCATGAATCCCTTCTTCGTTTATAACATGTCCCAGTACTTTTAGGGTCTTTGCGAATAGGGTGGACTTCTTTCTCCCTGCATAAAACCTTGCCTGCTGCAATCGTTCACATACCTTCCTGATATGTTGCATGTGTTCTGCTTCTGTATTGGAATAAATCAGGATATCATCAATATACACTCACACAAAGTGGTGTAGAAAGTCACTGAGTAGGTCCTCCATTGTGCGCATGAAGGTGGAGGTGCATTCATGTCACCTTGCCATATGACTTTCCTCGCAAATCCGCCAAAAGGCATTTTGAAGTTATTAAACTTCTCGCTTCCAGGTTCCACTCGGGTCTGGAAGTAAGCATCGCTAGGATCTATCTTGCTTCGGAATCCCGCCCTTCCTACCGCATCTAGGATCTGTGTCTGGTTTGAGATTGAGGAGCTGTCCATTACGGTGTTATTATTTTGTAGTTTCAAGTCCACTAGTGGTCTAATCCTTCTATCGGATTTCGGCTGAACGAATATAGGCCCTGCCCCACAGGACTCAGTTCTGAAGATAACTCTGGTCCTTAACTTCTGATTTATCTAGTCACAAAGTTTTCCTTTGTATGCTTCAGGTATAGTGCATGTCGGTTGGTTTCAGAGATCTCTTGTATCCTTTAGGCGAATGTGGTGGTTCATTTTTCTAAGAGGCGGTAAAGTCTCCGGAATCGTCTCACGGAATACATCTGCAAACCCAGTTAGGATTTGCTGCTGTTTGGTTTCGCAAATTGCCACTCTGAACTCTGCACTTGTTTGTTTGCAAAGCACTCGGACCTTTTTCTCAGGCAGTTCGATTGCCGCTTCAACCCATCTGATAATACCTTTGTGCCAGGTCAGGAATGGCATTCCGATAAAAACATTATATTCCGCTAAGTTCCCAACCATCATACTTTAGTTCGGTACCTGGGCCGATCCAAGCTGAATGGTGACTTTTCTAGTTTTATGACTTGTTGATCGTGATCCTTTCATGGCCCTGTTCAGGGTGACCAGTTCTTTCATCGGGTGCATGGGAATGCCCTGGGTTGTGACAAAGGTGATTCTAATAATCTCTGCGCACACTGTGGCGGTGTCAAACAAGACCCTGCTACGTGCACCATTTATCAAGATGGTTCCTTCCAGCGGATGGTGGGGGTGTAGAGTAGGGGCTGGAAGGGTTCGGTAGCACTCAATCTCAGTCTCTGCATTGACTGAGTTGATTTCCACCTCCTCAAACTCCTCTATTTCCACCTGGTTTGATAAGGCTTCTGTCTTAATCGGTCGCTTGGTGGGGCAGTCTTGTGCCATGTGTCCTGTCTTCCCACACTCAAAGAATTCTCCATTCTCCTTTCGCCTTTGTTTGGAATTCCTGCAGACCTTGTTCTGAGTTGGCTTCGTCTTCCGCTCCTGTTGGTGTTGCTTCTCTTGTGGTTTTCCTTCACGCCTTGCTGTACTTTGCTTTCCATAGGCGCCAGTCTCATGCAGGATGGCGTCCTGCCATTCTGCATTTACAATGATGTCATCTCTCTCATCGTCTTCCAGTTCCATTGGTTTTACCACTTGCCTATGTCGTGTATCCATAGTATCATAGAATCTTTGTTTTAGCATATAGTTATTGACTGTGAATTCTGGTATCCGTCCTTGGTACATTGGGAGTTCTGTTGCTATCTTGGTGATCCTCTCTGTCCTGCCGTTTCGTACTTGCTGAATGTTATTGAAGGCCTTGAATAGTTCTTCTCGATTTTGGCTGGATTGGAATCGTTTCTGGAGGCATTCCAGTACTGTTTGTCTACTGATATAGTCTCCATCCTCGTATTCGTCCATGCATTGATGGTATGCCTCCAAGGCAGCTCCTTCCCAGAACGCTCCAATATAGAGTCCTGTTTCTATGGCAGATGTCTTGATTCGCTGTGTGAGTAGCTACTGGCGTATCGAGGTTTCCCATTATTTGAATGCCTCTGGTTTGATGTCATCTCCCTTTCCACTGCACCTTTCTGGCAGTGGTAGCTTTATCTTGGGCTTCTTTCGTGGCTGGTCATCAGCGCTACCAGTTGGGGGTACTGGGGGGGGCTGGCCTTCTGAGTTAGACATATCAGATTCGCTGTCGTTGCTTTCGCTGTCCTCTGTTCGAGAGGAGTTCTTTGGTGATAGTGGGGGGTCTTCCGATGTTTTAATTTGTTCTTCCTTGGGTTGCCTCTAGGTTCGTGAAGCCTGGTCTTTCGCAACCTACCTGGCAGCTTCGTCAGTGCTGGACCCTACCGTATCCCTTGGCTCTTTGCGTTGTCTGGGGCGTTCTAGCCCTTCCTGTGGGACTTGCTTCCCACTCCTCATCCTGAGAGTTTCCATAGTGTGTGCTGGTAAAGCCGACCACCGTGGGTTCTGCCGCTTCGAGCTGCTATCGTTTTTTCGTGGACGTCTGTAGGTTGATCGGCCCTCGTCCAGGTACAAGATTTGTTACCACTTGCAGAGGTTAAAAAAATGTAACATGTTCACACCTAGGGTGCTAATCAGGCTTCAAGTACGATAGAAACAGGTGGCCTGGTTGGTGAGCAAGAGGCGGGAGCCGTGTAAACGAAAGGAGGCTTCGAAGGGGCGTAACAGGACATCCAGAAGTAACCGTTCAACCAAGTATATTAACAATACTGTCAGTTGAAGTCTGCTCTTTCCATCACGGAATCAGCGCTGTTTAAATACAAGTTCTCACTCATCTCTAGCATGAGCAATAGCATAGTACCTTTCAAAGTATCCAACAATACCTTTGAAATATCGCGGGTATCGAAAGATCTCTCAAATAAAACCTAAATCATTCCCAGTATTAACTGCTACCTTCAAAACATAACACGTATCAAACGAAACTATCCAATCAAATATAAAACATAACAAGTATCAAGCGATACCTTTGAAACATAACAAGTATCAAACCATACTACCAAATCAAACATAAAATATTCCCAGTATCCAGTGATATCTTTAAAACGTAACAAGTATCAAACCATCCTATCAAATCAAACATAAAATATAACCTAGTATATGTATCAGTTACACCTCACACAACCATCTATCTATCAATCTCTACTACCACCTTACGTTCTTTACAATACAAAAACCTTTGCGCTCCAACCACTCCCGCTGGGCAGATCCACTATAGAGTCATGAACCTATCCGCTACACGGATACCGTCAAGAAGTCAAAACACCAATACTCTCAGCACTGCTGAGAAACTGATTCTTAAGTGAATACTAGGACAGGGCCAAGAGTCTCATGGAGGTCTTGGACCCAGGGCAGAGCAGTGTGGGTACCGAAACGCCGTTACCTGTCACAAGTATAGGAGTAGTAGGGAACTGTAAGAATCCATCTTACCTGTAGTAGGAATCATGCTTTTAGTGTCTCTGCATGTCCCTTACAGCGCCTATAGTATTGGGGACCTGTTCGGGCTTGGTAGGGGTAAGACTCTCCTGGTCGCACAGGCACCACCCGGGACTACCTTCGGGGCCCCCAGGGTTAAGTCCGGTTTGCTCCGTCGGTTTTGGTCCGTTTTACTCCGAACAACTTCCAGGCGGTACTCCATCTTCCACCCTATGCCCCCTTGTATATCCTGTAAACAGCCCACCCTTGATGGGATGGCAGCAACGTATACAGTGTTGCAAGCAGGTTTCCAAAGGTTCCTCCTGCCGACAATGCACGCCACCACACAAGCATTTGCCCATGACATCCGGGCCTCAAGCGGGGGCCGCAGAGGTATGATAGGAATATTGTCTCCAATTTACGACTTCTCCGGCGCTGCGTAGCTCGCCCAATAGTATCTTCCCAAACCCCAGATTCCTGTATTAAGCCTAGTTTCGCATGACAAACATTCTAGTCACTTTTCCCTAACTTCCCACAGGACTTCGTATTGCAAGGTAGAGTAACTCAGGACTTTGGACAGGGTACCCTGAGCCCCATGGCAGGGTAACCTGACCCTGAGTGTATGGTAACTTGGTCCTGTTAACAGGATGGTTTTACCCTGTTACTCTGTCTATTCCCTTGCCGGAGATAGACACTTCTACTTTCTCCAGTTACCTAGCCTAGCTGGGTAACAGCCCCTTCTGAGGTCCCTAAGTACGGTGACACTGCTTCCGGGTGTAGCGAGGTACCTAAGTACCCTGCCAGCCAATTCTGTTCATCTCGGAGCCCCCGCCATCAGGACTCCGTAGGTCATGTACTTACTTGCCGGCCAGTTGCCGGCAGTTCACCTCCTCACTACCTGTACAAGTGTAGGTCCCGGCTGCCATAGCGTATGCATGCTGGGTCATTACAACCCAATCCTCGGCCTACTGCAGTCGAATTACCCAGTTTTGTTCTGAGATCAGTGGTTTTCTCCTTGTTAAACCACTGTGAAATCCTTCTTTACCCAGAGCCATCCTTATCGCTTTTCTTCCTAACCCCAAATCCACCTCTTCACCTAGTTCTGGAAAGGAAAGCCACCTGTTTTGAGCTGACATACATACACATTTAATAAGGTCTTCTATCTGTGGTTGGGTGAGGGTTGCAGGGTGGCCAGGTTGCTTGGTTGGAGTTGCTGGTGACATACATGCATACTGAATTTGCTGTTGGGAAAATCCTGTTTTTTGATGAATCTGCTTATATCCCCCGGCTATAGGGCGCAGGAGCTCGCAGTCACATCTTTGGTCTTGAGTTAAGTGCAGCATATTCATTGATAATCATGAAGTATAAAAAGGATGCTGTTATGAAATAATCTTTTACTTTGCACTCATCGCTTTTGCTAATCTTGACACTAGCTCTTAGTTTAATGCTATGATCCCTGCTAGTGGAGTACCCCCTGCTAGTGGAATATTCAAAACTTAGGCGCTGTACCTCTGTATGGAGAGTAGTATATTTATCCCATGTGCCCGAGTACTTAGTTGAGAAGTATGACAGCAAACCTTGTTCAACCCACCATTCAAGAACCAGCAAGCAAACACAACACACCATCCCAGTTGCACGAACAACAAGGTGAGTCCGTTTAATGTCGTAATATTATTGTCTATTCATGACTGGCTTACTAAATTGTGAGAGATAAGCAGTAACCGACCAGGTTCAGACTTGCCACCAAGCTAGTACCTGTGTCCGCAAGCATTTACCGTTACCGCCCTCACGAACAGAGCACTGCGAACCGGAGATGAACCCCCTCCCCCAGACTGGTACCTTTATTCGAGAGCAGCCTAGAATCTTCATCATGACCACCACCAGCTGCCAATAGACCACAGTCATTCATACCAACAAAAGGAAATCGTACGCGCAACCGAACAAGCAAAGCAAATCATCAAATCACGCGAATGCCACCAACCAAGCCAAACCAACCAATCAATACACCCCCACAGGAGCGGAGCGTGCCGACCCCAACGTCAAAGATGGTCTAACCATTCCGCTCCCCCAAGGACTGCGTGCGTGTGTGTCTGTGTGTCTGTCTGTGTGTATGCACGCCACAGAGCCGGACAGTGCAAAAATCAACCCTAACTAACCCAAATATGGCCAACTCCAAACCAGTGCGGTATCATACCGTACCTGCACTCGAGTAGAACCCATGAGCTCAAAAACTGTTCCAATCAACTGGCACTACCGCCGCCACCCCAACAGCCACAACAGCCACAGCCCCGTTGGGACATGGGCCTGGCCGCCCGTGGCCGCATTTCTCAAAAAACATACCCAGATCCACTTCCCAGAAACTCATACAATACCAACCGCACACGTGTGCTAAACATTCAGATACTTAACCCTGTAGTATTCGAAACCTGCACTAGGATGCTAACCCCTGAGACACCGATCACCACCGAGTCTTACACTAAGGCTGTGCTGCCTTTTTATCGGATATATGAGGAGGAAGCAGCGGGCGTTTATGGCTTTAGTGGAGATGGGGACGGGGGGATAAAGAGCTTGGACATAATTGATCAGAAGGTTTGAGTTTTGGCGGATGTAAAGGTAGATCCTAGGAGGCCGACAGTTTGTTTGAGATGTAATGGATGATTGGTTGATTGCATGTTTGTTTTTCCATCCCCCCTCCTCCCTTTCCTGGCTTCGCTCTTTCTAATAGATGGGTTGCTGGTTTGTAGATTACGCAAATGTAATCATGCCTTCTGTGCGGAGTGTGTTCGGGGGAAGATAACCACGTGCGAGGGGATTATCTGTGCGTTTTGTGGTAGGGTTGCTGAATTGTTGGTTGGGATTTCAGCACCTATGAGTATGCCTGGCGCGGAGGATCTAGTGTTGACCAATATTATAGTTTTGCAGGAGAGTAAGGTTGTGGAGATAGGTTGAGTGGGTTTCTTGGAGTGGTATGATATATTGGTATCACACGGAAATAAGGGTCTCATTTTGGATAATGGGAGAAGGATGATATTATTATACCCGGAAAGGCGCCTAGGGTAGAGTTAAGTTTGCGGGACACCGGCCAAGCTTGTAACCATAGTTTTGAAATATAGATATATAAAGTCACCCCGCAAAAGTGTTGGTGAAATGGGCTTTTTAGACCAAAAATAGCGATTTTTTGCTGTCTGTTCCCTCGAACCCGGCTAACATTATGATGTCAGGTATCGATACCGGCGTGTTCTTCACTGCGGTGATGCCGGGGCTGTACGCACAGTGCTTGAGTTTGTTGACCGAGCAGCGGAAAAGGTTGGGCAGTGATTGGGTGCTCGACCGGGGTGGGGGGGAGCAGGGTGTTGATAATGTGCTTGATGTGGGGGGTAGGGGCACTTGAGTACTTGCTTGGCAGAGAATTGTCCAAGCGGAAGAGGAGAGAAGGAAGGATGAGCTTCCGGAGAGAACAGGGAAGCCGCCACCTGGCCCAGTTGGGAAGGCTCTGCCGGTTGTGAGGGAGAGGACTGGATTGCGGGCAGTTGTAGTCGAGGCTCTTGGATGATACTCTGTTTGTTCCTCGAGTGCCGGATATCTATTTTGAAAACATACCCTACACGCTGGGCGTCATAATGGAGAAGGATAAGGCCCAGCCGAGAAAACTCTACGATCTGATCATTGCTACAAACAGAATCCTCCGGATAGGAAAGTCATTTTTTTGCCGCCAAACCATTGAACAACTCTGGTCGCACCTAAATCCGAATGGCTGCGCCCTTTTGATTATCGAAATAGGCACCACAATGGGCTTTGAGGCTGTCCCCTATGCCCGCTCCATCGCACTACCGTAAAATCTCAAATAATTGAACAATGTGCTATGAAGTGTAATTAAGGTGAGTCATGCCAAGTATTAGGAACAGGATTGTTCAATATCAGTTCCAGAAAGTCATGTAACTAATCTAATTATAGGAAAACTGGAGTTCATCTTCATCTTCTTCCTCAAGCTCCCAATTATTCACTTCAACCTCTTCTCTAATCTCCCAGCTCTGCAATCCATCTTTTAGAAACTCTGTCACTAACCCTTTTACAGATATTTCTATGTCCTCACTTCCATCAAGTGGAAGTGAAGACCTACTACCTGAAATACCTTCTGAACAACTTCCCCCTGTTCCACTGAAAATCTCTCCCACTGTAATAGGCAGTATTGGTACATGGTCTGGAGCAGATAGTGCAAGACATACCACAGTAGAGAGGAGGAGAGTCAGGAACAGGTGTACAAACAAGACGTGTTTATGTTAAGGTTTGAAAAGATTAGGAACAGGGTTTCAGGATTCAGGGTCAGGGCTCACAGGTTCTGGTTATATATAACACAAACTATGGTGCAAGAACGGATAAGTGTGTACCTCATTTGAGGGGGTTTCTAAGGGAACCTAACCTACTAAATACTTGTTCAGAGCATGTAGGGAAACCATAGAAAGATGGCTAAAGTAAAGCAGAATAAAAGTATGGTTTTTTCATTTAGTAAAAGGAAGTGGTGGAATTGGTATCCTAATTTAAAAAGCTCAAGATTTTGGTGTAGATTCACAGTCTTGGCATGGAAATGCAACATCAAAGAATGACTAATCTGGTTATCTGAAGGTACAATAATGTAAAAATAGAGAGAAAGGAACAGATTTTGAGTAGCACAATACATACTATACTACAACAAACATTACCAAAGCCAAAATGGCTGGAATCAAAAAACACACTGGCTAGTACTGAAGCGCTAGTCATCTTGGAGGCTGGCCCGAAAAAGGTGCAGCTGGTTTCACTTCTAGTGAATTGTTATGCCCATCAGAGATGGCAATTGAGTAGGAAGAAGTTATTTAGGGTGAGTTTCTATTCAATCAATATTGAACTTAAAATTGTGACTTTTAGTATGTATTAACAGAGTAATAATGTGATATTTTAGTTATTCGTACAAGTCCCATATGGCTTGGTAGAGGAGGAAAGACTTCTTGTCGACTAACCATTTGAAGACAAAATGAGAAAGTCGAAGCAGAATAAAGTACTCAGGGACTTGGTAGCAAATAGTATCCAGGAGAAGATGTAGCAAGACAAGGATATTTGTGGAGAGATAGGGAGGAGCAGCAGGGTGGGCAGGAGCAACAGGCTAAGATAGTGGGGTTAGACATGGTGGAAAGTAGTGAGAAGTAGGTGGATATGGTAGAAGTAAATAAAGAGATGGGAGGGGAGAGTGAAGTGGGACTAAATGGGCAGGAGGGGCAGGAGGGGTATGAGGAGTTGGATGATCTGGAGGAGCAGCAGGGGCATGTGGGGACAGGGGAGCAGGAAGAGCAAGGGGCTGATAAAAGGGATAGCTTGGTTGAAGCTATCAGGAGTTGGCTGATTTTATCCCCGTATCAAAGCAGTCAATTCAAGTATTGTATTCTCACTCGAGGTATGTATATTTTGAACACTGATTCTCTAGTTTAGTTCAAAAGGCTTGTTTACTTCTTAGGAATCCATGATATGTGAAAGCATTTTAACTGGAAGCACAACAAGCTCCAAGGTCAAGATCTTGTATATCATATACAAGTTCTTGAGTTCCTGGAATTCCAGATATATGGATAGCATAAACTGTTTGGAAAAGATTCTGTCTGGATACCGCTTCGATTATTGCAACAACTAGAGGCCAGAGAAGACAATACATAACGGTATAATCCAAAATACGAAGAGTTCAATCCAGAGCCATATGGTACCTCCGCCTCTAGAGGGCAAGGCTCCCATGAGACACCGCCTGATTGATAATGAAGGGATGAAACCAGCACTATGCGAATATCTAGCTTGTGCAGAGGAGAGGGGAACTGGACAAAGTGTTGCCTCAGCCATTTCAATATATTGGCAGATGGGAATTCTCCCTTTCAAAGAACAACCGCAGTTGAAAAAGCCCCCTAAACCATACATGCCAGAAACAAATGCCCTGTTGGTAGAACTGGCTGAGTAGACAGGAGCAGAGAGATGAGTTTCAGAAAATAGTAAGCTGCTGAACAGCTGTGAAATGGCTCTATGAGATGGGTTATAAATTTTGCAACACATACAAAAGGGTCTAGAAGAATGGTCACAAGTGTACTGATGTTTCTCAGTACAGGCAAGAGCAGTTCTTGCCAGCCATCAAGGCCTTGGAAGACAGGATAGTGTGTTGGGAACTTATTGACAGAAAGGGAGGTGAGGCCTTACAAATGATATATCCAACAAATCTGCCCCAAGGAACAAGGCCTATTGTCCATGTTGTGCATGGTGAATCAACCTTTAATACCAATGATAGCAGGTTAAAGATGTGGATCAAAGATAATAATATTCCATTGAAAAGGAAAACTTATGGGAAGAGCATAGTGGTATCTGATTTCCTCATACCCGGAGCCCGACTCAGAATGCCAGAAAATGCCAAACAACCACCTATTTCAGACTATGGAACATCTAATGAAGGGCCCAAGCATCTGGACTCCTATTTGGCTACCTGTTCAATTGAATATGAAAGTGACACATGGTGGGATGGTGACCAATTGGTTGACTAGGTATTGCGCCTAGCAATACCCCTGTTTGAGAGTGCCTTCCTAGGTTGTCAGGCCTTATTTCTATTTGACAATGCAACAAGTCATTCAGCATATTTACCAGATGCATTACAGGCCTCTTCTATGAATTTGTGCTCAGGTGGAGCTCAGCCACTACTTAGAGCTGGTATAAATGCTATGACTGGGGAAGCCCAAACTATGGTAAAGTCAGATGGTACATCGAAGAGATTGCAAAGTGTCTTGCAGGAGAGAAATTTATGGAGGCCAAGATTACGAGTTCAATGTCACCGCCCTGATGGAAAAACGAACAAGGAGTGTCTTAATAGGGGAACATGTTGTGCAAGAGCATCAATTGCACAGGAACGAGATTTCAAGGCTCAAAAGAGCCACTTAGAAGAAGAGGTTGAGTTGACCTGTCAATTAGTTCACTTCTTTCTGAAATATCATTGCAAGGTCAATTTTATTGAGTATTATTGGGGTGCAGCAAAACACTATGCTTATCAAAGATATGGATATGACACACAAGCATTGTGTAAAATTGTACTAGGATATTGGAATTTGGTCCAACCAGTACTTAGCTGAAAGTATTGAGCTCATACAGAAAGAATGATGAGAGTATATTATGATAGGATAGCTTAAAGCACTGCAGACTTTAAAGAGAAGGTAACCAAGTCTTATAAAAGCTATCGCAGAGTTTCAAATTCTCAAACTGTATAATAGTCTTGAATTAATAAAATATCTTCTATGTATTTCTATATACTATATCACTTATACTTCTTCATAGTCGATCACTGACCGGCTTAGCACTTTTTTTGCACAGCCACTAGTGGGTTTTACTGTGCCACATAGTACAAACTCTTCCATTCTTGAACTGTACCATGGTGAAATGGCCATGCCGCATGATTACTGGCAAAAAGTCATGTGTTCGATCCGGGATTCTGCCAGAGTAATTGGGGAATGAAATAATTACTAACAAGGTGTTCATGGTACAAAACAGTGAATTACACTAGCATTCAAGATTACTGACTGAGGGAGATTCACTGCATTCCCTAGATCAGATTCTTGGCTATCATCCTAAGGTCGAATGACTTGATTTGGTCAGTTGATGGTGGAGCAAATATATGCAAAGATCTCTCAGGTGCACTAACTAATAGAAGCCAACTAGGGGGTTACTTGGCTACTCCAATAGGAGTCCCCAGCTGCCGCATGCATAGCAAGACTGAGGAGCAAGTCGGTTGGTAGAGGAATACAGAGGAAGTTCTGCATCAAGAATAACAAACAAGGGAGGATTGTTCATCCGCACGCAAAAGCATAACAAGGTAGAGTCAGCAGAGGGCCTGCTGCGCAAAAGGTTGCCCAGAAGCATCAGGAGACCCAATCGCTATTGGCATGATAAGGAGAATACTTCCTATACATGGGCAAAGAAGTATGGTAAATCCAACTATATTGATAAATCTCTTGTTAGAGCTAATCACTTCATATGTAGAGATTGAACCAGTAGGGACTTGGTACGATAAAAGGGTTCCAGTAACAATGGATAGGAGGGCACCATGAGGGGAGAGATAGGGACATCCTTCCACTGTCCATAGAATTCCACGTCAAGCAGGATAAAGGTTTTCATGGTCTCTGAAGTTTACACTGTAGAAATAAGGAAGGAGTAGATAGCTTGTAAATACTCAGATATGGAATTTAAATATTTAGGTGCCTCCCGCGCTTTTACAAATATTATAAGTAACAGAGGTGGGATCTTCGCAATATATTGGTTATAGGGTACAAATTGTATACTTTCATACCCCGGAGTATAGTGAGCCTGCCTACCATTCACTTGGTCCAAGTGTTGGGCCTTAGGCTCTGTTTGGTTGTCCTGGGCCTATTTCGTTATTACGTACAAAGGACTGTTCACTGCTTGTTCCAAAATGGAAGAACAGAATAGCTGTTTGGCAATGGTAAAAGGCAGTGGCTGTTCTATTTCAAAATACCCCTAACCCAACAATCAGAATGTCACTGCATTACATATATATATTTATAATAATAAAATATTTCCAACCCATATCCCTCAATTCTTATCTATATTTTCCACAATTCTATAAGCTTTCAGGCCAATAATAACTGCATTCATGCAGTTATTGTTCAATGATAAATCAAAATTACAATTTCAGCCACAATCTAAGTCAACATCTGACTTCCAGTACTGTCTGTACATACTTCCAGTTGTACTGGTTAACGATAGACAGGTGAAATTCTCTGAGCCTAGCCACATTGTGTAATAGAGCTGCTTCGTATGCCTATTACCACTTTCTGGGATTTTTGTGACTGGATTGTCTAACATGAGTTACTATCAGCTACTCAATATGTCAGCATTGAAGAGCAGCTAGTTATATTTTTATAGATTATAGGCAGTGGGGCATCAAACAGGAAAGCACTGGAGCAGTTTCAGCATAGTAGAGAAACAATATCACGGTGAGAGAAGATTTTATTTTAATATCGGTAAACAATTATATGATTTATCTGATATCTTCATTTATTAATAACTAGTTATTTTAATAAAGTTTTGGGAGTCCTCCTACAACTCTATGGGATATTTATTCATCCTCCACTAAGCAATATACTGGCTCATATACAGAATGATTGGGGAAAGATGTTCTACTTCCAAGATGTTCAGAGAGCAATAGGTAGGCCATATACATTAGCTTATATGTCTGGTTCCCAACATACTGTCTATCATAACTACAAGGGTACACCATCTCAGAATATTCTGAGTGGTTGTAACCGGTACGGGTACTAGCTTATAGTTTCGTGTACTATCGGTCGATGTACACAAGGTTTTGTGTTTGGTTTCACAGTATCGCTTGATACTGGTATTGTTTCGTATGCTATGGGCTGATACACACAAGGTTTCATGTTTGGTTTCCCAGTATCGCTTGATACTTGTATTGTTTCGTGTGCTATCGATTGATACACACGGCGTTTTGAAATATCACTCATACTGGAGATAAGAGGTAAGTTGTATTTGAAGACCGCTGATTTCCACGATCGAAATGGCAGACTTCGACGGACAGTATTTGAAATATACTTGGTTGAACGGTTACTTCTCTGATCTCCTATTACACCCCTTCGAAGCCTCCTTTAGTAAGCAGCGCTCGCTTCTTGTTTATCAAGAAGCCATCTACTCCTATCATACCGCTACGTGACTAGGGCCCGGCCCGTACGCATTGTATTTTTTTAAATTCCACAAGTGGTTAGAAACCCAACGGGACCTGGTCTGATTAACCTGTGAAGAGTCTAAATCAAAGCTAACGGTGGGGTGTGGCAGAACCTAGGAAGGTTCGGCTCCACCATCACACAACACCATTGAGTCTTTAGAGACTTGGAGTAGGAAGCAAGTCCTACAAAAAGGCCTTACCAAGAGAAGGCAACCCAAGGAACAGCAAGGACCCAAGAGCAACTTTGCAAGCGACGCAGCGGCACGACAGGTAGCACGAGGTCTAGCCACGCAAACCTTTACCGAGTCAACGGACGGGTTAGCTAAAGGCGTAGCCACTCTTCCAGGGCTATTCCCTTCGAGCCCTAGTAATGGAAAAGCACCTGCTCAATCAAAGAAAGAAAGTTCGCGGCCAGAATCCCAAAAGCGAAAGGATGAAGAAAGGGAAGAATCGGACCACTTAGTCCTGCCGGAATCGCCAGACAACTCACCAGACAACTCACCAGACGACTCATCAGACAAATTATCAGCCGACTCATCGGAAGATTGATCAGAAGACAACTCCAGAAGTGCTGAATCTGTACACTATATGTCAGAAGGCGAATCTGGCGCGCCGCCCGGCACCTAAAGTCAAGCTCCCGCTACCACCCACATTCTCGGGTGAGAAAGAAGACTCAAAACCAGAAGCGTTTGACTGATGGTGTAACCGGTACGGGTTACTAGGATTTTATGTTTGGTTTCATAGTATCTTTTAATACTTGTATTGTTTTGTATGCTATCGGTTGATACACACAATGTTTTATGTTTGGTTTCATAGTATGTTTTGATACTGGTATTGTTTCGTGTGCTATCGGTTGATACAGACAATGTTTTATGTTTGGTTTTATAAGTATCTTTTGATACGTGTATTGTTTCATGTGCTATGCGTTGATACACACAATGTTTTATGTTTGGTTTCATAAGTATCATTTGATACTTGTATTGTTTCGTGTGCTATGGGTGTAACGGGGGCACCCCTAGGAAGATGGATCCCAAGGTTGCGACCGCACCAAAAAACTTCAAATTTATCGCCAAAAGTTCACACAGATGTAAGAGTAAAGTAGACGGTAAAACTTAATATCGTTAAGCCTGACGCTTCACTCAATTAAGGTCTCGAGAGGATTGATTGTTGGAGTAGGAGAGTTCT
>PYWC01000013.1:1356305-1416877 GCA_003182015.1 Tuber magnatum
CTAGTCCTTCCATCGCCAACCAACAACAGGTCCTGAACCGAATTGGAACAGCAAGGTTCCGAAGCAAGATTGACCTCAGTGATGCATACTTCTAAACACGGGTAGACAAAGAAGGTGTGGAATTCAACTCCTTTAAGACCCCGTTTGGAGGATTTGTCAGCAACATAATGCTACAAGAAGACATGAACGCAACAGCAACCTTTATACAAATAATGGAACGTCTGCTATCCGGAGAATAGCGCGACTACCGGCCGTTAGGAGTGTATTGGGATTTCCTTGGATTGTTTTGTTTAGTGAAATTGTTATTTCATTTTGGGAGTGTAACCGGTATGGGTTACTTGGATTTTATGTTTGGTTTCATAGTATCTTTTGATACTTGTATTGTTTCGTGTGCTATCGGTTGATACACACAATGTTTTATGTTTGGTTTTATAAGTATCTTTTGATATCTGTATTGTTTCGTGTGCTATCGGTTGATACACACAATGTTTTATGTTTCGTTTCATAAGTATCATTTGATACTTCTATTGTTTCGTGAGCTATCGGTTGATAGACACAACGTTTTGCAATATCGCTCATACTGGAGATAAGCGATATGCTGAATTTAAAGACTGCTGATTCCCGTGATGGAAACAGCAGACTTCGACACACAGTATTCTTAAATATACTTGGTTGAATGGTTACTTCTTTGATCTCCTATTACACCCCGCTCGGAGCCTCCTTTAGCAAGCAGCACTCGCTTCGTGTTGATCATGAAGCCATCTGCTCCTATCGTAACGCTACCTGACCAGGACCTGGCCCGAACACGTTACAGATGGGTGACAACCACGCCGCAGTACCTCACCCTACATGACGTCGACAAGACAAAGGCAGGAAGCAGGGCATATTTCCCAAGTTTCTGTACAGGAAAGTTGGAAGAAGCATATCACCAGGCCATGAACCATTATGATAGTAAGGAAAAAATATGAGGAACGATCCTAATAAGATACTTGAGGGATGGATTCCAATCCTCGCGAAATAGTGAAGAACTGTACAAAAAGTTCCAAGACATCGAACAAGTGCGAAATGGAAAGACAGATCGAATAACCCTGGGGGCAACTGATCTCCTGATGTATCATGGTAGGCTACCCCGTGCAACAGTATCGCAGTACACTCTACAGCAGAGACTATATGAAGCAATGCACCCAAGACTACGGCAGGAGGTAGAACCTTTAGAAGAAGAAGGAGACTTCTTTGAAGAAATAGTCAAGCATGCAGAACGCAAGGATGCTATCCTTTGTGAGCCAGGAGATTATCGAACATACACACCCCAGCAGCGCAGCAGCAAGGGGTCATCCTCGCATGGTAGCACAAAACGAGATAAGCCATACGGTAAGGAATCAAACAATAAGAAAGATAGGACGCAGAAAAGACGCGATCCAGGAACACATATCGAATGTGGAAAAAAGGGGCACTATACAAGGGACTGCTATACCAAAAAGGGGAAAGGAAAAAAGGCAGATTGAGGTGGAAGTACAAACCACCTGGAAAGAACCAAATACGACGAAGTGGAGATCAACTCAGTAGAAATTGAAAGCTTACGGACGCAACCGACAATGGCAATAAGGACCCGTGATGCACTAGAAGGGACAATCCTTATCGAGGACCACCCAGCAAAGATACTATGTGATACAGGAACCATCGGTTGTGATATTATTAGCAATACCTTTATCTCCACCATGGAATACCCACGGACCTCCTACCTAAACCTTCAACTGTCAATATGACTATAAAAGGCTCCCGCTCGGCAAGCCACAAGAAGTCTAGACTGACTGTGGAAATTGGGAAGAAGAAATGGAATAACCAAGAGATGTTGATCGGAAATCTTGCCAAATATGACACCCTAATTGGAATGCCTTTTCTAAAAAGGCACAACGCACTTATCAGATGTGGGGAAACAGCCGTGGAGTTTCCCGACGACAAACTACTAGTGCTTTGCAAACCAACAAGCAGGGAGCTACGAGCTACTATTACTGACGTCATATCAGCAACATTGTTGGAAGAATATAAGGATGTATTCCCTGACAAGATTCCAAAAACACTACCCCCAGTATGCGAAATTAACCACCATATTCGGCTAAAGGATCCAAGAGACCTAAAGAACCAACCAACATGCTGGATTCCCGAAGCATACAAAGGAAAGCTTATGGACTGGATAAATGAAAAACTACGAGCCGGAGTGCTTGTACGACAGGAAGTCCCCGGAGCAGCACCTATATTTGTACAACCAAAGTCAGACGGAAGAATACGCCCCTGGGTGTATTTGAAACTTTGAAATGACAACACAATCATGGCTAGTCCTTCCATCGCCAACCAACAACAGGTCCTGAACCGAATTGGAACAGCAAGGTTCCGAAGCAAGATTGACCTCAGTGATGCATACTTCTAAACACGGGTAGACAAAGAAGGTGTGGAATTCAACTCCTTTAAGACCCCGTTTGGAGGATTTGTCAGCAACATAATGCTACAAGAAGACATGAACGCAACAGCAACCTTTATACAAATAATGGAACATCTGCTGCGCAAGTTCCTACACCATTTTGTCGGGGTATACATTGATCGCAATTCCATATTCTTGGACACATCGAAAGACCACGAGAAGCACATACGCCAGGTATGTGACCGACTCAGGGGAGCAAAATTCTATGCTAGCAAGAACAAAGCAGTACTTTTCGTGAACAAGTTGGAAGTTCTAAGAGACATACATGCCTCCCCTCAGAAAATCTTATCAATTGCATGTTGGAAAACACCTCAGAACAAAAAAGGGCTACAACACTTCCTGGGAGTAGTAAATTATGTGGCCCAGTTCCTCCCACACCATGCTGCCTGAACAGCACCGTGGACGGACTTGACGGGTAAGGTGGAGTTGGTATGTACAACCACATATCAGACCATATTTGAAATAGTCAAGAAGCGGATCGTTGACCACCAAGTCATACGGCCAATGGATATGCGAACTAAGAAACCGATCTGGTTAGTCACAGATGCCTCGGTTTTGGGAATAGGAGCTTGGGCAAGACAGGGACCCACATAGGAGACGGCTCGACCAGCCGTGTTACACAGCAGAAAATTCACTAAGGCACAGACAAATTATGGAACCAGCGATAAGGAGGCCTGTGCAATTGTGGAGGCACTTAACTGGTTCCACAACCGGCTAAAGGGAAATGCATTCACAAGAGTAACGGACCACCAACCCCGGACACATCTACGAACCGCAAAGAACCTAAGTAGGAAGTAGCTTAGATGGCTAAGTGCCTTGGGAAAATACGATGCAAAAATAGTTTACGCACCAGGAAGTAGGAACTGTATAGCCGATGCCCTTTCCCGGATACAAGAGGCCGGATCAAACTTGAATCCTCTCTATGTCCACGACTATACAAAAGAAGTGGATGACCTCTCACACAATATGGTATACGAACAAGAATCAAACACAATGGAGCCCAAGCAAGACATCTCCCCTACCTCCCCTCCTTACTCATACACGGAGTACCCCAACGAGACTCCTGTGTGCCTACTGAAAGGCCCGGCTCAATCACTGGGGGAAATGATTGGGGAGACAAGTGCACCTTACTAAGCACGCCACCCGAGGAACTCCAACATAGCAGACTTCCCTACTCGTATTGTGACGTGGACCATTGCCCATACCATCAAACTGAGATTAAGTTTACGAATAACCATCCTAGACGAAAAAGCAAGTCAACCCCTTGACCTCCGAGTGCAGGACCGAGTCCTCTAAGCATGGAACCTGACCCAAGCCCTCCGGAGTGCCCCATGATCAGGGACTGGGAATGGCAACAGACGATTGGCGGAAGACCGACTAGTGTAGGGGAAGGGCCATCCATCCTCATTCAACCAACACCGTGATCCTACACGATCCCGACAATACTGAACCCAGAAGCCAGAGTGTTTCGAATGCCAGGGCCAGAGAGCCCATCTCTGATTAAATGAGCAGAGCCAATGGAAAGGCTTAGCAATGAGATGATGGTATCGGTAATGCCGGCGACAATTGGCGAATACTGACATGGACTATACGAAATCCAAGAAGAAAACAAGGAGGATGACCAACCCAAAGCTACGGATGGAAGTGAGATAGAAGATGAACGGGATATTTCAGAAACAATTAATGAAATAATTGGTACATTCCGAGCCCATATGGTTGTAGCGTACCGGAAGTAACCAATTTGGAGAAAGGTAAACCAGAACCTGGACTCTGAAGGAGACTTATCCTCCTATATGATAGCAAACGGGATGCTATACGCTAAGACACGATATGGGAAAGAATGTCTATACATTCCAAAAGGTCCCGCCTTTAGGAATACTACGCTAAGAAAGTATGTCATAGCTGAAATCAACAACAAAGGCCATCGCAGTGCTGAGCGGAACCTGCGCTATGCTACTGAAGCCCTGTTCTGGCCTGATATGCGGAAGGAATTTAGAGCGTATATGGCCTATTGCCATACCTGCCAAACAAACAAAGAACCCACGAAGTTACTGGAAGGAAAGACCCAGACTATCGTCCTACCATCAGGGATATTCGAATCAATAGCTATTGACTTCGCAGGACCCTTCCACAACTCGTGGGGATATGATACAATCCTGGTAGCCATAGATAGGTTGTCGAGACTCACGTGTCTCATACAAACAAACAAGGAAGTTACGGCAATAACAAGTTGGGAACTGCTACACAAGAAGATATTCACAATTCACGGATATCCTACAAGGATAGAAAGCGATGCAGACCTACGTTTTGAATCACATGTGTGTAGACACCAGTGCCGATTACTAGGAATTGGATACGTCAAAGCAGCACCTGGACACCATGAAACAAATGGGCAAGTGGAAAGAAAAATGTGGCAATTGAACACAGCACAATGGATTGTAGTCAATGCAAGACAAAACAATTGGTTTGATGCCATACCCAAAACAGCGGCCTATCTGAATGCAGGATGGTCTGACACTCTTGCTATGTCACTATACAAAACTATTTTTGGAAAAAACTACCCGCTACTTGCCCTGGCAAATTTCAAGAACTCCACAGTACCACCTGCCGACGAATTGTTAAACAGACACCAAGCAATCCAGAACACCGCATCCAATACTATCAAACTAGCAGGATTCAGGAGTACCAGAACGGCGGCAAAACGCTGCAGACACCACACACCAATTGGAATAAGTAATCAGCTACTGGTCTACTGAAGCCTATTCGCAATGGGATTGGATGGAGTAAGAAATTGCAACCTCGCTGGAGAGGACCGTTCCAGATAGTGGGATACGATGACCATACAGCAGATTTCGTGGTAGAAATGGATAGTAGAATGTACCAACACCGAGAAGCGACCTTCCATGCATCAACATTAACAAGATACCTTGCTAATAATGATGCTACGTTCCCGGGAAGAAGCCACACACAACCACCTACGATTGTGATTAATGAAAAACCTGAATGTCAATTGCATGCAACAAGAGACCATAGGAGGTGGTATGATCATGACCAATTCCTAGTGGCATTGGCGGGATACCCAGAAACAGAGAATAGTTGGGAACCCGTTGAAGGATTGGAAAATGCGATAGAATTGGTAAACCAGTGGTGGGCAGACTACAAGCCGCACGACGAGGTACCCCCTACGATAAAGCAGGTGATGGTGGCGTGGAGTTAACACTGCCGGAGATCCAACACCTGTGGCCGGATACAAACGAAGGAATACAGGACGGATTCTGGTCAGCGCATTTTGAAAGTGATTTCGAAAGCAGTGAAGACGAGAATCAGGTAACGGAAGATGAAGCGGCATACTTGGAATGACTAGCGGAAGCTGAGTACTGGGCATAACGAATGAAACGACGAATACCATCCAATTGCCTTATGATGTCAAACCATGAGCAAGTGCTTTAGAGACTGCCCCCTCAGCTAATGGGACTGTTGGTCAACCGTGATATTATCCCTAGACGATACCTTACACTGCGATTGTTTATACACATTTGCAACGACTGCTTAAAAATAACAACTGAATCAACAGGATGGATGTGGGGAGAAACACTATTAGACATATTCCATTTCGGTAGTGGATACTACCTAAGCACGGAAAAATATGATATGTGTATGGAAACAGAAGAAACAGGGATTAAGTACGACCCACCTTCGAGCCTAAGCGAGACCAACCAGTACCACCCACCTTCAAACCTATGCGAGACCAACGAGTAACACCGACCTTCATGCCTAAGGGTGGCTACTACTAATACATAAATACCAGCTACCGCAGCACCTAAACTAAACCACTACAAATACCTCCAACTGAATGAACCCTGCAAGAGAAGACTATCCTTACTCTTCTACTACCATTCATAATGTCAAACTATGAAGAACTCAACGTGCGAGATCGCCACCAGATGGTGAAACACCTACTACACTTGGGAACGATCCCAATGAGTGCATACTGGCTAAGATTCTACCTCGACTACTGCGCTGAGTGCGGAAACATTGCACTGAAAATGGAAGAATGGGAGGACTGGAGGGTCCGGGATTGGATGGACTTACCACACTACTGGGAGTCAGGATGTATGGTATGTGAGGCGCCATGTGCAGAATGTTTGGAGAAATGGCTGAAGGGTGTGGAATGGATGTTGCAAGACGATTGGAGAATGCGACTAGGTAGCGAGGATAATGAGGATAGGTCCTAGGAGGACTTTCTGGAAAAAATAGCTGGATTACTGGCTATTAGTATTTCTTATGTTTTATTGTGTGGTAAAATTGTTATTTTGTTTTGGGAGTGTAACCGGTACGGGTACTAGCTTATAGTTTCATGTCCTATCGGTTGATACATACAAGGTTTTATGTTTGATTTCATAGTATCGCTTGATAGTTGTATTGTTTCGTGTGCTATCGATTGATACACATAATGTTTTGAAATATCACTCATACTGGAGATGAGTGATAAGTTATATTTAAAGACCACTGATTTCCACGATGGAAACGGCAGACTTCGATGGACCATATTCTAAATATACTTGGTTGAACGGTTACTTCTCTGATCTCCTATTACACCACTTCGAAGCCTGCTTTAGTAAGCAGCGCTCACTTCTTGTTGATCAAGAAGCCATCCGCCCCCATCATACTGCTACGTGACTAGGGCCCGGCCTGAACACGTTACAGTAGTTGTAGTTTGGATCCGT
Organism: Tuber magnatum; assembly: GCA_003182015.1. Lineage (NCBI taxonomy): Eukaryota > Fungi > Ascomycota > Pezizomycetes > Pezizales > Tuberaceae > Tuber > Tuber magnatum. The sequence goes on from PYWC01000013.1 coordinate 1,363,512, forward strand.
ACTTCTTTTATCTATGTCTAGGATGGGAGAGATCACAAAATAATGTATGTCTCTTGAAAAATGCAGAGCTCAATGACTTTTAAAGGAAGAAGAATGCCATCCATCTTGCTAATACAGGGTATAGTTTGTGCAAAAGATTTCTGACACCCTATCATATTGTATGATATTACTTGCGAGAGCAGTCCTGTTCTTACTAGTAACCAAGAACGAAGAAAGAGCTGTTCAACCTCTACCATACACGGCAACAAAATGTTATTGAAAGAGCATTTGGAGTCTTACATTGGCGCTTTCAGATTCTCAATACCGCATTACAATATATATGCGAGATTCAAGTACAGCTTGTATTGGTACTTTGTCGCCTGCAAGACTTTAGCCACTATCGAGTTAATAGTGAAGAAGACGATTTTTACCAGGAGGTAGACTTATTACAGGAGGAGACTTCACAGAATGGAGAGGATGTCATAGCTAGACAGAGTGAAGAGGGTGTACTGACAGGACAGGTAGTAGATAGCAGGGAAATGATAGAGGATGGAGATCAATGAGCTACAAAAATGTAGATAGACTATATAAACTATAAAAGTAGAGGGAACTAGAGCATTCTACTACTTTACAAGTTAGACTAGAAAGCCTGTAATTTTCCTTCTCAAGCACCTTTCCTCATCCTCCCCACCATCCAGAGCCTGAAAGACCTTTCCCTTAATAGAATTCTCCAACATCTTATACCTTGCAAGTATATCATCTATGAACTATGGAGCTCTTGCTTCATAGTTTTCTTATAACTTGGTTGTAGCTTGATAAATGACAGAGGTAATAGTCAGTAGAATTACCAGTTCTGAAATTATTCTTGCAACTGCATTAACAAGATACATGGCCCAGGTATCTTGCTGAGTTTGAACAGGCTCCAAAGGAGTAACAGGACTCTCACTCTTCCGCCATCTTCTTTTCAGTGGAAGTTGTCTAGCGGAAGATTCTTTATCATTGTCATCAACAATAAATTGCAGTGGGGGAGGTGATTTGGGCGATAGAAAAAGTGGTACACCCAATTTGCAATAGATTGCATGTCGTCAGGTTTCTTTTGTACCATCAAAGATTTTCCTCATTCCGATCACATAGGCCATAGGCTTATTACAAAATACACAAGTTCCAGGCTATTTCCTTATCTCTATCTCTCCCACTTTCATCAGTTGCACTTATAATCCTAGTTCAGGATCATAACCAAATCTACTCAGATCTATCAGTTTAATCCAGATTTTCTATTTTCTTCACAAAGTTTCCACATTGGTTGAACCCTTTTACTCTCTGAGTATTGATTCCCCAGTAAGAACAGTCTGAACTCCCCTTGCAATTCTATTCCACACTTCAATCTTGAAGCCATTGCCAGACCTTTTACCTGTCCTAATTGCCTAAACCAACTGCAGTAAGAATACTCTGGTTATTTTGACTGACGATCCAATAGCTTGTATATAAGACTTTCAAGTCCTAGAGCATCTATTGGGAAATGATGACGGTATATGTGAGTTATCCAATATATATATTCAATTTTCCACACTTCCTCACTTTGTTCACTTCAGAATATAATTGCAGAGCTTGGTGAGCGGTTGCGAAGATAACTGGCGTCACTAGTTGGAACAGCTTCAGACCTGAGACCCTCACCTGCTATTGGCAGGGCTGGCACCTAACAACAAGATAGAAGAGCGGTGTGATAGAGCAAGAACTGCAAGGAAGAGACAGTATGTGAGAAAGAGAAAGAAGAGGTAGAAAACAGAGGTGGAACTGGAGGAAAGAGCTGATGCTTGAGGAGCGGGAGGAGGAGTTGAGCAACAAAGCAGAAACTTGAAGGAAGAGCTAGCATCAGAGAGGTCGGAGTGGGAGGAGGAGCTGAGCAATAGAGCTGAAACTGGAAGAAAGAGCTAGCCCAACGGAAGGAGTAGGTGTCGAGTGACATCAGGGGAGAAGGAGGAGCAGCTGAGTGATACGGGTGGAGGAGGAGGTAGACCCAAGCGACAAAGCAGAAACTCAAAAAAAAAGAGTTGGCGCCAAAGGAGGCGAAGCAGAAGTAGGAGCTGAGGGAGAGGGCTGAAAACAGAAGAAAGAGCTAACCTAATAGGGGGGGAGGAGGAGCTGAGTGACAAGAGTAGAGGAGGAGGAGCTGAGCAACACCAGGGGAGGATGAGGAGCTGAGTGACACCAGAGGAGGAGGAGGAGGAGGAGCTGAGCAATAGAAATGGAACCCAAATGAAGACCTGGTACCTGATCAGGGGAGGGGGAGCAGGGACCAGAAGGAAGAGGGGGAGGACTCAAGGGACAAAATGGGAACCAGAAGAAAAAGCTAGTTGGTGGAGAGGAGGAGGAGCAGGAAAATGAGTTAAAAGTTTTGTTGCATAATTTTCATATATGTACTGCACAGTTTAATCAGATGTGAACGAATTATCTGATTGCGGACTCCTTGGCGTTCCTGTGATGTTGCTTACATAAGGTTCCCGACAATCACCCTCCCTCTCCCGCACCATCATACAAAACAACAACGCAATAATACAATCCACCCTACTCAAATACCTCCCATCACGATCACTCAAACACGAACCTTTCCACCTATCGAGAGGTCAGAACAGTGTCTGCTGTGCATTATGCCACGTTGCAGTGGGTGCCGAACCCAGAAGGCCGATACAGCTTTCAATCATGACGCTAATGGTCAACTTCGCCGAACATGTATCGTCTGTTTGGTAAGTGGTTATTGAGCCCTGACAATCTTATAACCCACACATCAGATGCTAATTGTCCACTAAAATGATAGGAGAGAGTTCGAACAAGGAGACGGAGGCGGGTACAGGTAGAGCTGGCTCCACCAGGAATACAGGAGGTCAGAGACGGTGATGAGCCTGGAGGGATTCAGGCAATGGTAGTGGAGGGAGAGGTGAGTTCTTCCTGATGAGACTTGCAAACACAGGCAATAGCAATTGTGGTAAACTAACAGCTAACAATACGAAATAGGATAGGGTACGGGAGGAATTGCAGGAGGCTGGTAATGCCGGGCAGATTCCGTTGCCTTCAAACCCAGCAGCAATGGGAGGACAAGGGGTAGAGCACATTGGGGAACTGAGAGGTAAGGTTGAAAAATCTGTGATGAAGGAAGAAATACTGATTGAGAATAGGCAACGGAAGGGAAGTGCGGAGATGTAGGAAGTGCCAGGAGGAAAGGCCAGTGGGAGATTTCGATCGAGGGAGGAGGGGAGGCCTACAATGGACATGTAGGAATTGTCACGTATGTGAAGAAGTTGAATCATATGATTCTTGAGGTAGTGAGAAGGGAAAGCTAACACGTAATGGGAAATGGTAGGCCATGGAGGAGGGAGTGAGGAGAGGCATAGTAGGGGTACAAGGGGTTGGTGATCTGCCTGGTTTAGTGGGTCAGAGAGCAGGAGGTCTGCAGGTACAGCTACGGGTGCCCTTGGCCTTCTTAGACCATCGAGCTAGGTGGAAGCATCATGATCTGGGGGCAATGGATGTGAGATGCAGGGGGTGCCATGCTCTGCACTGGGACTCTGAGTCAGGCGCCAAAGGACTACGAGGTCGGGAGGCAAGTTATGAGTCCTGCTGTAAGCATGGTGATGCCCAGGTGGAGGCAATGCGCCCACTGCCCGAGCCTTTGAATTCCATGATGAGTGGAATCGATGCTCAATCAATCTCATTCAGAGGTGAGCTACGCAGGTGGAATTCGCTCTTTGCCTTCACCAGCATCAAGTTCAACATGGACAACCGGACTGGTGAGATTGGTGGCACTTTCCAACTGTTCCAAGTGCATGGTGGTCTCTATCATAGGCAGGGGCCTCTTGTCCCTGCTGGCGGTCTGGATGCTCTCTATTCCCAGATCTACCTCTATGATCCGGCTATGGCGGCGCAAACCAGAGCAGCTACCGAACTGGGACAGGAATTGGATGCCAATCTCATCCTGTTGTTGACCTTGATGCTGCAGGAATCCAACCCCCTGATCCAGATATACCTTACGGCGAGGGAGCGGTTAGCAGAAGTAGCGGCAGCGCAGGACAACTTCAGAATCATCCTCAATCCGCAACTCCGTCTGGAGGTCGAGAGAGGAGCCGATCTGCGCCGTGAGAACCTTCCAACGGCAGATGAAGTCTCCATGATTCTGCCAGAGGAGTATGGAACTAAGGGGTTCAGGGATATTGTTCTAGCGAAGAGGTCATATGGGGAGGATGATGGCAACTCCTTTACCATCATCAATCCGACCCATGCTGCCTACCTTCCCCTCCACTATGTTCTCCTATTCCCTTATGGGGAACCTGGATTTCATTGGGGAAGGACCCTTCTTAACCTTGAGGGCAATCGTGAGAACAATAACTTGTCCCAGCGCATGTTCTATAGGTTCCGTCTGCATACCAGACCCGATGAGCCAGCCACCCTCTTCCGGGCGCAAAAGTTGTTCCAGCAGTTTGTAGTTGATGCGTGGGCAGTTACTGATCAATGCAAACTGGATTGGCTACGGTTCCACCAGGCCAACATCAGAGCAGATCTTTATAATGGACTTGCCGATGTCCTGGAAACTGGAGATGTAAACCTTGCGCATGTAGGAAGGAGGGTGATTCTACCATCCAGTTATGTGGGAGGGGATAGGTTTATGCAACAGCTGTATCAGGACAGCATTGCCATTGTCAGGCGTTATGGAAAGCCGACACTGTTCATAACCTTCACCGCGAACCCCAAGTGGGTTGAGATTGAACGTGAGCTCTTGCCTTCTCAGACAGCTGCTGATCGCCCTGACCTTGTGGCAAGGGTCTTCAATCTCAAGGTACGAGATCTTCTGAATCAGATTCGGCACAAGGAAGTCTTTGGACCTTGGCTGGGTTGGGTTTGGACGATCGAGTACCAGAAACGTGGCCTCCCACACCTCCACCTTCTTGTGTTCCTCAAGACTGACCACCAGTTCCTGACTGCAGCCAATATTGATCGATTTATCAGTGCAGAGATTCCAACTGATAATGATGAGATGGGTCAGGAACTGCGTGGAATTATCCGGTCGACAATGGTCCATAGTCACTGTGCAAGAGGCAATCTCCGAGCTACCTGCATGCAGGGTCTCAATCCCCTGATCGCTTCCACCTGCCGCAAGGGCTATCCTCGCCCATTCCAACAGGAGACAACAATCCATGAGGATGGTTATCCCTCCTACCGGAGGAGGGATACAGGTCAGACATTCACAGTGTCTATGAGAGGTAGTGGAGGAGCAGGTATGGCTGAAATCGACAATAGAAGGGTGGTTCCCTACAGTCCATACCTCTCACTCCGCTACAAGGCACATATCAATGTGGAGGTATGCGGGTCGGTCAAAGCTGTGAAGTATATTCACAAGTACATTTACAAGGGTGGAGATCGTGCCACCGCTTTATTGGACTCAGAGCATGATGAGATAAAGCGATATCTTCATGGTCGCTATATCGGTCCAACTGAAGCGGTGTGGCGGTTATTCAACTACTCAACTCATCAAGAACAACCCCCTGTCACGCATCTTGCCCTGCATCTTCCTGGTGAACAGCCAGTCTACTTCTCAGAGCAGGAGGATCCCGAGGAGCTTCGTCAACAAATGGACAACTCGGTCACCACACTCATTGCCTACTTCAAGTACAATGCTGAGAATTTAGATGGAAGAGAGTATTTGTACCATGAATTCCCTGAGCATTACGTCTACAAGGCCAGGGTTGGATGGAAGCCCAGAAAACAGCGCATGTCAATTGGTCGCATGTATTCTGCTAGCCCCTTTATGGGTGAACGCTACTATCTGCGCTTGCTTCTGACTGTAGTACGTGGTGCTCAGAGTTTCGACCACCTGAGGATGGTAGATGGTGTGCAATACCCTACCTTTAAAGGTGCCTGTGTGGCGTTGAAGCTGTTGGAGGATGATGGAGAGTGGGTTGCCGTATTCAATGATGGTCGTGAGTTTATGACTGGGAGGGCACTGAGACAACTATTTGCTCTTGCCCTCCAGCACACCACCATCACCAACCCACTCCACATCTGGGAGGAGTTTGGAGAGAGTTTTTGTGATGACCTGCAGCACCTGCTTGTGACAGGAAGGGTTGTTGCACCGGCTGGAGGGGTGGATTTGGAGGTGGGCCTTTATCTGGACTATGGACTTTACCATATTCAGCGCCTTTTAAATGAGTATGGTAGGTCTGTGGAAGAGTTTGGGCTGCCAGGGCCAGTGCTGGGTTGGGAGGAGGGGGGAATACGGGCAAGAGGGAATGGGGTAATGGCGGAGGAGTTGGATTATGACATGGAGGAGGAGAGGGAGTTGGCAGACAGAATGCGGAGGCAGTTGAATGAGGAACAGGTTGCCTGCTTCAACAACATTGTTGCTGGAGTAGAGCTCTATGAGCAGGACCCTCAGCAGCATAGGTCCCATGGTGCCTTTTTCCTTCATGGCCCGGCAGGTACAGGCAAGACCTTCCTCTACAACTGTCTCTGTAGCCATCTCCGTGCCCAAGGGAAGATAGTGTTGTGCATCGCATCCTCCGGGATAGCGGCACAACTGCTCCCTGGTGGCCGGACAGCTCATTCAAGGTTCAAGATTCCCCTATCCAATGACCTTAATGCTGTATGCAATATCACTCGCAATTCGGCCCTTGCAGAGTTGATAAGGAAAACATCTCTCATCATCTGGGATGAGGTTCCCATGCAGCATAAGGCGTGCTTTGAGGCGGTCAACAGAACCTTGAATGATGTTTGCAATGTTGGTAACCAGCGAGTGTTTGGTGGGATCCCTACAGTACTTGGTGGTGACTTTGCTCAGATCTTGCCTGTTATTCGTAGAGGGAGCAGGCAGGCAACAGTCCTTGCCTGTATCCAATATGGCTCGATCTGGGAGCATTTGCAAGTCCTCAAGCTTAAGACTAGCATGCGTGTCATCGCCAGTGATGCTAACAGGATATTTCTCACCTTTCTCAAGGACCTGGTTGCCAACCCTCTCCATCATGGGCTGCTTCGACTGCCAGGGTATATCCGGCAGGTGTCCACAGTGGATCAGCTTTGTGATCTGCTATATCCACAGGCATTGTTGAGTGAAGCCACAACCATTCATAGAGCTCTCATTGGGAGGGCTATACTCGCTTTCCGCAATGAGACTGTGAACGACTTCAACAATGTCCTATTGGAAAGGATGCCTGGCCAGGAACACCGATTTGAAGCAGTCAACCATGTGGCTGTTGCTGAGGATGTAGCCGCTGCTGAGCCCTTTGCAGCGGAATATTTGCAAAGTCTGAATCTCGCATCTATTCCACCCTCCTGTCTCAAGCTCAAGGTTGGTGTACCGGTTATGCTGATTAGAAATCTGAGTCCAAGGGAGGGCTTGTGCAATGGCACCAGGATGAGGGTCGTGGGGATTAGCCGCAACTGCTTGCAGGTTGCCATTCTGGGTGGAAAGTTTGATGGTGCAATGCGCCTACTTCCACGTATTAAGCTTACCACTACAGATGAGGATCTTCCCTTTATCTTGGAACGCACCCAGTTTCCAGTCCGGCCATGCTTTGCCATGACAGTGAACAAGTCACAGGGCCAGTCGCTCCAGAGTGTTGGTGTTGATCTACGCACTAATGCCTTCACTCATGGGCAGCTCTATGTGGCTTTGTCACGGGTGACATCGCTTGATGGACTAACTCTTCTCCGCTCCGAGCTTAACCCAAACCATACGGAGAATGTAGTATATCCGGAAGTGCTCTTGTAATTCGTCTCTTGTACGTTTTCCTTATATATCCCAGCTTTGTTTCTGCTTTGATCTCCTACTAATTTTATTAACTTGAATATGAATAGTTTATATAAATTGTGTAATTGTTTTAACTGACTCGGATATATATATATATATATTTATTACATAATTAATTACACATTTTATCATATTCAATCACTGTTAACATATAATATTAATAATGTACTGGAAATTGACTTAATTCTTAATAAAACATAACTCCCAAGATCTTCACTATAGCTACTATTATTCAACATATAATACAAGTCAATTTTCTTCCACAATTCTGACAAGAAGTCAATTCTTTAATTGCTTTAACTGGAATAAAGATTTTATAAAAAGGTTTTATAGCCATACTGAACATTATAATAATGCAAGTAACTGTACAAGACAGTTTCCTTCTACCCTGGCGAGGGGTACAAGGTTTTATTGCTTAAACTGCAATAAAAGTTTTATGAAAAAGTTTTATAGCCATATTGAACATTATAATAATGCAAGCAACTGTACAAGACAGTTTCCTTCTACCCTGGCAAGGGGTAGAAGGTTTTATTACTCAAACTGCAATAAAAGTTTTTATAGCCATACTGAACATTTATAATAATGCAAGCAACTGTACAAGACAGTTTCCTTCTACCCTGGCAAGGGGTAGAAAGTGGACTTACTTAATCAAATAAGTGGTCAGAGAAGAGAAGTCTTTCAGCATTGCTCCTTCTATATATACAAAATTCTACTGTGTGTTTGTGTTACTTGTGACTGTGTTTTTGCCCACCTTGTGTAATACACAATTTCCTTGACCTGACCCTATTTAATAATTTCCTGCACACACATACAATCAATATTCTCCTTCTCATATAGAAATAAACACTACAGCTTACATGAACTGTAAAATAAAAGAAACACCCTCAAGTTTTTGAGGGGGGATGCTAGTGTTAGATAACTGATCACATTGTTGGCTTTAGTGAACGGTCTCCACTAGGCAACCATTTGTATCTGCTCATCTATTTCATACTGGAACAGTCATAAATAGGCCTAGCATAACCAAACAGGGCTTTAGTCAGAGCTCGCTTCTCCTTAGCATTGGCTACCACCTAACAGTTCTGATGACATGAAGAAAAGATAAAGATATGATTCCTAAGTACCAGTATAAGTAGGAAATTACCAGATTGGATAAGAAAAGTAAATTGCAAAGGAGCACACCCCTTTATATAATAAAGAAAAATCCTCTGCTGACAAATTCCAATACCCCTGACCCCTTCCTAACACACAGCCGCAATCTATCCTGAGTTTTTATCAGGTTCCATTATGCAGAATCACGGCTAAGCAACCCCTTCCACTATCAAGCAACCATCTAAACCCTGTTCCCACATGTGCAACCAAAAACCCAATACTATTATACCTGGGTTAGATAGCCATAATACCCACACCTCTCTGACTGTCCAGGGTGTAGCAATTCTTCAACAAACAACCATACTTCCTTGAAGTAAGCCCCCAGCTGTAAGTATCTTCTACTCCTCATTCTGAATATCTGTGATCTTTGCTTCCAACATTTCCTGTTAATAATTTAATCTTAAAATTAGTGAGGGTTTTTTTTTTGAATTGTAGCTAACATTTAATATATTCTTAAAAGATCAATTTATAGATACATTGATGGGGTGTATAATCCTAGTCCAGACTACTAGTATTATACTTACCATGATATTATAAGCTTTAAAGGTATCAAGAATATTAATCATTTTATATTCAGTAAATAGACCAAGGGCAAGTAGCGTAGACTCACTATCAAGAGTAGTGATAAGTTACTTTTTGAGCTGTTCAACTATATTGGTTGAATTGGCATATGTGGTAGAATTAAACTTCGCTACTACTCTTGAATTGAAGAACTTCTGCTCTGCAAGAATCAATGCTCCAATTCATTTTCATCTAAAAAAGATAAATAGTGCTACTTGTGAAATACCATCTGTGGATATAGTAAGTTGAATTGCTCCTTGCCTCCTATCCCACCCAGATCTCCTAGACTGAAGCAAAATAGTTTTATCTCCAATAGTATTGTAAGTTTGCCCCTTCAGATACTCAAATAGAAGTAGTGTCTGATTTATATGACATATATTTTGCAGACAATACCACCCTACCACCTTGCGAGTATTTCCCAAAAGCTCTAGGTCCCCCTCTTGCAACTGTGAACTCTGCTAATTATATGGCATTCAGGTGAGTATGGACTCTTCAAAGTCATGAGGAAGTTTACTTGTAACATTTGTTACAGATCTTAAACTGATTTGATACCATGCCAGGAAGTTATGAAACTATCTAGGAGAGCATTTAAATTTCTTCTCATTCTTTTCCAAATAGAGCCTTATAAAAAGCTCTTTGCTTGCTCGCTGAAACCACTGTTATCTTGCTAGTCCTTCTGGTACTCACCATTCCTGAAATGGTAGAAATAACTCCTGCCCCATCCCCTCCCACTGTCACTGCCATCTGCCTGCTCCTGCTTGCCACTCTCCTCTGGTCTGAGCACTATATTTTCTCTCTCTTTCTTCTTTTTTCCATCATGCAAGATTGCCAAAGGTGATCTTGAAGTAATTTGCTACTTCATGTCTACTTGGCTCCTGCATTTTGGTAGAACTATATGGTATAAATACTGTGTACTAGTATCAAGGAACGTGTAGTTTGTAACTAACAATATATAACCAATAGAGAATTTGGATTGGCTTCAGATGGGAGATCTTTTGGGGACCTTTACTTAATGGTTTTCATTTGGGGTCCTGTTTTTGTTTTCATTCCTGTATAGAACTTTGTTGGAGAAAGGGCTGAAAAGTCTGTTTGAACTTTGATATGTCTGGTAGCTTCTTTGTTGGAAGTATTTGTTGGCATTCTCACTCTCAGATATATTTTGTACATCTAATAACTTTTTTCTCTTTTTCAGTATTTCCTTTTCATGTTTGCATGTATGAATTATGTATCATTGCCCTGCGGAGAGAGGAGTTGATGTTGGAGTCAATGGCAAAGTATGTGGTTACTCCTCATGGTTTTGATTTTTTTTGTTGAAAAATCATTACTCATACTATAATTTTCATGTTTTACATTTTTACGCTTTATTTTGACTTCATAGTACGTTGTTCAATTGTTTAGGATTTTATAGTAGAGGACTCCATTCAGGGCATTGGCCAGGTTTTTCAATCCCCTCTGACTAAAAATGCCAGTGGCTTTGCCAACCCCCCTACTCATACCAAGGTCATCATTAATTGTTACAATCTCTAGTTGCTCACTCGCTTGCAACCTAGGGAGTCCTTCAGAGTATCTGCCAGCTCACTATGACTTTACAGCTCAACATGACTTGTGGCTCAACACAATCTTTTGTGGCTTTACATAACTTTTTTTATAGTATAAGGTAGTTTTTTGTAGTACAAAATTGCTTTATAAGTCTACAGTACAAAACAATCTAGTTTTCATATATTTTCCCCAGCTTAACTTGTTTCCTAATACTTAAAACTGTCAGCTTTAATATTTTTGTTTTGTAGGCTAAAATTGTTTTCCTATTTTTTACATACAATGTCAACTCATCAAGGAGAGGCTTACGCTCTACTTGCTCTATTAGTTTTTTTGGATTCTGAGCTTCTTAAAGCTATTTCTCTGCCTTTCCCATCTCTGCATCCTCTTTGCTTTTTGCCATTTGACCTGCTTCAGATGCATAAATAACGGCCCCCTTTTGTACCTGTCTTTGGCTCTGCCCTCTTTGTGGTACTAATCTTGCCTGTTCTTCAGCTCTAGTATGCTCTATGTGCTCTATCACTAAAGCACCTGACGGTGCTTGTGTCAGGCCACCCTACAAAATTATTTCCAGTCTTTTGTGGAATATAGATGATGGATGTTGGGCATCATTTTGTAATTCCTCTGTGATATGTTACAGGCTTCAGATAGTAAGCACTACTGATGGTAAAGATCTATAGGGTAGAGTGACTGGTTGCTGAGAGGAGCTGGTAGTGTCACATAACTTCAGTATTGCCATATTCAGATTGTAAGGTATAAGTTGTGATGCTTTAAAGGCGGACTTGATGGTTGATTGATTGAAGGTCTGTTACCAAATAGTCAATTTTGTCAAGGAATTCTAGCTTGCTGAACTTGCCACATCTGGTACAAGTAGCAGCTTCTATGGCCTTAGTTTGAGAATGTTTATAGGATTGAAAACAACAATATTGTAGGGTTGGAGGAGATAACTAGTATGTGGAGGGAGGCAGAAGATAATAATCTTCTGATTATCACAGTAACCAATAAACTGCTTACTACAATAGGATCCAAATCTATTCTGCAATAAAAGATGATAGATGCTAACTTTTTGAGGTCGACAAAAATGATTGAAATACTCTAACCAGTACATAGACAATTTGTCATTACTATACCTACTTTCAGAAGTACCTAATAGGTAATTATCAGGTATACTAGTTGCTGTATACCAGGATTCTTAGTGTATAATACCAGGAATAATAATTGAAAGAGAAAGTACAGCTTTGTCATCACTGATAGCCTCACAAATCGAGATTCGCTCCCTATTTGTAGAGCTTGCAAGATATAACTATTGAGAAGAATCATATGTGATAGTCTACTGATCATGGCCAACTCCAGTTCAGAATCCAGTTTCATCAAAATTGTAATGATCCTCATTCTCAATATGATACTTCTTGCATATTATTGGATATCTATCAAACTATTCAGAAATCTCCACATGCTGATGTGCATTCATTTGGTCAATGTCAATCATTTGTTGTTTTCGAATTGAATATTCTAGATAACGACTAAGAAAGCATCTGGCCCAATGGTCTTCAACAACTGAAACTGGCTTAGAACTCATATATGAATATTAAAGAATAGTATTTGCACAACTAGAAACCATAGGAATATGAGGACTAGGTTCTACTGCATCCAAGCAGTTCAAGTGCTGGCAGACTGCAAGTTCTTGTTCTTCTGAAAGGTTTCAATTTATTGGTTGGCATGCATGTTTTAATGAGATTCCCTGCCAGGGTACTCGAAGTCTGGACACTGGAACTTCATACTTACGAGCAAGAGTAGCAAGGGTTGGCTTCTCGCACTCTATGCCCTCAAGGGAGGCAATTGCAGCTTGAATTTGAGTCTCAGTGTCTTTGGATAGCTCTACCTACTTGCTGAGAAGTAGGATCGGAGGTTCTAGAGGCATGATAGGGAATATAGGCGATAATGTATATCCAAACAATTGGCTTGAGTTGAGCTGAGATATAGTAAAGAACTGGATAATAGCTTTCAAAATTTGTCTTGGAGGGGATCTCCGGTACTTCAGAATTGGAGAACTCAAGCTCTTATTTAAATACCTAAAGAAATAAAATACAATGGTATATTTAATAGTATTTACATAAAATTTCAAGCTATAGAGAACTACGCAAGTTCAATGACAAAGTTCTTGGAAGCTTAATCGACTTTACATAGTAGAAATTTAAGCTACAAAAATCTATTCAAGTTCAATACCAAAGATCTGGGAAGCTCTATTAGGCTCAAGTTCCAATAGAATTTTAAGCTACAAAGATCTATGCAAGTTCAATAAAAAAGTTCTTTAAAACCATAAAGTTCTATTAAGCAATTGAATTCTATTTGCTATTAAAGTAACTTCGATAATGTGTTTGGAGCGGTTATGGGTCGACTCCTAGTAATGGGTCTCCTAGTCATTTTATGGGTTGCTGGAAGAAATTGGAATTACATAACTAGAAATACTTCAATTGTTTTATAATAACATTTATAGTTGTCAAGTACTAGATTGATTATATCTGTAGTTTTAAATTTGTATGAAAAGGGAAAAGAAAATCACAGAGGTCAAATAGTAGGCAAAACACTAAAGATCACCTCAACTAGAAATATTATCATCATCAATTATAACGACCCAGTTTACATGAGCTATATTAGCCGGAACCTACACCCATACAGGTAGCCCGGAGGCAAACGGGTAGGAACCGGCAGGCAAGTAAGTACTTGACCTACGGAGAGACCCGATAGCCTGGGCTCCGAGATGAGCACACTTAGTGGGCACAAGTACTTAGGTACATGGCTACACCAGAGACTGGTGTCAGCGTGCTTAGGGACCTATGAAGTGGCAGTTACGCAGCTAGGCCGGGTAACTGGAGAAAGGCCTAGAGGGTCTATCTCTAGAAGTGGGATAGACCGGGTAACAGGAGAAAGTCCCCTTGTCCATCGGACAAGGTTACCCTACCCTCAGAACTGGGTTACCCTACCTTGAGCCTTGGGTTACCCTGTTCAAGGTCCTGAGTTACCCTACCTTTCAATGTGAAGTCCCTCGGGGAGTTTGGGAAAAATGACTGGAATGTTTGTCACGCGAAGCCATGCATGATACTGGAATCTGGGGTTCCGGGGGATGCTATTGGGCGAGCTATGCAGCTATGAAGAAGCTGTAAATTGGAGGCATTATTACTATCATGCCCCTCCGGCCGCGCCTTGAGGCCTGGACGTCATGGGCAAACAGTTGTGTAGTTGTGTGCAGTCTGGCAAAGAAGGATCTTTGGAGACCTGCTTGCAACACCGTATACGTTGCTCCCTTCCAGTCGACCGTAAGCTGTTCGCGGGATGTATAAGGGGGCATAGGGTGGAAGGTGGAGTACCTCCTCCAAGTTGTTCGGAGTAAAACGGACCAAAGCCGACGGAGTTAACGGGTGTTAACCGTAGGCGTCCCGAAGGTAGCCCCGGGTGGTGCCGGGGTGAGGGGGAAAGTTTTACACCTACCAAACCCGCCAGTGTCCCCAACGCCATAGGCTCGGAAAGGGAAGCGCAGAGACACTAGAAGCATGATTCCTACCACAGGTAAGGTGGATCCGAGGTGGTGGTTATGGGTAGCGCCCATTGGATCACTCCCAAACCACCATATCCTGCGGAAGACATCGGAAGCCTGAGAGTCGTAAATAGTAGCTAGATAAACCGCTCACGGCAGCTTCCAGGGTCATGTTGAAATCAACGCACATGGGAAGGGTGTCATAGATAGTCTGGTTCAACAGGTGTCTTGACGGTTAGCCACTGGCAAGTCACCGATGCGCAGAAGCTTTCACTCCGGCGGGCAGAATGGAAATGCGCCGCAGACGATATGCGCATATGGCGAACGCCGACTCGAGAGTGTCGACACACGCATACCCGAAAGGGGTGCCAGGAGACGTGTCGGACCACCCTTAGCGGAGAAGGGTGTACTCGAATAGTTGGAGTAAAGTGATAAGAGAGTTTCTGGTATAAGGTAAAACTACTTGAACATCTATGTGAGAACTCTCCTACTCCAACAATCAATCCTCCCGAGACTTTAATTGTGTGAAGCGTCAGGCTTAATGATATTAAGTTTTACTGTTTACTTTACTCTTACATCTGTGTGAACTTTTGGCGATAAGTTGAAGTCGTTTGGTGCGGTCGCAACCTTGGAATCCATCTTGCTATGTGAGCCCCCGTTACATCAATGGGGTATCATCTATCAAAAGAGCAGTAGAGTAGGATATAGAAACAGTGAATTCATCATAGGTATTATTTTAGGTATTGTGTTACTACAGATTATAAGCAATGAAAGCTTAGGGATGGTGGTTGTAGTTTATATTTTGTTTGTCTGAGTTATTACTATTACCATCAGAATCAGAATTTGAATGCTCTGACCCATCCAAATCACCTTGAATAACCTCTATTGCAGTTTTCTTTTGCTTAGTATTTTTAGTTTGAGGCTTGCTTCATTTGGCCAGTTTGGCTGCTTGTCTCATAAGTGTTACCACTCTCTTTTTCACATCGTCTGTCTCTCTCTTTCAGTATAAATAGGATAGCTACTTTGATCCTAAGATGTGACCTCGCTTTCGTTGTCCTCGGTCCCTCTTTCCACTTTTCTCAATTACTTTTTGTTGCTGGAGTAGTTCATTTGCAATAATCAGCTCAGGCTCTGTCTGCCTGTAGAGTGACCAAGGTTTATCAAAATATTTCTTGATTTTTTGAATTAACTCTGCCTCCTGTACTTCAGTAACCTTTTTTGTCAATTCATCAACTCTTGTTAGCTTACCACTCTGGCCAGCAAGAGGACGATGTCCAGGATAGCAGGTGGTTAGGGTGGATTGTCTTGCTATTTGCTTTTGAAGTGCAAGATCACTTAAGATACAGTTCCGGTTGAATGACATCAATTCAGTTGTGCACCATGCTGATAGGGTATTCTTCTGTATAAAGGTTTTGAGGTATGCCTTTTAGAGTATATGATAGAAGTCTCCTTTATGTGGCTTCGAATATAGTGCATGAGCTCATATCTTCTCCACAACTTGCTCTTTGTAGAAGGTATTTTGAGGGGGGAATAAGCCAATGTATAAAGTCTGAAGTATATGTGTGAAGTGTGGAGGAAGGCAAAGGAGATGAATATTCTTCCTTATTGTAAATTCCACAAATTCCAAGTTTGTGGTATGTGAATTGTGTCTATCTAGTAGCAGGATTCTATGCTTCATAATCCCACTTCAAGGCCTTGTCCATGGTACAAGGATTTTGACCAACCACTGATCGGTGATCTGATAATTGGTATATCCTGTTGAAGCATGAGAGAAGAAGATATTTGCATTTTCAGGAAAGTCAAAATCTGAATAGTGTCCTGTCAAGTGTGATTTCATAGGAGAGATAATTAGCGGGAATAACGCAATACCAGTTCGAGAAACTGCATCAGCAAAAATATAGGCTATCACCCATGGTGCTTACAGTGTCTGGTGTACTGAGTGCACGGAATGCAAATCACGATCCAGGCTACGATGTCATATCTTAGTAGTATCACGATACAACTATGTTGCCAGAAAGTTTTCCGCGTACAACCAGGTGCAACACCATTGATACAGAATTCTCAGTAAGGAACTAGGTGCAACACTATATTGTCTCAGTGCAACCAGCCACAACACTGCATTGTCAGGATGCAAACCGGACATGATGTCTAATCTGAGTCTAGTTGCGATGAAAGAAGAATCAAGGACAAATCCTCTGAAATTACGATGTCCTCAAGGGTCCTCCAATTCCCACTTTGTAATCTAGATTAGAATTGAATTCATAAACTAGTAATGGATAGTATAATTTCTTAAAACACTAATTTACATAGTAATAGCCTCCTTAAATCCACTTTACCAGTAGTGAACCTCACTAGTAAAGACCACTTTCATAACAGATAATAACTCTACCACTATTGATTAGGTGTAGACATTCTTTTCTTGGTTCAAAGGCTGGAGTAGAGTAGATTTATAGTACAAAGAATAGAGGGCTTCTGCCAAAGGATACCTGAGGTATCTGATGTCAAAGTCAGTACACAGTCAGAACCTCATCAGAATCTCCTCAGGAAACATGACTTTTATAACAGGCTGTAGCTCCACCAATATTGATTGCAGGTAGATGTTCTTTAGTCTATTGGAAGGCCAACGTCGAGTAGATCTATGGCGCAAAGTGTGGAGGGCTGCAGCTGCAGGATGCCCGCGGAATCTAATATGAAACTTAGTATATAGTTAGAACCTCACCAGAACCTCACCAAGAAAGATGACTTTCATAACAGGCTGTAGCTCCACCAATATTAATTGCGAGTAGACATTCTTTAGTTCCTTAAAAAGCTAGCATTACGAAGATCTATACTGCCAAGAGTGAAGGGCTGCAGCCAAAGAACGTCCAATGAATCTGGCATTAAGGTCAGTACACAGTCTGAATATTTCCAGTACCCCACCAAGGAAAGATAACTTTCATGACAGGCCATAGCTCTACTAGTATTGATCATGGGTAGATATCTTTTCGTCCATTGAAGAGTTGTCATCGAGTCTATCAGTGCTGTAAAGTGTGAAGAGCAGAAGCCAAAAGACGCCCAAGGGATCTGATGTCAAAGTCCATACATTGCAAGAAGACTAAATAGCCAGCCAGTGCCATAGCAAGTGAATTTGCATACCTTATGGAATTCAATAAGAGAACAGAAATACTGGTTAGTCTTAGTAGAATCTATGTATATAGAATGGTTGTGTAGTGGATGGGTGTTTAGGAGTGCATTGTAGAGTTATTGTATGTCAGTGCTGCAGGAGTTATGGTGAGATCACAACAAAGTACTAGTACTGCAACTACTACTGGCACTACCAGTGGGCCATGGCTATCACTCGGATTACAAGTAGAATGCAAGTTCCTTTTCAACTTTTCATTCATGAAGTGCCGAAAATACAAGCAGCCCAGATGGGCAATTGAAACCCGGAGTATGTTGCTTGCCTCTAAAGGCCAGGTTGGGCCCTTGGAAAGAATCTCCTCATAACAGATTTGGATACACCGGGTGTGGGCTGGGCCCTGGTAAGATGCAACGTTGTATCTGAATATACTAGAATATAGAAATATAGCTCACGCTCCCACTAGTGTCAGCGGATATTGTATCTGATGTCCGAATATATATAATATACAGGATGCAGTGCTAGGTCATCCTGGTATGCAGGGGTGTTGCAACCAATCTCAGAATGCACAGGACACAGGGGATGCAGACTTGATATTTTGTACATCAGAATGCAATACCAGCTTACTAGATGTGCTACTTTTTTTTTTTTGCTGATGTGCTTCAATATCAGTGATCCAGCTTCTGGCACCATCCTGGATGATCTTTAGATTCCATCTTGAGCTATGACAAATTACTTTCCCACCACAAGAAAGTCTAATAGCAAATTCTTTTTTATCTAAATTATAGATATCTTTAACCTTGACACGAAACTCATGTTGGATCTCATAAAACCTATTCACGTAATATACAAACAAAAGCTGATTTATGGCAACAGCCCTTTGTTTGTCTAGTACTATTCCAACCATTGATTGAATTGTTGCTTAGCAAATCAAAAATCCATTCAATCAATTTTCTGCAACTATGCACACTTTTCCTTTATTCTACAAAATCACTCACGCTAGTTGGAAAACATGATGGTGATAGGGTGGTAAGCCATAATCATTCCATACTTCGATCTACTTGACTTTGGCATCCTCCTCTTCCTTAGTCAGTAGTTGCTGTATCCAGTCCACCTCCAAGGTTGATCTTGTTCATCCATAATAGTAGTTATCAACAGTGGTATTTGATATTTGTTAGATTCAACTTGCTTCACGAATTGAGAGACCAGGACTTGAATGTAGTGCTTCACATACATCATGGATTTGCTGTTCACAATCATCTTTCATTGAAGATATTGTTTTAGGAAATTTGAGATTTGGTGGTTGCAATCTGTCAACATCAGAGAAAATATAGGCTTGCGCCCTTAGAGTCTTCTCCGTCTGGTGCACAGAACACGTAGAATGCTAATCACGAATCAGGACGTGACGTCGGGTATCACTTGCGTCAGGGTACAACAAGGTTGACCAGGAATTCTGCGGGTGCAATACGGTTGACTGAGAATTCTCAGGGTGCAACCAGGCGCAACACTGTGTCTTCCCAACGCAGCTCTACCATGCCCTCCATGATTAAAAGATTCTGAAGGGTCCCCTCTTTCACACTTTGTGACTTAGGTCACAATTGACTTAAAGTTTATGCAGCAGTAGATAGGATAATTTATTAAAATACTAATATACATAATAACCACCCCCTGAAACCCCCTCTGCTAGTTGCGGCACCAGAAAGCTGTTACAAAGGCCGAATACTGAGAGTCTGAGAAAAGCCCCCTTCTTTAACAGGCTGTAGCTCCCCCAATATTGCCGGTGAAGAGACGTTCTTTACACTGTTGCAAAGCTGGCGTCGAGTAGATCTATGCTGGAAGGTATGGAGTGTGGCCGCCAAAGGGCGCCCTAGGAATTTGGCATCAAGGTCAGCATATTTCAGAACCTCGCCCGAACCTTACCAGAATCTTGCCAGAAAAGACTTGCATAACAGGCTGTAGCTCCCCCAATATTGCCGGGGAGTAGACGTTCTTTACACCGTTGCAGAGCTGGCGTCGAGTAGGTCTATGCTGGGAGGTATGGAGTGTGGCCGCCAAAGGGCGCCCCAGGAATCTGGCGTCAAAGTCAGCATATTCCAGAACCTCGCCAGGAAAGACCCGTTTCATAACAGGCTGTAGATCCCCCAATACTGCCGGCGAGTAGACGTTCTTTACACCATTGCAGAGCTAGCGTCGAGTGGATCCAGGCCGGAAGGTATGGAGTGTAGCAGCCAAAGGGCGCCCCAGGAATCTGGCGTCAAAGTCAGCACATTTCAGAACCTCACCAGAAAAGACCCCTTTCATAACAACCTGTAGCTCCCCCAATATTGCAGGCGAGTAGATGGTCTTTACACTGTTGCAACGCCGGCGTTGAGTGGATCCATTCTGCAAAGTATGCAGTATGGCGGGCAAAGGGTGCCCTAGGAATCCGGCACCAAAGTCAGCGCTTTCCAGACAGCTAAACAAACTCAACATAATGACATACCCTTCAGAGTACCCCGTAGCGCCATGGAAAATAGTCGTATGAGGACGCCCCTTTGACGGTGGACAGATGGGATGGTGTAGAAGGACATCGTAAAAGGGCTCTGTGATCGCACACCTAAAGCCCCGGGAATCTGGCTTCAAAGTCAGCACTTTGCAGACACCTGAAAAAGCCCGGCATAATGACACCCCCTTCAGAGATCTCTCTAGCACCATTGAAAGTGGTCGTATAGTGACACCATTTTGGCTGTGGACAGATGGGATGGCGCAGAACAAGGTTGTAAAAACGCTTCGCGATCGCATGCCCAACGCCACCGGAATCTGGCTTTGAAGTCAGCGCTTCCCAGACGCCTAACAAAACTCTGCATATAGTAACTCCATGAATAATAGTCAGGTAGGGATGCATCCTATACCGGTGTGTAGCTGGCATCGGGCCCACTATGATGCAGATATCAGATCTAGAGTCTAGTATGTGGTGGTGGTGAAGGCTTAAGGGTAGGCCGGTGTTGCAAGTATTGAGTGGGTGATGAAAGTGCGGAGTCGCGTCGTGTCAAAGGCTAAGTGCCGAGAAACCACAACACCAGAGAGTGTCCTTGCTATCACTCGCTTTCACACTGGAGTGAACTGGCATTTTCACTCTCTGAAAGATTAAGTTCTGAAAATAGAATACCCTAGTGTCTTTAGCATAAAATTAAGATTAAGAGTACAGTGGCTTTCTCACTTAGCCTCTACACTAACCTATTTGTCTTTGCCAAGAGTAGCCCCTATCTTTGTATAAGAGAAGGCTGGAATTGCAGTCAGAAGGCGGGTATTGACTAGGGGGTACTCAGGAAGCAGAGTAGTTGAGTGGTCTATCCAGATGTGCGATAGTATTGTGAAGTGCGTCAAGAAGGTTGGGGGGTAATTTAGTATGGCAACGCACCCCAGGAGAGACAGAGCATTGCAATGCCCATCAGGGCGCACCAGGCGCTGAGGGCGCAAAAGTGTGGTCGCTTGCGTCAGGGTGCAACACCAGCACACCTGATGCAGGTTATATTTTTGCTGATGAAAATGGAGTTTGCTAGAGCTTTTCAGAAATCTGGTTGATAAAATACCTTTACAGAATCCAATCATTCTTCTTTTATGAATGAGACTTTCTGCAATAACTTGAGCTACCATTCTTGACTAGCTACCCATTGTACTCATATCAACATCAAGGGAAATAGACAAGTATTCCGGCTATTGTCATTGAAATTATCTATTTTGACTACTTTGCTTATCTACCTTACTTACAGAGTCAAAATAATATATTTTTTAAGTTTTATTTGTCTAATAGTATACAGGTTCTCCATTCACACTATACTGTTGCACTTAGTTGAAATGGGGAGAAGGCTGTTCTTTTATTTATATTTCCATAGTTGACTCAAAAAAGAATTAGGTGACTGATTACTAGAGATCAACCCATAACTCCCCCAAATATGTTATTAAACTACAAGACTCCATTCAGCTATCTGGTTACCTTGTACTACAAGGTTATATGAAGCTTCAAACTTTCACTTATTTACTAGTATTTATTATTAGAGCTAGGCAGTTATATATAGTTATAATGTGCAAGTTGCTTTAGGCTTTAAAGCTAGTTTAAGCTATAAAGTAATATCGTGTACCGATGTTGAGCCACAAGTCATGTTGGGCTGTAAAGTCATTTAGTAAAATGTATTCATTACTAAACTATCGAGAAGCATTCCCATCTAGGGATTCTTCCCGGAGCATTACGTTCAATAAGGCAAGCCGGCCCCAATCAAAACCCTGCCTATCTAGCTAAGGCAGAACACAGGACACCACAAAATACTACTTATGCCAAGGTTGTAGCTTGAGCCCCACAACCCCCCAAAGCTTTTAAGCTCACTTTTTGGGGCACTCCCAAGAGTGCCAGCCAGCTCAACATCACTTCCCAGCTCAACATCACTTTGTGGTTCAACATTATTTTAAGACTCACCATTACTTTGTATTATAACATAAAATTATTTTTAATTTGATGGAAAGTGACTATTAAAAGTAAATTAATTTGCATAGTATGGTTTTATTTCACTTCCCACTTCTTTTTCCTTTTATACTCTATTTCTAATTAGCCTTTCAATCATGACCTTATACAACTTGCAGTCCACTCTTTTAATCCTTATTTCTCCTACTATTATTATCCTTACAATTATTTGGAATGCCTTCCCTCGCTTCCTTTGTTCTTCTCAGTCCCGGAGTTGAATCCTACGATAATATCGAAATCCGTATCTAAGCTGTTCTTGCTTTACTCCATGTATCAGAGCTGGATATCTCCAATATCCCAAGTCCAGGCTGGTAATTTGAAGTACCTGTTTCCTCCCTACAAGCACAATAGACAGGTTGCTCCTCTAAACAGAACAGACATAGTATGAATAAGATCCTATGAGAGAACCAGGAGCTTGCGGTATGCCAATATCTAGATTATTTTGATAATGTTGGTACTAGTGTCTAACTACCAATAGTTACTGGATGTGCAAATGCAATACTTCAAAATACACACAGTGGTCCCCTTCCTGCTTCTGTTGTAAGTCAGCATTGGGCCCAAAGGTTTCTTAGTCAGCATCTAGCTTATCGTATTCAGAAGCAACATACCATTGACACAGACCGCAAAAATGCTCATCAACCGGACGATATTAGTAACTTTTTCGAAAAATACAGAACTGTTTTCTTGAAGTTTAATATCAAAGTAGGAGATTAGTATAACTTTGATGAAACTGGATTCCGTATTGGAATTGGGGGAGATCAAGAGATCATTACATGTGGTCCAAATTGGCGGTCATATCTGGGTAGTTCAACAAATCGAAAGTTTGTATCCTTACATGAAACAATTAGTGGTGCTGGAGTTCTTCTTCTACTATTGGTAATAAATCCAGCTGTGATTCATCAAGAGTCCTGGTATACTACCACAAAAATGCAATATGATTACTTGATTGGCACTTTGGAAACAGGTTACAGCAATGATTACTTAACAATCGACTGGCTTGTGCATTTTGAAAAATTTTCCTCCCAGCATTAAGTGGATCTCTACTGGTTACTACCTCTTGATGGATTTGGCTGGCATTGTACTAAGGAGTTCATTGACTATTGTGATATACACAAAATAGTCCTATTTTGCTCGCCGCCACACACCAGTCACCTACTACAATCTTTAGATATGGTAGTTTTTCAGCCATATCAGCATTTTCATGCAGAGGCTGTAGAAGCAGCAACTTGTACAGGTTGTGGTAACTGCAATAAAATCGAATTTCTAGATATTATCGATTCCATCTGCCAACAAACCTTGAAACCATCAACGATCAAGTTAGCTTTCTGTACAACTAGACTGATTTCTTATTGTCCTGAGATCGTTATTAGGAAGTTACAAGAAGCTACCATTACTTCAACCCCTACAATACTACAGGGAGAACAAGGGCTTGCCTCCTCTTCCACCTTAGTACTCCTGACAATTCTACAATTGAAACAAGAGGTTGAAGAACTCCCACATGAAGCTAGCATGCTTTCTCTAATCTTTCAACAAAAGGTGAAGAGGGTTCTTCAAGGAGGTTTAGCTCAAGCTCGAGCAGGTGCATTGGCATTAGAGCATATGGAACATGCACAGGCAGCAGAACAAGCAAGAAGCATTAGGCGAAGAGCACGAAACAGGTGGCAGATTCCAAAAGGAGGTCTCATATATGCATTTGAGGCACTGCAAATGGTAAAAGGAAGAGAAGATGCTCAGGTGGAAAAGGCAGAGAAACAAGTGCAATGAGCCAAAAATGCAAGGGAATGAGAACAGAAAGCGGAGTGAAAGCCTTTCTTGGATGAGATAAAGGCATGTGCAAAGAAGAGGGAGCCTCTACGAGTCTATAAAAAAAAAAATATCGAAAATTGTAATTGCAGGTATTAAGTGTCAAGTAAGGGTTGAAAAAATAAATATAAATTAAGTTAAGGGTGTTTTGTATTATGTATGCAAAATGAAATCCTTAGTCTTAGTTTGGTGTTGAGCCACAAAGTGATGTTAAGCCACAAAGTGATATTGAGCTGGCAGGCACTCAAGTCACAATCTTGGCACAAGTACTATCAGCAAACTGAGCTCGTAACCCTCCTCCACGAAAAGAAAAACCAAAAACAAATTTGCCCAAGGGCCCACTTCTTCCTTCTCGTCCTCTGCCTCAATGTCTGCTCAACCACTACCACCTTCCTGGGAGCAACAGGGATCCCAACTCTCTCATCCTCTTACGACACCTCCTCTACTGACCTGTCTTGGTCTGGCATCCACTTACAAACCACAGGTCCCCCTACCACTTCCCCAGTCTCCTCCACCCCCTCAGGCCTGGTCCTCCGCAACAACACACCCTACTCCTCCAGTAACTCTTTTCAACCCCCTCAGCAACCATTCTAAGTCAGTTACTCTTTCCTCTACCTTCTCCTTCCCCTTTGTAGCAACAGCCACTCTTTCCTCTATCTTCACTACCAAGCTTTCTGCCTATCTCTCCACTTTGTACCCTAACTCCCAGGCCCACAACACCTCCTCCCCCTTCTTCCCTCCTGGCTGTGACCACTCTTTCCTCCACCACTGCCATCTTTTTCTCTGCCACCACTACCATCACCTTCGTGGCCTCTGCCACTTTTCTCTCCACTACCTCCACTCTCCCTTTCTCCTCAGCCACCCCACTTCCTGCCACTTTCACCTCCTCTCTTAGCAGGTCCGCAACCTGATCTCCTATTGACAACAGAGTTTCGACCTCTGGCATCCTCCTTTGCAATATGCCCCACATTTTTGACAAGACTGATACAGAGTGCCACAACTGAGAGATCTCCTTCTCAATCAGGAAATTCTGCTCTGCGGCCATTGACAGTACAACCCACCGCATTACAACACACTTGGCTGCAAAGGATCCTCCACATCTGTTAGCCATTGTAGACATCCGTAACCGAAGTCTGGTCAATAGGAAAAGTTAAAGTGTGGACAAAGGAGATGAAATGAACTCCCAAATCAAGGTTAACAGCAAGGCAGTATTTCTTGCAATTAAAGACTGGAAGCTATCACGAGATAGGAATCAAGGAACCGTATTGCGTAGCCCCCGGAATGTGACACATTACATGAGTAGAAATACGGGAATGTTGGGCTGTAAAGTCATGTGGAGCTGGCAGGCACACAGAAGGAGTGCCTAGGGTACACTGGGGCGAGCAACTAGGAGTTGTGACGATTAGTCACAACCTTGACACAAGTATCGAAAAGGAGGAGCCCAACACTACAATCACCCTGTGCACGAACCAAGAACAATGCCCTTGTTCCCCTCTGGCCGTGCAAATGGCACCAACCGGAGACTACTATCCAAAAAATAAAAAAAGGGCCATCAAGATCTCGGGTACTCATATGTCACCTTGCGTGTGGTATTGACCGCTTTGACCGCTGCCCTGACACGAAGAGCATAGATTAATCCAACGATGGATGGCTTTGGCATAACCCCATTCGACGGCAAACCCGATACACCAATTCAGAGCCTGTACAAAATTCAACAACTCCGCAATTACTGTTAGACCTTTCCCGGCATCATACTCCCAGTTATAAAAGGCGACTCGCATATTATACTCGACTTATGCACTGTCATAGGCACCATCGAACAATGGGTTGTTCCCCAGAGCCTTAGAAAATTGGAGTACAGAGACGCAAGGAAGGGTGGGTGGGGTGATCCCTGGGTGCTTGGAGTGAAAGCTTGCACAAGCTGAAACATAAAGATTGGCGGTGGCAGCAGGAAGACAATGCCAATGTTTGTCAGAATCAAGGACCCCCACGGTGATGGGGTGAGGGCTATTATCAAGGATAAGATGACCCCCTTCCTGGAGGCGAAGAAGAGGCAGGTGAAGGAGGCAAAGAAGGCCACAGGGCTGCAGAGCAAGCGGAATACTAGGGAGTGTCATCTCAAAATGGTTAGGGCGTACAAGGAGAAGAAGGAAAGAGGGCTGCTGGAGAAAGCAATAGCAGGGAAAGGGACCGGGGAGATGCTCGTAGAAATAATTAGGATGCGTAGCGATAGGAAGAAAATGATGGAGCTAGGGGTGCAAACATGGAGAAAGGAGTTGGAGGTCATGAGAGGGGGGGGGGATGCAATCGCAGTTTGTGCCCGCAATGTAACCATTTTTTCTTATCTGCAGGGTAGGGCACCAGTGGGTAGGGTGTCTATATGGGGCTTCTCAATTTTTGTAAATTAGTTACCTAGCTTCCAAAAGTGTTAACAGCAGCAGCTATTAGTATCATTTGAAAAAATCAAGTGATGTTGGTGAAAAGGTGCCACCAACCCCACCACTCCTGTATCCACTAACCTCTTCCATCACC
Source organism: Tuber magnatum (assembly GCA_003182015.1). Classification (NCBI taxonomy): domain Eukaryota; kingdom Fungi; phylum Ascomycota; class Pezizomycetes; order Pezizales; family Tuberaceae; genus Tuber; species Tuber magnatum. Next base: position 1,390,018 of record PYWC01000013.1, read on the forward strand.
CGCCCAGCAGTTGTGAGAACAAAGGGACATATACTGGTACATTGGTGCTCCAGAGGAGTGTGTGGGCAAGTGCTGTTGACAGTGGGGCCGGCTGGAGATTGTAGCTTTGGCAACAATCCACCAGATGTTGAAATGTTGTTATTGGGTTCCCTCCTTTGGATTACCCTATATTATTATTAAATTTGACAGGTTTTCCATATATTCCTATGCTCGGCCAGCATGAGCCCGCCGGTGTCCACCCAGCTGGAGCCGGCGCAGTGGCTTTACGATGGGTGTCTTGGAATATAGGTGTTTGTCGAATGATGTTTTGTGATCTCAATGAATATAGTTATTAACGCAAGGAAGGGGTGGCGCTAGTAATAGATACTGTGCTCTCCCATAGGATATCCAAATCCATTGCTGAATGAACCCAATGAGTGGAGGACTATCCGTTCACTTCTGAACACTTTACCCGGCCTCGAATCTTATTCTAGGTAGTAGGGGTGGTCCACCGTAATTTTTGTCAACATGCTCAAGTGCCTCGAATACTAAGGTTCGGATGTTTTCTATACTTTCTATTGGGCTCTAACTTACGGGATTGCCTTTGGGTCCTGGGAGAACGTACCGGGTTTCCGGGGTGGGGGGAAGTACAGCAGCAGTCCAGGGAGGTGAGGTGTGTAGCTCGTCCCCCACGTATAGTAGTTAGATTGGGTTTATGTGGGGAAATTGACCAACCTTTAGGCGGTTTTGTGGTGTAAAACCAACTACACCACGAAACCACTTGCTCAAGATAGTATTCCAAGTGATCAAACACTGCCTCAGAACCTTTTTTTTTTTCCTCTTCCACTAAACTTGATTCTCTTCAGGCTGTCTATGGGAACCGAATCTCGTCCTCCTTGGGCCACACCTTTGACGAAGACAAGCAAATATAAACCCAACTACCCAATCTTCACTCCACCCACCTTCTCCACTTCCCCACTACTCAAGATATCCCATTCTCAATGGCAGAAGTGTTTGGAAATGAGGCAGAACCATTTGAATTCTGTGTCGGTGGTACCCGTTCCGAGTATCCGCATAGTTAAACTTACATCCCCGGACTCTCCCCTTGTGTTTGGACGGTTTTCATTCACACCCAAAAAGATAGCACAACAACAAAGGAAAAACACTCAGAGGTCGTCCCCTGACCTTCTACACCCTTCCACCCAGCACACAGTGCCCCGCAACCCCCAAGAACCCCCCCAACGACCTGTCCAGTAGCCTCGTGAATATGCCCACAACCGCCACTATTGGGGCGTTGTGGTGATCGCAATAATAACTTACCCGATATTGCCGTGAGGGCTTGGTGCTCATAAGGGGGAAATGATTGTCGGTAAAGGAATTCAGTATAAAGCCAAGATTCCTGTATCATAAATGCCAAACCGTACGTATTTCGGTGTGCCCATACAGCTAGCTATCATGCTCGGTGCGAGAAATGGTATTTGTCTTGGATCTTGGAGATCTGTGGCTCTTCTCAGCAACCAAATTTCGTTACACTGAGTGGAGTGGATTGATAGACCTGGGTTTTCAGCTGCAAGGCGCAGCGATCACGATAACCTCATTTTCCATCAGCACGCTTAATTTCCATGAACAGAACCCAGCAACCCAACAACTCATCCCATTCTGATATCAGAGCCGCGAGAAAATATGCCTCACATCAACTATGATACCAACTGCTACAAAAATTCTCACTACGCACAGAACACCAGTTCTCTCAACAACGAGATCGTGTTGAACGTGAACATTGGTGCGACCCACGAGAACTCTGAGATTCCGACATGGCTGTCTCCGCTTGAGCCCCGTATCCGACACCAAGGCGTTCGAACCCACCGGGTCGACAATGTGGGGGGGTGGCTGTTGGGGAGCAGTGAATTTCAGAGGTGGTGCGGCGGAGCCCGGGAGAATGGGTCTGGGCTAGCCACTTTATTTTGTTGTGGCGATCCAGCAGTTGGGGGGGCATATTTCAGATGAGTGGCACTCGTCGGAGGGGACTCCAGGGGATGGTGGTGCTAATAATAAGTGATACTAGTTCGCTTATGATAGACGGATTATCCGATAAAGCCAAAATGCAAAATATGGCTGTAGCGTCTTTCTACGTCGATTTCGCCCCGCGGGATGAGCAATTTCCAAGAAACATACCCAGTTCACTATTGAAACAAATCGTAGGCCGGAAAGGATCCCGGACGAGATAACTCAGACCTTTCGAGATTACAAAAAGGTTATATAATGATGATATCGTGGGGTATATTCGGATGGGATTGAGTATGGATATATATCCAGAGGCGATGGACAATGGTCTGGAGGCCGAGATCATTCAAACCATCGCCCAGAATATCCCTGAAACGTAGCTGGCCAGCATTATCCAAAGTTTTATCACGCCTTTGTCACTAACAAACCTAGATTTCTACCGCTTTCATTAACCATGTATGCTATCCTTGGGAAAACCACAGCCTATGGTAGGCGACAAAGGCTCAGGGCACTGACGGATGGATTAGATTTGGAGGGTGTTTATGGTGCGGCCCTAGAGCGAATAAAGGAGCAGGGTGGGGAGAAAACAAGGCTCTGGATGGCAGCACTGATGTGGATCTCACATTCGAAGCAGTTGTTACAACTCGATAAGCTTTTCCACGCCCTAGCCGTCCAGATAGGATCTACGGACCCCAATCCCGAAAGGATTCCCACTGTGGAGACACTATTGAGCAGTTGTTTAGGGCTTGTTGTCATAGATAGGGAGGCTTCGACTGTTCGCTTGATCTACTTCACTCTCCAGGAGTACCTTTACACCTGGCCCAACCTTTTTGGCGCAGCTCACGCGATAATGGCAAAAACCTGCCTCACATACCTCAATTTTCACGCGATTAAGGAGATCCCACCCACACTCTTTGCCCTCCCTCAGTCTGCTCCCTTCCTCATATATTCTTCCTTATACTGGGGGTCCAGGCTAGGAAAGATGCTTCAAGCGACATAGTATCACTTGAGCTCAAGCCTTTTAGCCAGATTGAAAGCTAGATATCTACCAAGTTCCTTTTAGCTGATCTCATCTTGAAGACCAGTCAATATATTAGTGATATCCCTGTCAACGATCATCTAGTCGTGTTTACTGGCTTGCATTGTGGATCAGTTTTCGGCATTGTGGAGATCGCGACCCCTCTCATGGGTCAATCAAACCCCGATCTCAACAATACGGATTTTCTCGGTATTGCGCCACTCATATGGGTTGCTCTGTGCGGGAAAGAGGAGATAGCAAAACTGCTATTAGGACAGCATACTATCATCCCCGACAAACCGGATAATTGCTTTCGTCGAACAGAACTCTCATGGGCCGCTAGGAAGGGACATGAGGGAATTGGGGCTATTTCTTGGCCTGGGATCTGCCAAGCCTGATGGCACTGACGGTTCGTGGGGTAAGACACCCGGGTGATGAATATGATTCTTGGAAGGAGATATGTCAACCCCAACAGGCCAGACAAATATGGTCAAACGCCATTTGCTGTTGGCAGTTGGCGTGGTTATCGTGTTCTGTTATATGTTCTATCATGAACTCCAGGCGTACATCCGGCTGCGGCAGGCGTATTTGACTTCCCTGCAGCACAGGCTTCGAGCTAGTTCTATTACGGTTCTGGTTTCCAGTATTCCGAGAAAGTGGTTGACGGTTGAGGCGCTGGTTGGGCTGTACGATGTGTTTCCTGGTTGAGTTCGGAATGTTTGGATTAACCGGTAGATCTTCCCCTCTGGCCGATAGGGTTGGGCTCACCATGTTAGTGATTATGAGGAGTTTCAGGGGAGGGTCGAGGAGAGAGATAAACTCGCCAAGAGTCTCGAAGCTGCGGAAACGGAATTGATTAAAATGGCCAGGAAGAAGCAAATGAAGGAATTAAGCAGGAAGGATAGTTCCTCCGCGGAAAAATCGCGGATTACCGATGCAGCGGCGGCGGAAGAGGATATTGCCAGCGGACCTGGCTTATCTTCTGGGAATCCCCACCAGATCCCCCAAGATCTCCATGATCGCAGGCGTGACAAGAGACCCAACAAAAGCTGGTCGGGGTTTACTAGGGTCGGTCCCATCAGAGTTGCCGGTGATCGGTTTCACAGACTCGGGCACGGCGTGATAGGTGGCCTTAGCACTATAACTGGTGGGGTAAGGCGGTTGAGTGGTCAGGTGGAAGACCACATGCCCAGTGCGGCGTACGGATACCAAACGGGTAGCGACGGACCTCCGGTTGCTAGTGAACAACTTCCCCAGCGACTTCGGGAGACTGGTGAAACCTGGGAACCCGAAACTCGCGAGGACAGCACACAGAGAAAATGGGGATCAAAACTTCCCCGGAATGAAGCTGTGTCTAGGGAGAATGGCAACGGCAGTCCTCAACGGACTCGGACCCTACCTACCACTGACCGAGCAATACCGGCATTGCCAATCCTCACCCTGTGGGAAGTTAGCAGGCAGCAGGCAGCAGTCGATGCACCTCCTCGATGGATGTTTTGGAAAAAGACCCAAAGTCAGTGACGATCATGAGAACGGCGATGATGATGAAATCCCTTTCAACTACAGTTCACCTACATCACCGCATACGACTCGTTCTATGGATTTACCAGCCGAAAGTCCTAGCAAGGAATATCCCAAGGCTTTTGGCGAGTCATACGCTGACGACAAGGACGGAGACCCATTGTGGAAGCAGTATCTTTCATCAAAGGATAGGCCCATGATGACTCTGCCCCCTTTTGGTGTGAAATGGTTGCCTTCTCTCCCACTCATTGGGAAGAAGGTGGACACAATCTACTATTGTCGGAAGGAGGTTGCCCGTCTCAATGTCGAGATAGAGCAGGATCAGAGCTCACCCGAAAAATACCCACTCATGAACTCTGCTTTTATCCAGTTCGACCAGCAAGTTGCCGCGCATATGGCCTGTCAGTCGCTTTCTCATCACATCCCGCAGCATATGTGCCCTCGCCACATTGAGGTCTCTCCCGATGACGTCAACTGGTCCAATATGAAGATTTCTTGGTGGCAGAGGTATTTGCGCATTGCCGGTATTACTATAGCTACCGGCGGTTTGATCGTTGGATGGGCTTTCCCGGTCGCCATTGTTGGTTTGGTTTCTCAGATTGATTATCTTACGGAAACGGCCCCGTGGCTGAGATGGATTGATAAGCTTCCCAACTTTGTTCTTGGTCTGATCCAAGGTGTTTTACCTCAATGGATTTGGCAATCTTGGTGGCATTGTTACCCATTATCCTTCGTGCATTTGCGAAACTTCAGGGAAATCACACTGGTATGGCCATCGCGAGGGCTGTTCAGGAATGCATTTTGCTTCCCTGTTTATTCAGATTTTCCTCGTTGTCAATTCCTCATCCGGTATTACCGCCGTTCTCCAGCAATTAGCGGATAATACTGCATCTGCGCCATCAATTTTGGCCCGGAACCTACCGAAGGCGTCCAACCTCTTCTTCTCAGAACCTGCTACTACAGGCATTCACTGTTAGTGGTGGAGCAATTCTACAAATTGGGACATTACTCGCACAATTCATTCTTAGTCCAATTGTTGACTACCGCTCGTCAGGAGTTTATCCCGGCGGCACGGCTTGCGCAGGCGAAATGGGGCACTATCTTCACGGTGCATGTGAATTTGGCGTGCGTTGGGGTTGTTCACTCGACCATCTCCCCATTGATTCTTATCTTCAATGTCTGCACGTTCAGTCTTTTCTAGATAGTATATCGTTACAATCTTCTCTACGTCAACAACTTTCTCTTCGATACAGGAGGTTTGCTCTTCCCCAGGGCAGTCAACCAGTGGTTTAGAGGAATATATGTTATGGAGGTTTGTTTGATTGGTCTCTTCTTCCTTGTTTGGGATACCGAAGATCGTATGTTTGCTTTCCTCAAGCAATCATCATGATCGTTGTCACGATCTTTACCGTCCTATACCAATATACTTTGAACTCGGCTTTCGGTCCATTATTAACCCATTTGCCCATCACTCTAGAAGATGACGCTGTTCTCCGCGATGAAGCATTGGCGAATGATGAATGATAGCGAAAGGCGAATACAGTTGGCTAGCGGCAACATCGTTCAGGAGGAGCAGGAATGCGACGATCTGAATGAGGTTTTTGCAGAGCGGGAAAAGCGAGAGAGGCGCATGGATCAGCGTGCGGATGAGAATGAAATGCGGAAAATCCGCAACGTCCGCGAAAAGAAGAAGGAAGGAAAGTCATAATTCTCAAGAGGCGGAAGACACGCCGAGGGGCCAGACGACAGAGACCCACAAATGAAATCGCGTCCTCCACCGCCAAAGCAACAGCCGCATACTAGACCGGAGCTAATGTTGTTTGAAGACATTTACCGATCAGATTGAAGACTTGTCCCCGGCGGAACGGGACATACTCGTTGGTATAGCATTCCAACACGGGGCCCTCCGTGCGCAACGCCCAGTGACCCGGGTACCAAGAGACGATCTGGTATTTCTGGCGATGTGATCCGGTCCACACACAGATTTAGTGACAATGTCTGGATTAGCAACGAAAATTCTGGTCTGGATCGCAAGGGTGGAGTGGTGTACAGGCGTCCGCCACCAGATTTCGATCAGCGGGATTCGGTGGAGCTATAATCCAAGCAAGCAACTACCAGTTATTTGTATTCACTTTTCCCATCGTTTTGGTTTGCTCTATTTTATTCGATCGGCATTCTGTTTCGCGATGAGTGCAGTATTATGCATATTTTTAACCCGAGTGATAATGGATGACGAGGTTGAGGTTAAGGGAAGGAGGGAAATTTGGGACGTTTCCTTGCTTTGTACTATATTGGTATCATAACAACTTAGAGGATTGGCTTTTGTTGTATTGAAGGGATTGTACTTGCGCTCGTAATACCATTGCCGTGCCCACGACGAAACTGGGCTGATGACGAACGGCAGGGTATTTGGAGGGCAAAAGAGAAATGGTCATAGGAGGGCAACAAAAAATTACTTGTTACTTATCCCTGTTCGTCATTGGCCCAATTTCATTGCAAGTACGGTTAAGGCTATACGAGTACTCGGGGGTCCTTGATGGCGATCTAAGGATTATTTGATGGGACGAGAATGTTTCCTGCAAAGGGATACAAAGCTACAAAAATCGAACTCCTTGACTAGCTGCCTCGAAGCAACACCCAATTGAACTAGTGAGACCCAAGGTTTAGAAGGAACTTTCATTATCTCAATGAATTCATTTAGCATTCGGCTAATTCTGTTGTTATTATCATGTTGTTCTGCGATATCATACCTAGTAGCTTACTCCCACTTACTACTGTCTCCAAAAAGACCTCTGGTTTCCATAGTTACTAGAACAAGAATAATACCCTCGCCCAAGGTGTTGAGTTACTTGATCACTGAAAAGACTTGAAAATCCGGTTTTTTGACCAAGTTTAGTTAAGTGTTGCCAAATCAGGCCTTAGCACAACTGGCTGCGAAATTGAATATTCCAGGTGGACGAGGGAAGGATGCTGGGACTAAGAGCGATGAATGACATCACCCCCGCCCATGGCACCCATCCGACTTTAAAATGTGAGGCTCTTTTCGCAAAGACTAACGTGATCCCGCCCCGCGCCAGACATCCCGCCGGTAGGAAGCTTCCTTCAACCTTACCCTCTCAATACCGTTACCTAACCTGAAGAAAGACAGAAACCCTTTTAAAAAGAAACAAACGGGTGCCGAACTGTCTACCCAGGTCGATTCTGATACCCCTCCAGAAACACTCTCCAGCCGGGGCATTCCTGCAGTGGCGGAATTCATCTTCAGTGGGAAGTGCGAAAGGATAGTCTTTCTAGTACTATACCCCTCTTTCCCAAAACCCCTCCACCACAAGCTACCATGTCCCATAATGTGGTGCCGGAACCTGCACCTCTGCCGGTATCCTGGACTTCCGCACACCAGGTACAGGCCTCTACTCCAACCACCAAACTCTAAACCTCCCTCACCCGGAGACCGTCTTCGACATGAACCTTTGCCGTACCAATCCCCAACCTTCCTACACCCTCGCGAAATCACTGAACCCCGGCCAATTCACCCAGACTATCACACATGCCTTCATATCGCCAACGGCAAAGAAGGACTTGCTTCAAAAGTGCTTCACCCAGAACATAGACACGCTGGAACGCGCCGCGGGAGTTCCGCCGGAGAAGCTCGTCGAAGCCCACGGCTCGTGCGAGACTTGCACCGGGTTGGTGAAGCCGAATATTGTATTCTTTGGGGAGAGCTTGCCGAGCGAGTTTCACATGGGGCTTAGAATGGTCGAAGAGGCGGACTTAGTGATCATAATGGGGAGCTCATTGAGCGTTTACCCATTTGCGGCGCTTCCAGGACGGGCGAGGGAGGGGGCGGTCAGGGTTTTAATGAACAATGAGAGGGCGGGGGGATTGGTGGGCGGGCGGACGACGTGCTTTTGCTAGGCGGGTGCGATCGGGGGGTGGGAAGGCTGGCGGAGGAGCTGGGGTGGACGGAGGAGCTGGAGGAAGTTTGGAGGTCGGTCGGAGGTGGGACTGATAAGGAGGCGGAAGCGGAGGCCGAGAGCAGCGAAAGTGCCGAGCCGGTAGAAAGCATGAACGCGAAAGTCGGCCGTCTAACCGAAGAAGTTGAGCGTAGCCTATCCGTCGTTGACGGCTGGAAGGAGAACGTCGTGAGAGATCTTTCCACCCAAGAGACGCGGATCGCTAGAACGGTCGAGGCCGACCTTCGAGGCGAGAACGGTGAAGTCAGCCTCGTGGACCAGAAGAAACTCGGGGGGGCCACGGCTGACCAACTAACCGGCTCTTCCGAGGATTGAACTAACCTCGATACTACCGCCCGGGAGCCGGAGCATCTGGTGGGGAAAGCTGGTAACGCTGGGGGTGAATGATTCCCATAAATGCGGGATACGGGGGTGGGGACGTTTGAATTTACAATTTTAGCTATTCTTGCTTTTTCGGTCCTCGCGGCATGTTAGTTGGTCAGTTGTTTCTGTTGAGCAATAGTACGGATGATATACTTTGCCTTTTTCGCATTAGAGTTTTTCTGTTCGCGGGGTGCTCCCAGCTTGAGACTGTTGTACAGTACAGTATCACACGTCATGAATGATCACTCGCGTCACAACCTACGAGGGTTTGTTGTGTGCTCGTGAAGCCCGTAGATGAATTCTTCATCACACTTCTCCTCTATCATATACTGTACTTAAACTATTGGTACCCTTCCACCTTCCCGTACCTTGTACACCCCCAATCCTGCTTGTTCCCGCTTCCTCATGACCAACCCTGCCGCCGGCTTGCGTGCACCCCCTCCCCCCAACGAAGCATGATTCCGGCACCGATAACCCCAAAGCCACCGCGCGGAGGATATCATAACAATAATACTATCATAAAATTATGGGTGAAATGTTCCGCTGACCCGGTATGATACATACGAGTAGGATATGGAGCCTCTAGGCGCGCCGCGAGATTCGGAACCGCTCGCTCGCGGGAAGCTTGACGCACTTGACGAGTTACACACCTGCGACTTTGCGAGAGGGGGAGGGAGGGAGAAACAAGTGTTTGTCGGGACTGTGGGGGGTGGAAGTCTCTCTGGCGCCAACGGTCGTGGCTCCGCGCGCCGTTATCGGAGTCGGATCGGATTTTGGCTGGAGACAGGCGGGAATCAAGGCTTTGGGCTTGTGGCGGGACACATGGCGCACCATCCGGAAGGAGCAGGAGGGGTGGACGAAATCGTGTGCGTGGGAAGAAGGGACTGGGCTCCTGGTAGTGGAGGGTAAAAGCGATGACCAGCGGGAGGGGAGAGGAAGGGGGAAAAAAAAGATTGATTTCGCCCGGGCTCGAACCGGGGACCACCAGTGTGTTAGACTGGTGTGATAACCAACTATGATACCCACGAAACCGGGTGCCAAGTAACTCTGATTTTAACCAATCTGTGTATTTGTCAGCAGTTGCTCCTGCGAGCCTGCATCATGTGTCTACTCGTCCCGTCGTGACGTTTGTGAACACGACCGGGCTTGCATTAGCGTGCATTAGTGTGCACTAGCCCAGATTGAAGATGGTAGCCAATGAGAAAAGGACAAGTTGTATATTAGTCAGGATATAAAGATATATGAATCTCACGGGCCGGAAGTATACGTTCAATAATTTGAGGAAATAGTGAAAATGCCAACTCCACGGGGTCCTACAACATCATTAAGCAAGCGTGGTCAGATTCTTGGATATGCGATTCTGGATGGACGACAAAAAATGACTTTGAGGGAGATATCGGAGAAGACAGGAGTACTGCAAAGTACCTGTTCGAATATTATCCGCACTGCATGAGAACGAGCTGGTGAAAATGGTACCGAGGATCTCTGTACAACTGAGAATCTCAAGCCTTTACCAACCTCTCTAAAGGGATCCAACGAAGCACTTACAGAGGCAGAAAAAACCATCTGGGGCAAACAGCACTGATGGATGCCGAGCACTGTCGGATGACTTTCGCACAACTTGCAGAAGAAGGTACGTATATTAATATTATATAAATTTTTATAATTCAAATTCTAAGTTATGAGTTTACCGATAACTAAAAAAATAAAAATAAAAAGCCAACCTAGATATTAGTCGACAAACAGTTTCAAAAGTCCTTGCCGCCAATAAAATTTATTGCCGCAAACCGACGACAAAGCCAACGCTGAGTCCTGCCCAACGAGAGGCCCAGCTTGCCTTTTGTTATGCCCCCCGAGAATATGACTGGCAATCTGTAATTTTTACAGAAGAGTCATGTTTCGAGACCGGCAGTCTGCATCGCCGCCGGGCTCGTCAGGTATTGCGCTGGGCTGGTGAGGCCTACCACCCTCAAAATATACCAAGAAGGTTTGCACAAGGAGCAACAGTCATGTTTTGGGGAGCTATTTTGTATGGTATATCAGGTATGATACTTTAATTATTATTTTTATTTATTTATTAAATATTTATTATTATTATTATTATTATTATTATTATTATTATTGTTACTATTATTATTTAATATATATAAAAGCTAATATACTATATAAATAAAGGAAATGAATTACCATATCACTTATATGCTTCACCCTATGAAACCCCAGCACAGCAGAGACAGGTATCTGCTGCACTCCAACAAGAGTATGAGTTAGAAGAGAGCAGCAGAAAATAACCATGCTATAGCTCTTGGACTCCCGGTACCATTTCTTGAACCTGAACTAAAGGTTAGGAAAGTAGATAGAAAGGGAGGGATAGATTGGTATATCTATTGTGAAAGGATTTTAAAACCCTATCTCTATCCCTTCACCCAACGCACAGTGGAGGACTTTCCCGACAGGGATATTATTATAATGGAGGATAATGCACCCACGCATATCCACCATTATCATAATATCCTACGGGAAAGATTGGGATTAAGAAAGTTAGTCTGGCCGGCAAACTCACCAGACTTAAATCCTATCGAAACGATATGGACAGAGCTTAAAGATAAGCTTATAGGCCAGATTGGTCCCCGAATGACAGCTCATGAGATTTGCTGGGTACTTGAATGGGTAAGATTTTCTTTATATACTACGTTTCCCCTTTAATAACAATTATCTGTATCTAGGAGTGGAGGAACTATCCCTTAGATCGGGTGAATCGTCATATACAATCGATGTCTTCACACATTGAAGCCTGCATCGCAGATAATGGAGGAAACAATTTTAATTTCTCGTTGTTTTTGTATTTTCTCTTTTTCTTTCACTAAATTTTATGTTTTTTTATGGAATGCTATATCTATTTTACTCGTACTCGTACATTGTCCCTGATGTCTCTATTTCCCCTCCCTCAAGGTTCCTCTACCCAATTGAGCCAAGCATAAGCATCATCTGCATGCTAATGCAAGCCCGGTCATGATCACAAACGTCATGACGTGACAAGTACTCGTGCAAAGGGTGTGGCTTGCAGCCACACCCCCCGGCTGCTCACTCGCTCAGAACCTGGGGCACTCTCAAGAGAGTGCCCGCCAGCTCAACACGACATGACTTTACAGCCCAACACTCTGGTATTTCTACTCTACTCTTGTGACATGTCACATTCCAGGCACTAGCCAATATGGTCCCTTGATTCCTATCTCGCGATAGCTGCAAGTCTTTAATGGCCAGAAATCCTACATTGCCTTTAACGTCAGTTTGGGGGTTCATTTCATCTTCTTTGTCAACCGTTTAAGTTTTTCCATCGAGTGGACTTTAGTTACGGATGTCTATGATGGCTAACTGATATGGCAGATCCTTTTCGGCCAAGTGTATTGTGAAGCAGTTGGTTGTGCTGTCGACCCCCAGTGAGCAGAATTTCTCTATGGAGAAGGATATTGCTTGGTTGCAGCACCACGGATCGGTCTTATTAAAATGGGTGTACACAGCTGAAAGGGGGATGGCAGAGGTGGAAATTCTATTGTTGACCGGAGAGCAGGGTGCTGACCTGCTAAGGGGAGTGGTAGCAGGAGTGGGAAGGGAGGTGGCTGAGGCGAGAGGGAGAGCAGAGATGGCTGAGGGAAAAGTGTCAGAGGCCACAAAGGTGGCCGTGGTGGTGGCAGAGAAAAAGGTGGTAGTGGTGGAGGAAAGAGTGGCTGTAGGCATGAGGGAGAAGGGGGAGGAGGTATTGAGGGCCTGGGAGTTAGGGTCAAAAGCGGAGAGGTGGGCGGAAAGGATAGTGGTAGAGGCAGAGGAAAGGGTGGCCATGGCCACGAAGGAGAACAAGGAGGCAGAAGAAAGCATGACCAACTTGGACTAGTCAATACCCGTGCCAAGGTTGTGACTAAGCATTACAACCCTGGCTGCTCGCTCACTTGCAACCTGGGCACTCCTCCCAAGTGCCTGCCAGCTCAACATGACTTTACAGCTCAACATGACTTGTGGCTCAACACAACCTTTTGTGGCTCAATACAACTTTTTTTGTGGCTCAATACCATTTTTTTTTGCCGCTCAATACAACTTTTTTTTGTAGCTCAGAATTATTTTATGAGTCTACAGTACAAAACATATTCTAATTTACATGTATTTTCCCCAACCTTACTTGTTTCCTAATACCAAGAACTATAAGCTTTGATATTTTCTTTTTATAGGTCAAAATTGTTCGCCTATTCTTTACACAGAGTTTGATCTCATCAAGGAAAGGCTTATGTGTAGCACACTCTATTCGCTTCTTTGTATTTTAAGCTCTTTGGAACTACTTCTCTGCCTTTTCAACTTTAGCATCCTCCCTGCTTTTTGCTATTTGATGTGCTTAAGATGCATAAGTTACACCTCCCTCTTGCACCTGTCTTTGTCTCGGCCCTCTCCGTCGTGCTAATTTGGCCTCTTCTGCAGGTCTAGTATGTTCCATGTACTCCTTTGCTAAGGCAGCTGATTTTGCCTGTGCCAAGCCACCCTGCAAAACCATTTTCAGTCATTTTTGAGAAGTCAGTGATAGATCTTGGGCATCATATTGCAACTCCTCTCCCATACGTTTTAGGCTTTGGATCGTGAGTGGTACTGAAAGTGACTCACTTCACCGTGGTGTAATTGGTTAATGAGTGAGACGATGGCCACACATAACTTTGCTATTACAATATCGGGATTGTATCGAATAAGACCAGTTGCTTTAAAAGCAGGCTTGATTGTTGATTGTTTAAAGGTCTGTTGCTGAATTGAGTCAATTGCGTCTAGGAATTCCAATTTGTCAAATTCTCCACATCCAGTATGGGTTGTAGTTTCTACTGCCTCAGAATGATAATGTTTATAAGGTTGAAAAATAACGACAGCAAGGGGTTGGAGCAGGTGACTTTTATGTAAGCGAAGGCAGAAGACAATAATCTTATGATTATCATAGTAATCAATAAATGGTTTTGTACAATGGGATCCAAATCCATCTAGGAGCAAAAGGCGATAGGTACCAACTTTTCACCACAGAGAATAGTCTTTGCAATGCTCTAACCAGTCTATAGACAATTTGTCATTACTGTACTAAGTCTCCGAAGTGCCGACCAGGTAATTATCTGATCTACGAGTTCTTGTATACCAAGGTTCTTAGTATATAACACCAAAACTTATAATCAATGGAGGAAGTATGATTCTATCACCACTGATCGTCTCATAAACAGAAATTAACTCTTTACTTGTAGAGCTCCCAAGATATGACTGTTGAGAAGGATCCCATGTCACAATCCTCTGATCACGGCCCACTCCAATTCTGAATCCAGTCTCATCAAAATCGTAACAATCACCAATCTCAATTTGGTACTTGTTACAGATGGTGTGATATCTATCGAACTAATCATGAATCTCTCCTGGCTGATACGCATGCTTTCGGTCGATGTCAAGAGTGTGTTGTTCTCGAATTGAATATTCTGAATGACGAGTTAGAAAGCGTCTCATCCAATGGTCCCCAACAACAGGAACAGGCTCAAGACTCGTATGTGAATATTGCAGTATTGTATTTGCACAACCAGAAACTATTGGAAGACGTACACTAGTTCTTACTGGCTCTCAGCGGTCCAAGTACTGACAGACTGCAAGTTCCTAGTCTTCGGAAAGCTTGCCATTGATTGCTTCCCTATCCGTTTTGAATGAACTCCCGGCCAGCATGCTCGAAGTCTTGATACTGGACTTTCATACTTGCGAGCAAGTGCAGCAAGGTTTGGTTTCTCATGTCCTAATCCTTCTAGAGAGGCAATCACAGCTAGGATTTGAGTCTCTGTGTCTTTGTAGGGTTTGATCCGTTGGCTAGGAAGATCGAGTGGGGGTCAGGAAGGCATAATAATCTTGGTTAGGAGATAATATATATCAATAAACAGGTATCAGTCGAGCTGAGAAGTCATAAAGAAGAATATATTATCTTTTGAAATATATTTTGGGAAGGGTCTCTTGCGCTAGGTAATTGTATAACTTATACTTCTATTTAAATACCTGACGATATAAAATTAAGTATTGTATTCAATAGGATTTACACAGAACCCCCAACTATAGAGAACTACTCAAGTTCAATGACCAAGTTCTCAGAAGCTCAATAGACTTTGTATAGAATTTTAAGCTATAAGGATCTATCTAAGTTCAATGGCAAAGATCCATACAAGTTCAATAACAATTTGCTTTAAAGCTATAATGATCCATCAAGCTATTGAGGTCTATTTAGTATCAAAGCAATACTAGATCAGGACTACAAGATCACATTCACTCTCCCAGTTACTTTACACTTCAACTTGAATCTTATCTGAGGCTCCAAACTTTCATTAATTTACTAGTAATTAATTATTTAAAGCTGTAAAGTTATATATAACTACATAGTTTCTTTAAGCTTTAAAGTTATAATAACCCATAAAGTAATATCATGTATCAATGTTGAGCTACAAAAAAAATCATGTTGAGCCACAAAAGATTGTGTTAAGCCACAAGTCATGTTGAGCTATAGAGTCATGTTGAGCTGGCAGGTACGCTGGAGTAGTGCCCAGGTTGCGAGCGGGGGAGCAGCTGGGGTTGTGATACTTAGTCACATCCTTGGCATGAGTAAGAAAGTTGCAAGAGTTGGCAGAGTAGCAGGGTGTGTTGTTCCGGAAGACTGGGCCTGAGGGGGTGGAGAAGCCACGGGAAGTGGTGGGGGGACCCTGGGTTCGTAAGCAGGCACTGGACCTGGATGGGTCAGCAAATGTGATGTCCAGAGAGGTTAACAGGGTTTGGATCCCCATTGCTCTGGGGAATGTAGTAGTGGTCGAAAAGACCCTAAGGCGGAGGTAGGGAAGAACGAAGTAGGCACTGGGGTAAATTTGTTTTTGGTTGTTTTGTTGTGGAGGAGGGTTGCGAGGTCAGTTTGCTGGTGGTAGTATTTTGTGGTTCCCTGGGTTCCAGTTTAGCTAGATAGGCAGGGTTTCAATTTGGGTTGGCTTGCCTCATGGAACGCAACATTGTAAGAAGAGCGCCTTGATAGGACTGCTTCTCGGTAGTTTAGTACTCAACATACCTTATTAAATTACTTGCCAGCTCAACCTGACTTGCTAACTCAATATAACCTGTGACTCAACACAACCTTTTGTGGCTCAACATTGTGGCTAAATATAACAGTGTGGCTGAATATCTCCAAATTAGTCGATGGCACAAAACCTTCTAGTTAATATTTATTTTTCCTAATCCCACTTGCTTTTTAATACCTTTAATAATAAGCTTTCCTATTTTTTTTTTATAGGCTTGAATTTCCCACACTTTTTTTCAAGCATCATGGAACCTCATCGGGAACTGGCTTTTGCTCAGCTTGTTCAGTTTGCCACTTTGCATTCTTCCCCTGTTATAGCTGTTTCACTACCTTTTCCAACTCTAAATCTTTATAACACTTTACCATTTAATGGGTTTGCAAAGTATAAAGAACAACTTCTCTTTAGATTTGCTTTCAGTTTGGTACTTCATGTCTTGCAGCTCTTGCTTCTTCAGCGATCTGAGTATGTTCTATATGTTTCTTTGCCAAACCTCCTAATTGAGCCTGAGCTAACCCTTCCTGTAATACTGCTTTTAGTTTTTTCTAAAAGGTTCCTAACAGGTTTCTAGTATTCTTTTGTAATTCCATACCCATTCATTTCAGGCTACAAAGAGTATGGGGAAAAGTAGGTGTAATCTGTTCAGACCGGGTCCTAGTTACGTGATAGTACGATAGGAGCAGATGGCTTCTCGGTCAACAAGAAGCGAGCGCTACTTTCTAAAGAAGGCTTCGAAGGGTGCAATAGAGAAACAACGAAGGAACCATTCAACCAAGTATATTTAAAATTCTGTCTGTCGAAGTCTGCTAGTTCCATCTTGCAAATCAGTGGTCTTTACATACAGAATATTGCTTATATCCAGTATGAGCGATATTTTATAATATTGTGTGTATCAAATGATAGCACATGAAACAATACTAGTATCAAACGATACTGTGAAATCAAACATCAAACATTGTGTGTATCAACTGATAGTAAATGAAACAATACAAGTATCAAATGATACTATGAAACCAGATATAAAATCTTGTGTGTATCAACTGATAGCACACAAAGCAATACAAGTATCAAATGATACTATGAAACCAAACATAAAACCTAACCTAGTACCCGTACCGGTTACACTCTGAAAACAAAATAACAATTTCACCGAACAAAATAACTCAATGAAATCCTAATAGTCGGTAAATCCACTATTTTCTGAAAAGTCTCCTTAGGACCTATCCTTATCATCATCGCTATCGTGCAACCCTCTCATGTTGTCCTGTAACATCCATTGCACACACTCCAACCATTTTTCCAAACACTCCTAACAGAGTACCTTGTGCACAAAGCAACCTGATTCCCAGTAGTGTGGTAAATCAATCCACTCGCGAACCATCCAGTCCTCCCAATCCTCCGTCTCGATATCAATTTGTCCGCATTCCTCACAGTAGTCGATTTAGAATATCTTTCACTATACGCTTAGTGGAATAGTTCCACAGTATCGTAGGTATCCAACAACCTGGTGTCGTGCCCTCTCGCTAACTTCTTCATAGATCAACATTCTTCGGTTTTCTTTGTGGAAGAATAATGTGTTTTGTAAGGGGTTTCTTGGTTTGTAGGTATCGCGGTGAGCTTTTGCTGAAGTGTTTGAGGAAAGGTGGGTGGTATTTATGTCTTGATGTTGGCCTCACTTAGATGTTTAGGGGAAGGTGGGTGGTACTAATGTCTCCGTATTGGCCTTGCTTAGGCATTCAGGGGAAGGTGGGTGGTACTCAATCTTGGGTTCTTCCATTTCCACGCATATTTCCCATCTCTCCGTGCTCAGGTAGCAACTACTACCGAAGCGGAATACATCTTATAGTGTTTCTCCCCATGTCTGTCTTGTTGATTCAGTTGTTATCTCAAGGTATTTGTCCCAAATATGTATGCATAATCGATGTGCAAGGTATTGTCTAGGAATAATATCATGGTTCACCAACAGTCCCATTAGCGGATGGCACAGTCTCCTAGACACTTGCTTATAGTTTGACATTGTAAGATTGTTGGATGGTCTGTGTTTTCTTCTTTTGTTATTTCCAGTACTCGGCTTCGGCTAGCCATGCCAAGTATGCAGCTTCGTCTTCCATTACCAGATTCTCATCTTCGCTGCGTTCGAAATCGCTTTCAAAGTGGGCTGACCAGAAACCGTCTTGTATGCCTTGATCTGTATCTGGGTGGAGGTGTTGGATTTCTGCCAGAGTTGGGCTCCATGCTACCATCACACAGTTTACTGTAGCAGGCAGCTCGTCCTCCAGTTTGTTATCCACCCACTATTGATTTACCAATTCCATCGCGTTTTCCAATCCGTTGAAGGGTTCCCAGCTGTTCTTGGTTTCTGGGTATCCCACCCAGTTTACAAGGGACCGGTTGTGATCATACCACCTTCTATTGTCTCATATAGCGTCCACTTGCCACTCGGGTTTCTCATGAACCACGAACGGAGGTAGCTTGGCATGGCTTCTTCCAGGGAACATGGTATCGTCGTTAAGGAAGTATCTTTTCACACTGGATGCATGGAATGTCGCTTCTCGGTTCCTGTACATTCTCCCATCCATTTCTACCGTATAATTTTCTGTATGGTCATCATATCCCATCATCTTGAATGGTACTTGCTAGTGCAGTTCCAATTTCTGCCTTCGTTCGGACTCATTTGCGAACAAGTTTCTGCAAACCAATACCTGGTTAGCCATCCTAATTGATGTGTGGTGTCTGCATCCTTTTGCTGCCATTCTCATACTCCTGAATAATACCAGTTCGATAGCATTGAATGCAGTGTTCCAGATCGCTTGGTGCCTGTTTAACAATTCATCGGCCGCTGGTACTGCGGAGTTTTTGAAACTCGCTAGGGGAAGTAGGGTGTAGTTCTTCCTAAAAACAGCTTTGTACGGTAAAATACGCAGGGTTTCCAACCATCCTGCATTCAGGTAGCCTGCCATCTCAGCTATGCCATCAAACCAATTGTTTTGTCTTACATTGACTAGATTTTGAAGGTCCGTTTTCAATTCTCAACTTTTCCTTGCGACTTGTCCATTTGTCTCACGGTGTCCTGGTGGCGCTTGGACATACTCAATTCCTAGCGATTGACACTGCTGTCTCCACACATGTGACCCAAATCGTCGGTCTGTATTGGTCACTATTCTTGTTGGTTAACAGTACAGGCGGGTGTAAATATTCTGTTATGCAGTAGTTCGCGGGTTGTTATTGCCCCAACTTCCGTATTTATTGGTATAAGCCATGTGAATCCCAAAAACCTGGTAATAGCCACCATGATTCTATTGTATCCCCATGGATTGTGGATGGGCCGCACTAAGTCAATGGCTATCGATTCGAAAATCTCCAATGGTAGGACAATTGTCCGGGCCTCTCCTTCTGGGAACTTTGTAGGTGCTTTGTTCGTCTGGCAGGTGTGGTATTGGGCCACATATGCTCTGAAGTCCTTCCCCATTTCAGGCAAGAATAGGTTCTCGGTCATGTAGTCTAAGTTCCATTCAGTACTGTGCTGGCCTTTGTTGTGGATCTCGGCTATGACCTACTCTCTTGGTGTAGTATTTCCGAATGCGGGGCCTTTAGGAATATACAGGCAGTCTCCCCTGTATTGTGTTTTTCTGTACAGCACTCCATTTGTGACCCTGCAGGAGGACAAATCTCCTTCGGAGTCTATGCTTTCTTTGACTTTCTTCCATATTGCTTTCTTCCAGTATCCTGCAACCATGCGTGCTCAGAATGTTGCAATCATTTCATTGACTGTTTGTCTGGTGTCCCGCTCGTTTTCTATCTCACTTCCTCTAGTCGCTGCGGATTGGCCATCTTCCTCATTGTCTTCTAAAACATCATATAGTTCATGCTGATATTCATCCATCATTGAGGGTACCACTGAGACTATTGTCTCATTGCCAAAGTTTTCAGTGCATTCCGCTCACTTAATTGGGGGTGGGCGGTCGGGCCCTAGCATTTGGAATACCAGGGCTTCCGGGTTCAGTATTGCAGGGATCGTGAGGGACCTGGGTGTAGGCGGAATAAGGGTGGACAGCACTTCCCCAGCACTATTCGGTCTACTGCCAAAGATTTGCTGCCACTCCCAGTCATCAAACATGCGGGATTCCGCAGGGCTTAGGTCAGGTTCTAGGCTTGGGGGCCTCGGTCCTTCACTAGGAGGACGAGGGGGTGGCTTGCTTCGTCACCTGGGATGGTTATTTGTAAACCTGCTCTCGGTTTGGTGATGTGGCCAATGGTCCATGTAACAGTGCAAGTTGTGGAGTTTGCTTTGTTGGAGTTCCTCGGCTGGCATGCTTCGCAAGGTGCACTTTTCACGCTAATCATTTCCTACAGTGATTGAGCAGGGGCTGTTAGGGGGCACAGGGGCCTCATTGGGGTACTCTGTGTATGAGTAAGGAGTGGAAGTAGGGGAGATATCTCATGTGGGCTCCATCCTGTTTGATTCTTGTTCGTAGACCATGTTCTGCGAGATGTCATCAGCTTCATTTATATAATCGTGGACATAGAGTGGGTTCAAGTCTGATCCTCCCTCATATATTCAGGAAAGGGCATCAGCTCAATAGTTTGTGCTTCCTGCTATGTAGACTATCTTCGCATCATATTTTCCCCAGGGACTGAGCCATCTAACTTGCTTTCTACTTGGGTTCTTTGTGGTTCGCATGTGCCTCAGGGGCTGGTGGTCCGTTACTATTGTGAACACATTGCCCATGAGTATATTTTAGAACCAGTTAAGCACCTCCACTATTGCTAGGGCCTCTTTACCAGTGGTTCCATAATTTGTATGTGCATTGGTAACCTTTCTGCTGTATAACGTGGCTGGCCGCGCTGTCTCATATGTGGGTCCCTGTCCTACCCATACTCTTATTCCCAAATCTGAGGCATCTGTAACTAACCACATCGGTTCCTTGCTTCGTATATCTATGGGCCACATGACTCTGTGGTTGACAACCCGCTTCTTGACCATTTCAAATGCAGTTTGATATGTCGTTGTCTATACGAATTTAGCATTTTCTATCAAGTCTGTTAATGGTGCCATTAGGCTAGCATGGTATACAAGAAACCAGGCCACATAGTTCACTATTCCTAGGAAGTGTTGTAATTCTTTCTTCTTTTGAGGTGTCTTCCAACATGCAATAGACAATATGTTCTGGGGGGAGGTATGAATTCCTTCTTCATCGAGTATGTGTCCCAGTACTTTCAGCTTATCTGTGAACAGTACTGATTTCTTCTTTGCTTGCAAAGAGTTTTACATTTCCAAGCCAGTCACATACCTGGCGTATGTGCCTTCCATGTTCCTCTGATGTGTCCGAGAATATGAGAACATCATCAATGTATACCCATACAAAATAATGTAGGATTTAGCTCAGGAGATTCTCCATTATCCGTGTAAAGGTTGTTGGTGCATTTATGTCTCCTTGTAATATCACCTTACTAACAAACCCTCCAAACAGGGTTTTGAATGAGTTGAATTTAACACTGTCTTGGCCCACTCATGTTTGGAAGTATACATTGCTTAGGTCAATCTTACTCCTAATTGTTGCGCGTCCAATGCGGTTTTGGATCTGCGGTTGGTTGCGGATGGATGGACTATCCATGCTTGTATTGTCATTTCCAAGTTGCAAATCCACCAGGGGTTGGATTCTTCCATCTGACTTTGGTTGTACAAATATAGGTGTCACTTTAGGGACTTCTCATTATATGATCACACTAGCTCGCAACTTCTTGTTAATCCAGTTCCTGAGTTTCTCCTTGAATGCTTCTGGAATCGAGCATGTTGGTTGGTTTCTTACATTAGGCGGATCTTTTAGCCGAATGTTGTAGTTAATCTTGCGAACAGGAGGAAGTGTTTCAGGGCTCTTGTCTGGGAATTCATCCCTGTATTCTTCCAACACTGTTGGTGATATAGCGTCTAAAACAGCGGCTCGGAATTCCACGCTTGTTGGTTTGCATAGCACATGCATTTTGTCATCTGCAATCTCCACTGCTGTGTTCCCACATCTGATGAGTGCATTGTGTCGTTTTAGGAATTGCATTCCAATTAGGGCATGGTATTTTGCCAGGTTTCCTACCAGCATCTCCTGATTTGTCCATTTCTTTTTGCCAATCCCTACGGTCAGTCCACACTTCTGGTGGATTGAGGAGCGGGATCCTTTCATAGCTATGTAGACTGTGGTGGGTTGACGTAGAGGGTCTGCGGGTATGCCATATGTACCAATAAAGGTGGTACCGAGTATATTACAACCGATCGTTCCTATATTAAACAGCACCTTTGCTGGATGACACTTTATGTGGATCATTCCTTCCCGTGCATTACAGGGTTTGATTGCTAGTATCGGTTGCATCCGGAGGCTTTCCATTTTGACTGAGTTGATCTCAACTTCATTGTATTCAGTTGCTTCCATGTGGTTTGTACTTGCATCTCGTTTTGCTGATTTTTCCTTTTTTTTTGTGGGCATAGCGGTCCTCTGCATAGTGTCCCTTTTTCCCCCATTTGGAAACTGTGCCTTCGTCGTGTCTTTTCCTCTTCTTGTCCTTCTTATCTTTCGAACCTTTGCAGTTTGGTAGTTCCTTTCTCGCATTATTACGCGACGATGATCCTTTACTCCTCCACTGCTACCATGTGTGCATGCGGTCAACTCCTGTCTCACAAAGGATTGCATCCTTGCGTTCTGCTCATTTGAAGATTTTGTCAAAGGAATCGCCTTCTTCTTCCATAGGTTCTACCTCCTGCCATAGTTGGGGATATATTGCTTCATACAGCTTCTGCCACAATGTATACTGTGACACCATTCCTTTGGGCAACCGTTCATGGTACATTGAGAGATCCATTGCTAAGAAGGTTATTCCGTCTGTTTTCCCATTTTATACGCATTGGATATCCTTGAACTTCTTATTAAGTTTTTCCATATTTCACGAGGACTGGAATCTGTCTCGCAGGTATCTCATCAGAGTTGTTCCAGATATTTTTTCTTTGCTATCCTAGTCATTCATTGCTTTGTGATATGCTTCTTCCTCCTTCCTAGTACAGAAACTTCCAAAGTATGCTCCACTTTCTTCCTTCGTCTTGTCCACATCATGCAGGGCTAGATATTGGGAAGTGGTCGTCACCCATCAGTCAAACACCTCAGGTTTTAGGTCCTCCTTTGCGTCTGAGAATATGGGAGGCAGAAGAAGCTTGACCTGAGGCCCTGGTCGCCCAGCTAATAGGCTGGTCAGTGCAACAGATTTCCCTTCGGACATAGTGTGGTTGGACTCTTCGCTACTAGAACTGTCATCTGACAAGTTGTCTCATGTGTTGTTCCATGATTTATCCAGAGATTCCACTGCTGCTGATTGATTTGATTCCTTTTCGTCATCATCCTTCCTTCTCGTAGTGCAGATGGGTGGGCTTTCTTCTTTCACTAGTTGTGATGGTGCCCTTCCCGTGCTGTGGCTCGAGTGGAAAAGTCTAGAGAGTGTTGTTGCTACCTTTGCTAACTCATCAGTTCATTGGCTAAAGGTTTGTGTGCCCAGGTCGTGTACCATTTGTCTTTCTGCTTCATCAATTACAAAGTCCCTCTTAGATACTTGCAGTTTTCTGGCTTGCCTTTTTTTGGTAAGGCCTTATCACAGGACTTGCTTCCCACTTCAAGTCTCTAATCACTAAATGATATGGTGTTAGCGAAGCTGAACAATCTGCAGTTCTGCTGCTCCCCACTGCTGGCTTTGGGTTGGACACTTCATAGGTTGATCAGGCCTGGTCCAAACGTGGTTCTAAACACTTGCTAAGGGTAAAAAAATGTAACCTGTTCCGACCAGGTCCTTGTTACATAGTGGTACAATAGGAGAAGATGGCTTCTTGGTCAACAAGAAGTGAGTAGTGCTTACTAAAGGAGGCTTCAAAGGGTGTAACAGAGAAACAAAGAAGTAGCTATTCAACCCAGTATATTTAGAATACTGTCTGTCGAAGTCTGCTGTTTCCATGGCGGAAATCGGCGGTCGTTACATACAGCATATCGCTTATATCAAGTATGAGCGATATTACATAACATTGTGTGTATCAACTGGTAGCAAACGAAACAATACCAGTATCAAATAATACTGTGAGATCCAATATAAAAGATTGTGTGTATCAACTGATAGGACATGAAACAATACAAGAATCAAATGATGATGTAAAACCAAATATAAAATCTTGTGTGTATCAACCAATAGCACACGAAATAATACAAATATCAAACGATACTGTGAATCCAAGCAAAAAACCTTGGGTCTATCAAGCAGTAGCACACGAAACAATACAAGTATCCAACGATACTGTGAAACCAAACATAAAACATAACCTAGTACCCGTACCGGTTACATGCTCTATCACTTTACTCCCACCATTCGAGCACTCCCTTTTCCAACAAGGGTGGTACATCCTGTCTCCTGACACACCCTTTAGGCATGCATGTGTCACCATACTTTAGTCGGCATTCACCCTATGCGGTTATCGTTTCTGCAGCACAATCCCAGTTTACCCGCCAGAGTGAAAACTTCTTACATTGGTGCCTTGCCAGTGGCTAACAGTCAAGACACCTGATGAACTGGACTCTCTGTGACTGCCTTCCCATATGCGTTGATCTCTACATGACCCCAGAAGTTATGGCAAGTGGTTCACCCATCTGCTATTTGTGATTCTGGGGCTTCCAGCGTCTTCTGCAGGTGTAATGGGGGCTCCCCTGGGAAGATGGATCCCAAGGGTGCGACCGCACCGAACAACTTCAAACTTGTCGTCAAATGTCCAGACAATGCAAGAGCAAAGTAAGCAGTAAAACTTAATATGATTAAGCCTGACGCTTCACTCAATTAAGTTGTTGAGAGAATTGATTGTTAGAGTAGGAGAGTTCTCGCATAGATGTTCAAGTAGTTTTATCTTATACCAGAAACTCCCCCCATCAGCTTACTCCAACTATTCGAGCACACCCTTCTCCTCTAAGGGTGGTTCGCCATATCTCCTGGCTCACCCTACAGGCATGCAAGTGTCAACACACTCTGGTCAGCGTTCACCTCATACAAGTATCCTTTCTGTAGCGCATTCTCAGTTTGGCCACCGGAGTGAAAATCTCTTCACGTCGGTGCCTTCCCAGTGGCCAACAGTCGAGAGACGCGAGGAACTAGACTATGTATGACACCCTTCCGATATGCAGTAATCTCTACTTGACCGTGGAAGCCACCATGAGGGGTTTATCTATCTACCATTTACGAGTCTCGCGCTCCCGGTGTCTTCCATAGTATCTGGTGGTCCCGGAGTCATCCAAGAGGCGCTACCCATGACCACCACCTCAGATCCAACTTACCTGTGGTAGAAATAATGCGTTTAGTATCTCTGCACTTCCCTTTTAGATCCTATGGCATTGGGAGCATGTTTGGGCTTGGTAGGTGTAAAACTCTCTCAGTTGCCCTAGCACCACCTGGGACTACCTTCGGGACCCCCATGGTTAACCCCTGTTAACTCCGCTGGTTTTGATCCGATTTACTCCACAGAACTTGGAGGAGGTACTCCACCTTCCACCCAATTGCCCTCTTATATATCCCGCGAACAGCTTGTGGTGGACCAGACAGCAGCGACGTATACCACGTTGCAAGCAGGTCTGGAAAGACTCGTCTTTGCGAGACTGCGGACAACTACACGCCCATTTGCCCATGACGTCCTGGCCTCAAGGCGGGGCCGGAGGAGCATGATAGGGATAGTGTCTGCAATTTACAGCTTCTGCGGAGCTGCCTAGCTTGCCCAATAGCATCTGGGGGACCCCCCGATGCCAGTATTATGCATGGTTTCGCGTGACAAACATTCCGGTCATTTTTTCCGAACCTCCCCAGGGACCTCGTATTGAAAGGTAGGGTAACTCACGACTTTTGGCAGGGTAACCTGAGCCTCAAGGCAGGGTAACATGATCCTGAGGGTAGGGTGACCTTGCCCGGTGGACAAGAGGACATGGCCCTGTTACTCTGTCTATTCTGTCGCTGGAGATAGACCTTACGGACCCTTACCCAGTTACCCGGCACAGCGGAGTAACCACCCCTTCAGTGGTTCCTAAGTACGCTGACTCTGCTGCCGGGTGTGTCCAAGTACCTAAGCACCTTTGCCCGCTACTTCTGCTCCTCTCGGAGCTTAGGCCATCGGGTCTCCGTCGGTCAAGGTCTTCCGCGCCTGCTGGTTCCTACCAGTTCGCCTCCTGGCTGCCTGTATGCGTATAGGTTCCGGGTGCTATAGCTCATGTATGCTGGGTCGTTACACCACCCCCCTCTTCTCTATGGTCCCTCCCGGACTGTTAGCGTGGTCTCTTATTTCCATAACTCGATTCCCCCAAGACCCTATGGTCCCTGGGCTTGGACGGATGCCTTTGGTGGTAATCCAAAATGGTCTCTAAGCCTGTCCCTTCTAGCATCTCATAGGGCTCCCATGTGTTCTCTTCAGCTCTGTCGCCTTCCCATGAAACTAGGTAGTGGACGAAGCGCGACCGGAATCGGACCTTTGTTCCACCCTACTATCATGTAACGGGGGCACCCCTAGGAAGATGGATCCCAAGGTTGCAACCGCACCAAACAACTTCAAACTTATTGCCAAAAGTTCACACAGATGTAAGAGTAAAGTCGATGGTAAAACTTAATATTGTTAAGCCTGACGCTTCACTCAATTAAGGTCTCGAGAGGATTGATTGTTGGAGTGGGAGAGTTCTCGCATAGATGTTCAGGTAGTTTTATCTTATGCCAGAAACTCCCCTATCACTTTACTCCAACTATTCGAGCACACCCTTCTCCGCTAAGGGTGGTCCGACACGTCTCCTGGCACCCCTTTCAGGCATGCGTGTGTCGACACTCTCTAGTCGGCGTTCACCATATGTGCATATCGTTTC
>PYWC01000013.1:1417932-1493520 GCA_003182015.1 Tuber magnatum
ACACTGGGCCTTTCTCCAGTTACCCAGCCTAGCTGTGTATTGCCCCTTCATAGCTCCCTAAGTACGCTGACACCAATCTCAGACGTAGCCACGTACCTAAATACTTGTGCCCACTAAGTCTGCTCATCTCGGAGCCCGGGCCATCGGGTCTCCGTAGGTCAAGTACTCACTTGCCTGCCGGTTCTTACCAGTTTGCCTCTGGCCTACCTGTTTGGGTGTAGGTTCCGGCTACCATAGCTCACGTATGCTGGGTCGTTACATATCAACTGTCTACTGCAGCTTCGGTAGCGTAACTTGGCTCATTGTCCACAAGCTCTGGGGTACGGAGTTCCTTGACCCTACCCGAGCCTGGATGCTCGCAGCATGGTTCTAGCAATGTGACATTGAAAACCGGGTAAATGCTCCATCTGGCGGGCAACTGGAGTTCGTATGCTAGGGTACCCACCTGACATTTGACCATGAAAGTGCCAAACATCCGGACGTCCAGTTCTCCATCGCATGCCTGGTGCCGCTCTTTTTTCTGTTCAATATCATGTGGTCCGCTTTCGTAGCCTGCCCCGCAGCCACATTCTCCCATGTGGCGTTGTCCAGTGATGGCAACCTTCTCTGGTTCTGCCATTTCCCCTGCCTTCCTTGTGCCCGGCGAATCGTTTCTCGAATCTCTTACCAGGTGCCTTCCCATTCCTTAATCAAGACTTCACTACTAGGATGTATCTCTTGCTTGTCAGACACTACACCAGACCAGTTTGTCCGTGGCTTGAACCCATAATTGATCTCGAACAGTCACAACCTGGTGGATTCCGATGTGCAGGTGTTGTATGCATACTCCGCAAGCGGTAGTAGCGAAGCGCAATCACCTTGTTGGTAGGAGCAGTAACTGTGCATGTATTGCTCCTGTGTTCAATTAACCCGCGCAGTTTGCCCATCAGTTTCAAGCTAGAATACAGTCGAAACATTTAGCTTCACTTGCAACAAGTGCATTAGAGTCATCCCGAAGTTGGATGTGAATCGGCTATCTTGGTCAGAGATGATTGACTCTGGGAGACCATGGAGGTGCCAAACCTCCTTTCAGGAATATCAAGGCAAGCTCCTTGATTGGTACCTCTGTTGTCACGGGTATAAAGTGTACCATTTTTGAAAATCTGTCCACAATGACCCAGATTTTAGTATACCCTTCTGACTCTGGTAGAACTACAATGAAGTCCATTGAAATTGCTGTCCAAGGCCGCATAGGAAGATCAATACGTTCCAGCACACTGAACTTGCTGTATCTGATCGACTTGTTCCTTGGGCACGCATCACATGTTCGTACATAGTCAGTGATGTGCTCGTCCATCTTAGGCCAACAGAAGTTAGCCCTAACCCTGCCAATGGTCCTGTAAGTAGTGAAGTGTCCCGCGATTCAGGAGTCATGTTCAGCCTCCATGATTGTCTGCTTCAGATTCTGATCCTTGGGAACATACCACCTGTTGTTGTACAGGGATAAGCCCTTTTCCGCCATGAAGTGTCGGTCAACCTCTTTGTCACTGGCAGTGGTCACCTTCATGATCCTTAAATACTCCAGGTCCTGGTTTATGGCTACCTGCAGTTGATTCAAAAAGGAGGACTGGAGGCAGAATCCTTGGCACACTTGCAACATCTGTGGTCATAAGATGTCCCATTCCTGGCTCCCAACCCATTGTCCAGGGCGAAAAAACAACTGTGGTGGAAATTCACTCCCCGCTTCAGGGCGGTAGTCCCTATGCGGCCACAGAGCATCGGCCTTCTCATTCAACCACCCTTCATGGTAAACCACCTGGAAGTTAAACGGTTGTAGAAATTCAGCCCAGCGGTGCTGCCTGTGGTTAAGGACCTTAGTAGTATTAAAGCACTCCAAATGCAAAGTCACTAGTGTCGGTTGCTAGCCTCGTAGGCCATTCAGGGTCAAAATATACTAGGATCAGTTTGGACACGAATGATTCCTTCAAATAATCGAAGGCCTGCTGCCATGTAGGTGTCCATTCCCATTGGGCATCCTTCTTTGTCACATCTGTTAGAGGTTTCGCTATCTTACTGAAACCGTCTATGAACCAACAGTAGAAGTTGGCCAAGCCCATAAAGCTTTGAACGTCGACGATGAATGTCGGAGGTGCCCAATCCCTGATTGTTTGCACCATCTCCAACAACATAGAGATCCCCATAGCGGGGATCTTGTACCCGTGGAATTTGACTTCCCATTGGTGGAAACTGGCCTTCTTCATGCTTACACATAGTCTTCCTTTCCACAACTTCTCTATCACTCATCCCGCGAGTGCTACATGTTCTTCCATGGTCTCAGAGCAGATCAGGATGTCGTCTATGTATGCGATGACTCCCTCATCCAAGAGGCCACCAAAGACCTCATTTATCAAGCTCGGGAACATTGCGGGGATGTTACATAACCCAAACGGCTTGACCGTGTCTTCATACAGTCCGTCTCTGCAATAAAAGGCAGTATTCCATTCCTCGCCTTCTGCCATGCTCAGAAGGTAGTATCCGTTCTTCAGGGCCAGCTTAGTGAACACACCAGCTTTTGTAAGTCGATCACGGAGTTCGTTCATCAATGGTAGAGAGTACTTAATCTTAACCAGGATTTTGTTTAGCTCTCGGTGATCTATTACCAACCTTAGGGTGCCATCTCGTTTTGCCAAGAAAAGGATAGGGGCTGCGGTAGAGGAACTGGATCACTGTAGCTTTCCCATTCGCACTATCTCATTGCGATATTCGCAGAGTGCCTTAAGCTCCTTCTCCGATAACTGATAGATAGGCCCAAACGAAGGTTCAGTTCCGTGCTGCAACTCCATTGTATGATCATACTTTGAGTGCTCCCGTAATGCCTCAATCCATTCTTGACTGAAGATGTCCTTGCAGTCTTTATACTCAGGGAGTAGCTTGATCGTAATATCACCACCTTCCCCATTAGGGTATTGTACCATTTCCAAGCAGTACACATTACTAGGATCTTCAGCTATTAGTTCTTCATCTGACATGAACACTAACGGCCCCTGCTCTGCTCGGCAGTTAGCCTTGCAGAAATCTGACCGCCAGGTCAGTGATCCTGTTTGCTAATCTATGTCAGGGTTATGGTCCTTCAGCTGTGACATAGGTGAGTACCCATCCACATTTGGGTTGGGCATGTCTGCAACCTCAAAGCGCATCTCATTGTGGTGGTCACCTATCCTTACCTCCAATGACTTGGTATAGTGCAGACCTGATCCTGGAATGTCATTCCCACTTGCATCGCGAATTGGCACATGTACTTTTCGCCGTACACAGTGTGCCTGAGTCTGTTTAACCCATCCGCTACTAAGCACCGGCCCTATGGCTCCACCATTGAGCAACAAGAGCCCTTCTGCGCTTACGTGTCGCCCTTGGATCTTCCAGTCTGCTTTCCCCCGTAGGTGGATACACTTGGTGTGACGAGGCAAGCTGTCACGTTTCTGCCTCTTTGCTCATTTTAAGGCCTTAGTTATCTTGTCTTACTACTTTGGGGTCTCTTGCCTTTCAACACAAGAGTGGCGACAACAGGTCGGCAAACGTTTTAGGTATTGGAATAGGCTTGGTCACAATTGCTACGCTGTTTACTATCACGCCAGTATGATTTTGGGTACTCAACCCTCCTCGGATAAACTTGGAAATAAGGTTTTTAGTTGCTCAAGTCCTGCCTGAACCCATTCCCTCTTATAATGAAGATAACAATTTTCTGAGGTTGGTAGAGGTCCGCCATTGGACCAGTTCCAAGTGCAGCAGCATAGTACTTCCCCAATGTCGAGTGTCTACTCCAGCAAGACCTCGCCTAGCCTTAACTGAAACAATGTCCCAAGACACACTCATCCTGCCACGGAAATCCTGAAACAAAAACTTATAATCGGAACAAAGGAAATAACCAGAAACCCAACAAAGGAAAGATCACCCAGTCCACCGTGCGCGACCCCAAACTTCTGCCTTCCAAGACCCCCTGGGTGTAGTCAGTATTGTGTTTGTCCAGGCAGTAGAGGGGTACTTACCCATCCCAGAATGACTGTAACGACCCAGCATACAGGAGCTATGGTAGCCGGAACCTACACCCATAGGGGTAGCCCAGAGGTGAACTGGTAGTAACCGGCAGGCAAGTGAGTACTTGACCTACGGAGACCTGATAGCCCGGGCTCCCAGATGAGCAGACTTAGTGGACACAAGTATTTAGGTACATGGCTACGCCCAAGATTGGTGTCAGCGTACTTAGGGACCTATGAAGTACCAATACACAGCTAGGCTAGGTAACTAGAGAAAGGCCGAGTGTGTCTATCCCCGGAAGTGGGATAGATAGGGCAACAGGAGAAAGTCCACTTGTCCACCGGACAAGATTACCCTGTTCAAGGATCTGAGTTACCCTACCTTTCAACACGAAGTCCCTCGGGGAGTTTGGGAAAAATGACTGGAATGTTTGTCACACGAAGCCATGCATAATACTGGAATCTGGGGTTCCGGGAGATGCTATTGGGCGAGCTACGCAGCTACGGAGAAGCTGTAAATTGAAGACATTATTCCTATCATGCCCCTCCGGCCCCGCCTTGAGGCCCGGACGTCATGGGCAAACGGTTGTGTAGTTGTGTGCAGTCTAGCAAAGGAGGATCTTTGGAGACCCGCTTGCAACACCGTATACGTTGCTGCCGTCCGGTCGACCGTAAGCTGTTCGCAGGATATATAAGGGGGCATAGGGTGGAAGGTGGAGTACCTCCTCCAAGTTGTTCGGAGTAAAACGGACCAAAACTGACGGAGTTAACGGGAGTTAACCGTGGGGGTCCCGAAGGTAGTCCCGGGTGGTGCCGGGACGACTGGGAACGTTTTGCACCTACCACGCCCAAGGATGTCCCCAACGCCATAGGCTCTGAGAGGGAAGTGCAGAGACACTAAAAGCATGATTCCTACCGCAGGTAAGGTGTATCCGAGGTAGTGGTCATGGGTAGCGCCCATTGGATCACTCCTGGACCACCGTACCCTGCGGAAGACACCGGAAGCCCGAGACTCGTAAATAGTAGATAGATAAACCGCTCACGGTAGCTTCCGGCGTCAAGAAGAAATCAACGCGCATGGGAAGGGTGTCATAGATAGTCTAGTTCAGCAAGGGGTCTTGACAGTTAGCCACTGGCAAGTCCCCGATGCGCAGAGGTTTTCACTCCGGCGGGCAGAATGGAAATGCGCCGCAGAAACGATATGCACATATGGTGAACGCCGACTAGAGCGGGTCGACACATACATGCCCGAAGGGGGTGTCAGGAGACGTGTCGGACCGCCCTTAGCGGAGAAGGGTGTGCTCGAATAGTTGGAGTAAACTGATGGGGGAGTTTCTGGCATAAGATAAAACTACCTGAAAGTCTATGCGAGAACTCTCCTACTCCAACAATCAATCCTCTCGAGACCTTAATTGAGTGAAGCGTCAGGCTTAACGATATTAAGTTTTACCGTCTACTTTACTCTTACATCTGTGTGAACTTTTGGCGATAAGTTTGAAGTTGTTTGGTGCGGTCGCAACCTTGGGATCCATCTTCCTAGGGGTGCCCCCGTTACAGTATATCGTTAAGCGAGCTCCTCGCTTAACTCCTCTCCTGATTAATTGTTTTTCGACCTTCGGCACTGACCTTGCGTGAATACTGGTAACCTTGTCTCGAACAAGTAGCCCAGGGTGGAAAGCGCAATGGCTAGTATCGAACGTCGACCTAGAATGGAATCCAACTCGGATTCAGACCTTGACCTTGACGAGAACTCCGCCAACACATTTCGTGCTTCGGTGTTCGCGGACGTCCGCGGTATTGAATGGGACGGTCACCAATTGCTCCTGGAGGCCGCCCCTATTCAACTACCTGATGAATGTGTTGATCTTATGATTACAGACCCTCGCGCTGCGGCGCTTTCGTTCTTCCAAGACGCCGCCCTCGTCCACAACATGCTCCCTCCTCCACCGCAAGGAGTACCCTTTAGCGAGTTCTCCCGCGAGTTCGTCGAACCTTACATCGTCCGGGAGGTATCCAAGTCGATTGAGGATGCGAAGCGGGAACTGAAGAACTGGAATGCCCAGCAGCAGCAGGTGTTCCGTAAACAGATTACTACGGCAGCGGTGGAATGGATGAAGGTACAGCAGGAGGCATACCTGCGAATGTTAAGAGACCAGAAGGCATTGAAGGATCGTATGGCAGCGCTGGAAAGGGCCTTCGCGGGAGGTTATAGTATTGATGCTGAGAATGACGTACTGATGATAGAGGCGGCGCCCCCACTCCCACTTGTCCACACGAAGCTGGAGAACTTCGGGATGGAACTGGCTATGAGAGCCCGGGATGAACAGTGGAGGGCGTACCTAAGCCCCGTGGGCATACGGATGTTGGAAAGCCTCAAGGGGGAAGGATACAGTTATACCTCGTCCTTCACAAGAGCATCAACAGGCTCGCTGTCTGTCCCCTCCTCGATCGCCCGCAGTCGTTCAGGAAGTCCGGCGATTGGACCAACCGATGGGCGTCGGGTTAAGAAAAGGACGTCCAAGCCAAAGGGTATCACAGCACCAGATACACCTGACCCTACTCCTCGGCCGACCCCCGCTCCCATTAACCCCCCTGCAACACCGTCGGTTGCAACTCCCGTACCTCCTATTGCTGCCCCAAGACCCACACCTTTACCAGTTTCATTGCCCCCTCCTGATACCTTCCCTGTCGCAGCTTTCCCGCCAACAGTATCGGCTACCCCAGGGTACCGACCGCTGCGTGCGGCTTCACCTGGATTCTTTGAACAGGTCAGGCGCCAGGAAGAGCGAGCACCCATGGCTCCATCACGAGGGACTCCGATCCCCGGACCTGGGACACCCGCTCGTTCCGTTCCTTGGGCACCCGTGATTCCTTCTGCCCCCTCAAAACCAACTCTTCCCTCCATCCTCCCCACGATCACTAGTGGTGAGTCGGACAGCCAAGACGAGTACTGTCTGTCGGGCTGCAAATCGGAAGAAACCCGTATGGGGTGGATTCATTACCACACGTACGGGTGCAGGAAGGGACCACGGACCCCGGTAAGGCACCGAAGAAGACAGAAGGAGGGAGACGGACGACCAACATGTGGGTACTGTGGGTCATGGAGACACGCGGGGCCCCCAATGCAACCTTTGAGTTGTCCAGAGCTTCAGTCGTTTCTGGCGATGACTCAGGCGGCTCCGAACCCAACTCCTGAGAGTGGGCAACGACCTGTTCCACCACCGGCATCAGTACCATCAGGGGCTAACCCCCCCGAGGATGGGAATCAGGATGGCCAGGAGGAAAGGTTTGATGGGTATGATAGACCCCGCGAGACCCCAGGTGGAAATACCGGGGGTAGTGGAGGTGGAAATGGACCACCTGTCGGTGGTACTACGGGAGCAGGTGGAGATCCTGGGGACTCTGACCATGATAGCTCGGATGATGATGATGCCGATTCTCTCCCCGACTTGACCCCTTTTCTCGGCGCTCGCAAGGATGACTGGAGCGACGAGAAGAAACGACGGTGGGACCGCCGTGCTAAGAAGCTGTCAAGGGAACTACGGAGCAGGGCGACTGCACGACCATCATCTAGACAACGGCAGAAGAAGCCGGAAAAGCTGAGCGGCATTCCGGCATTTAAGGGAAAGGTCACCGAACTCGCCAGCTTCTTGACGCTGGTAGAGGTTAAGTTCGAGTACTTTGCTGGGTGCAGGTTGACCGATATGGACAAGGTAAACCTGGTGATCCCCCTTCTAGAAGATACTGCCCGAACATGGTATCTTGGGCTGCACTCCCACATCAATAAGGAGGCAGCCAAGCGTACCGGAGTTCCAGTTAATAACAGTAACCCGTTAAGAACGTGGAAAGGATTCCGGGAACGGCTTGAACGGAGTTTCGGCGGTGACCAAGCGGAACGAGACCGATCCCTCCTTGAGTGGCGAGACCTAGTGATGAAGCCACATCACATCGATGAGTACCTGGACAAGATAATTGACTATATGTATAAGCTTAGCTATACAGACCCTGTGCAGGTACGAGATAAGGTACGGTCGGGCATTACTCAAGAAGTGAGGAACGCGTGGGCACTGAAGGAGCCCCATCCCACCGACTTGAACGACTACCTTGATCTTCTTCGGAAGGTTGGACACACACTGGAAGACAACACCCGGTTCAGCAACCGAGTTATCCACCCTGTCCAACGGTCTCAACCAACGGACAAGAAGGAGGATAGGTCCTCAACTTCCGGAAGGTTTAAAAAGAAGGATAAAGGTTCGGGCAGACAGAACCAGCGGTCTGCCAAACCTACTAATTTCAATGCGGGGAAACAGGCAAAGCCGGGGACTTCTGAGTATGCCCTGGCGCATAAGGAAATCCCGTCGACTTTGACCGAACGTCGGAGAAAGCACAACCAGTGCACCAAGTGTGGACAAACGGGTCACTTTTGGAGAAAGTGCACCGCGACGTCCCCAGTCGTTAGTTCGTCCAAACAGGCTCGTGGGTTGAAACGGTCAGCCCCGGTAAGCGAGCCCTCAGGTACGGACAAGCGACTAAAGCGCATTGAAGCGCCACCTCCGGCTACCTCGTCAAAGATACTTGAAGTCCGACAGGCATCACCTCAGATTATGGAGGTTGATACTGACGGCTCAGAATAGGTAAGACCCCATTCTGTGTAAGGTAGAACCTTAATAACCTGTATCCATAGACCCCTGCGGGATGGATGAAAAGGAGCCCCGGAAGTGGCTTCTGGGATGGGTAAGTACCCCTCTACTGCATGAACGACCCTGATGCTGACTACACCCAGGTGGTGTGGGCAGATAGATGTTGAAGGCCGTATGCGGTGGACAGGGTGATCTCTCCTTTGTGGGTTTTCAGGTTATTTCCTTTGTTCTAGTTATTTGTATTTCTTTCAGGATTTCTTTACTGGGACGGACAAGTCATAGGGTATTATTTTCGGTTGAGGCTGGGAGAGATCTCGCTCGCGGAGACGCTCGACATTGGGGAAGCAAGGTTGCTTCGCTTGGAACCGGTCCAAGAGCGGACCTCTACCCACCTCGGGAAAATTTGTTATGGTTAGTACAAGCGGGATTAGTTCAGGCTGGACTTGATTGAATAAATGATACTATGATCAAGTTTACCTGAGGAGGGTTTAGTACCCGAAATCATGCTGGCGTGATAGTAAACACCCTAGCTATTGATAAAACGATT
Organism: Tuber magnatum; assembly: GCA_003182015.1. Taxonomy (NCBI): domain Eukaryota; kingdom Fungi; phylum Ascomycota; class Pezizomycetes; order Pezizales; family Tuberaceae; genus Tuber; species Tuber magnatum. Next base: position 1,427,133 of record PYWC01000013.1, read on the forward strand.
CCCAATCCCTTAACGTTTACCGACCCGTTGTGGCCGCTCTTGTGTCGAAAGGCAAGAGATCAGAATTAGTAAGCCAAGATGACTAAGTCCCTAAGACAAGTGAAGAGGCAGAAGCGTGATAACTTGCCTCGCCATACCAAGTCTATCCACCTGAGGGTAAGGCTAGACTGGAAGATTGGAGCTAGACAGGTAAGCGCTGAGGCGCTCCTGCTACTCGACAGTGGAGCTACTGGGCCAGTGCTTAGTAGCCGATGGGTTAAACAAACGCAGGCACCATGTGTACGACGAAAGGTACATGTGCCGATAAGCGACGCAAGCGGTAATCACATTCCGGGGTCAGGTCTGCACTATACCAAATCATTGGACATGAGAATAGGCGACCACCATAACGAAATGCGGTTTGAAGTCGCGGACATGCCCGACACCAAGGTGGACGGGTACCTACCTATGTCTTGGTTGAAGGACCATAATCCCGACATAGATTGGAAAACAGGATCACTAACCTGGCGCTCAGATTTCTGCAAGGCTAATTGCCTGGCAGAGCAGGGGCGGTTAGTGTTCATGACCGATGAAGAGTTGCTAGCTGAAGACCCTAGTAATGTGTACCTGTTGGGAATTGTACAATTCTCCGATGAGGAAGGTGCTGACATTACCGTCAAGCTACTCCCTGAGTATAAGGACTACGGGGACATCTTCAGTCAAGAACGGATTGAGGCATTGCCGGAGCACTCAAAGTATGACCATACGATCGAGTTGCTACCCGGGACTCAACCTCCGTTTGGGCCTATCTATCCGTTATCGGAAAAGGAGCTTAAGGCACTCCGGGAATATCTCAATGACATGCTGCGAACGGGGAAGCTACGGCGATCCAGTTCCTCAGCAGCAGCCCCTATCCTCTTTGTGCCAAAACCAGATGGTACATTAAGACTGGTAATAGATTACCGAGGGCTGAACAAAATCACGGTGAAGAGCAAGTACCCTCTACCGCTGATGAATGAACTGCGAGATAGGTTAGGAAAAGCCGTTGTGTTCACTAAGTTGGACTTGAAAAACGGCTACTATCTTCTGAGGATGGCAGAAGGTGAGGAATGGAAGACGGCCTTCCGGTGCAGATATGGACTGTATGAATACACGGTCATGCCGTTTGGGTTATGTAATGCCCCGGCAACTTTCCAGAGCATGATAAATGAGGTCTTTCGAGATCTCATGGATGAAGGAGTCATCGCGTATATGGATGACATCCTGATCTACTCCGAAACTATGGAAGAGCACGTCGCGATGGTAAGGCGTGTAATGGAGAAATTGCGGAAAGCTAGACTATGTGTAAGTATGAAGAAGTCCAGTTTCCACCAACGGGAGGTTGAATTCCTCGGATATAGGATCTCCGATATGGGGATCTCTATGTTGTCGGAAAAGGTGCAGACAATCAAAGACTGGGCACCTCCGACATGCGTCGTCGACGTTCAAAGCTTTATGGGCTTTGCCAACTTCTATCGTCGGTTCATAGAAGGGTTCAGCAAGATAGCGAAACCCCTCACGGACTTGACAAAGAAGGATGTCCGATGGGAATGGACACCTGCATGTGAGCAGGCCTTCAATCATTTAAAGGAAGCGTTCACGTCCAAACCTATCCTAGCACATTTTGACCCTGAACGGCCAACACGGCTAGAAACCGACGCTAGTGACTTTGCATTAGGAGCCGTTCTCTCCCAGTTATGTGAGGATGAGAGATGGCATCCGGTGGCCTACCATAGTAGGAAGTTTCACCCAGCGGAGATCAATTATGATGTCCATGATAAGGAAATGACTGCCATCGTGGCGGCATTCAAGGAATGGGATCATCTGCTGCGCTCAGTAATGGACCAATTGGTGATCTATACGGATCATAAGAACTTGGAGTACTTTAATAGTACCAAGGTCCTTAACCGAAGGCAGCACCGCTGGGCTGAATTCCTGCAACCGTTTAACTTCAAGGTGGTTTACCGAGAAGGACGGTTGAATGAGAAGGCGGATGCTTTGTCGCGGCGTAGGGACTACCGCCCTGAAGGGGGGAGTGATTTTCCGCCACAGTCGTTTTTTCGCCCCGGACAGTGGGTTGGGAGCCAGGAACGGGACATCTTGCGACCACAGGTGTTGCAAGTGTGCCAGGGATTTCGGCTCAAGTCGTCCTTTTTGGATCAGTTGCGGGTAGCGATAAGCGAAGACCAGGAGTACTTAAGGATCCTGAAGGCAACAGCTGCAGGTGACAAAGAGGTCGACCGACATTTCACGACGGAAAAGGGCTTACTCCTGTACAAGAACAGGTGGTATGTTCCCAAGGGTCAGAATCTGAAGCAGACAATCATGAAGGCAGAACATGACTCCCGAATCGCGGGACACTTCGGGACTTACAAAACCATTGGCAGGGTGAGGGCTAACTTCTACTGGCCTAAGATGGATGAGCATATCACTGACTATGTGCGGACATGTGATGCATGCCAAAGAAATAAATCCATCAGGCACAAGAAGTTCGGGCTGCTGGAACCTATCGATGTTCCTATGCGGCCTTGGACAGCAATTTCAATGGATTTCATTGTCGCGCTGCCAGAGTCCGAAGGGTATACCAAGATCTGGGTCATAGTAGACAGGTTTTCGAAAATGGCCCATTTCATACCCCTGACCACTGAGGTACCTATCAAGGAGCTTGCCTTGATATTCCTGAAGGAGGTTTGGCGCCTTCATGGACTGCCAGAGTCAATCATCTCCGACCGAGATAGCCGATTCACATCCAAGTTCTGGATGAGTCTGATGCACTTGCTGCAAGTGAAACTAAACGTTTCGACTGCATTCCACCCAGAGACTGATGGGCAAACCGAGAGGGTTAATCAGACACTGGAGCAGTACCTGCGTAGTTACTGCTCCTATCAACAGGATGACTGGGTCTCGCTGCTACCCCTTGCGGAGTATGCGTATAACACCTCAACATCAGAATCCACCAGGTTGTCACCATTTGAGATCAACTATGGGTTCAACCCACGAACAAACTGGTCGGGTGTTGTGTCTGACAACCAAGGGATACACCCAAGTAGTGAACTCTTGGTTAAGGAATGGGAAGGAACCTGGCAACAGATTCGAGAAACGATTAAACGGGCACAGGAAAGGCAGCGGAAATGGCATGACCAGAAACGGCTGCCATCCCCGGACTATGTTACCTTGGAAGATGTGGCTGCTGGGCGGGCTAAGAAAGCGGACCGCGTGATGTTGAACCGGAAGAACATCCGCACCAAGCGTCCCATGGAGAAGCTGGACCACCGGATGTTTGGCCCTTTCGTGGTCAAACGTCGGGTGGGTACCCGAGCATACGAACTCCAATTGCCCACCCGATGGAGCATCCACCCGGTTTTCAATGTCACGCTGCTGGAACCCTATCGCGAGGATCCGGAATCGGGTAGGATCAAGGAGATCCCTACCCCAGAGCTCGTGGACAATGAGCCCAGTTACGTCATCGAAGCTGTTGTGGACAGTCGCTGGTATGGTGGAACAAAGGCGAAGTTTCCGTCGCGCTTTGTCCAGTACCTGGTTTCATGGGAAGGCTATGGAGCTGAGGAGAACTCGTGGGAGCCCTATGAGATGCTAGAAGGGACAGGCTTACAGGCCATGCTAGATTTCCACCAAAGATATCCGTCCAAGCCCAGGGACCATCGGGTCTTGGGGGAATCGAGTCGTGGAAAGAAAAGACGACGCTAAACGGTCCGGGACGGACCGTAGAGAAGAGGGGAGTGATGTAACGACCCAGCATACGTGAGCTATGGCAGCCGGAACCTACACCCATACAGGTAGCCCGGAGGCGAACTGGTAGGAACCGGCAGGCAAGTGAGTACTTGACCTACGGAGACCCGATGGCCCGGGCTCCGAGATGAGCAGACTTAGTGGGCACAAGTATTTAGGTACATGGCTACGCCCAAGATTGGTGTCAGCGTACTTAGGGACCTATGAAGGGCCAATACACAGCTAGGCTGGGTAACTAGAGAAAGGCCGAGTGTGTCTATCCCCGGAAGTGGAATAGATAGGGTAACAGGAGAAAATCCACTTGTCCACCGGACAAGATTACCCTACCCTCAGAACAGGGTTACCCTGCCTTGAGGCTTGGATTACCCTGTTCAAGGGCCTGAGTTACCCTACCTGCCAATACGAAGTCCCTCGGGGAGTTTGGGAAAAATGACTGGAATGTTTGTCACACGAAACCATGCATAATACTGGAATCTGGGGTTCCGGGAGATGCTATTGGGCGAGCTACGCAGCTACGAAGAAGCTGTAAATTGAAGACATTATTCCTATCATGCCCCTCCGGCCCCGCCTTGAGGCCCGGACGTCATGGGCAAACGGTTGCGTAGTTGTGTGCAGTCTAGCAAAGGAGGATCTTTGGAGACCCGCTTGCAACACCGTATACGTTGCTGCCGTCCGGTCGACCGTAAGCTGTTCGCAGGATATATAAGGGGGCATAGGGTGGAAGGTGGAGTACCTCCTCCAAGTTGTTCGGAGTAAAACGGACCAAAACTGACGGAGTTAACGGGAGTTAACCGTGGGGGTCCCGAAGGTAGTCCCGGGTGGTGCCGGGACGACTGGGAACGTTTTGCACCTACCACGCCCAAGGATGTCCCCAACGCCATAGGCTCTGAGAGGGAAGTGCAGAGACACTAAAAGCATGATTCCTACCGCAGGTAAGGTGTATCCGAGGTAGTGGTCGTGGGTAGCGCCCATTGGATCACTCCTGGACCACCGTACCCTGCGGAAGACACCGGAAGCCCGAGACTCGTAAATAGTAGATAGATAAACCGCTCACGGTAGCTTCCGGCGTCAAGAAGAAATCAACGCGCATGGGAAGGGTGTCATAGATAGTCTAGTTCAGCAAGGGGTCTTGACAGTTAGCCACTGGCAAGTCCCCGATGCGCAGAGGTTTTCACTCCGGCGGGCAGAATGGAAATGCGCCGCAGAAACGATATGCACATATGGTGAACGCCGACTAGAGCGGGTCGACACATACATGCCCGAAGGGGGTGTCAGGAGACGTGTCGGACCGCCCTTAGCGGAGAAGGGTGTGCTCGAATAGTTGGAGTAAACTGATGGGGGAGTTTCTGGCATAAGATAAAACTACCTGAAAGTCTATGCGAGAACTCTCCTACTCCAACAATCAATCCTCTCGAGACCTTAATTGAGTGAAGCGTCAGGCTTAACGATATTAAGTTTTACCGTCTACTTTACTCTTACATCTGTGTGAACTTTTGGCGATAAGTTTGAAGTTGTTTGGTGCGGTCGCAACCTTGGGATCCATCTTCCTAGGGGTGCCCCCATTACAATGACTTTCTAGGGTCATTTGTCCATCTGGTGTGGGTCGATGGATGTGGGCCAGCGAGGTTATGCTCTAAGCACAATGGGTTCTTACCTCTTCTGAGCCGCCAGTGTCAACCTCTATTATCTGAGGTGATACCTGGCAGACTTCCAATATCTCTGACGAGAAGGCAGGAGGTGGTGCTTCAATGCACTTTTGCCGCTTGTCCATACCTGAAGGCTCGCGTACCAGGGCTGACTTTTTCAACCCACAAGCATGCTAGGATGAACTAACGACCAGGGACATCATAGCACACTTTCTGCAGAAGCGTCCGGTTTGCCCACATTTGGTGCGCGGGTTGTGCTTCCTCCGACATTTGGTCATAGTTGACGGAATTTCCTTACAGGCCATTGCATACTCAGAAGTCGCTGGCTGTGCCTGTTTCCATGTGTTGAAATTGGTAGGTTTGGCACACCTCTGGTTCTGTATGCCGAAACCGTTCTCCTGCTTCTTGAACCTGCCAGGCATCGCAGAACGATCCTCCTTCTTATCTGTGGACTCAGACCATGGGGCAGGGTCAATGACTTGGTTGCTGAACTGGTTGTTGTCTTCCAGTGTATGGCCGACCTTCCGCAGAGGATCAAGGTACTCAGTCAGGTCAGTCAGATTTGGCTCCTTAAGTATCCATGCATTCCAAACCTCTTGAGTGATGCCTGATTGCACCTTGTCTCCTACCTCCACTGGATCTATATAGGTAAGGTTATGCATGTAGTCAATTGTCTTATCCAGGTACCTATTGATGCGATGTGGCTTCATCACAATGTCTCGCCACTCGAGAAGGGATTGATCTCCCTCAGGCTAGTCTGTGCCGAAACTTTGTTGCAGTCATTCTCAGAACTCTTTCCAAGTTCGTAAGGGGTTGCTGTCCTTTACAGGAACGCCAGTCCGCTTGACCGCTTCCTTGTTAATGTGCTCATGCAACCCCAGGTACCATCCCTCGGCTAACTCTTCAGGAAGGGGGATTACCAGGTTTGCCTTATACATATCGGTTAACTTGCAATCCGCAAAGTATTCAAATTTGACCTCTACCAAGGTCAAGAAGCTCATGAGTTCCAGGACCTTACCTTTAAATAGTGGGATACCATGGAGCTTTTCTGTCTTCTTCTACCGTTGTCTCGGTATCAGCCTAGAAGCTGAACCGGGACCCCTCTAGGCTCCCGGTAGCCTCTTGCCCCAGCGGTACCCCCATTGTTTCTTCTCATGACTCCAGTCATCCTTGTGAGCAACAAGAAAGGGGGTCAAATCAGGAAGGGAACCTCTGTCATTCTCATTATCTGAGCTGTCCTGGTCAGAGTCCCCTGGATCTCCACGTGCTCCCACCGTACTACCTCTGGGTGCTGCATTTCCGTCTCCACTACCTGTGGTGTTCCCCCCTTGGGATTCCCGGGGTCTATCGTACCCATCAAACTGTTCCTCCTGGCCATCCTGGTTCCCATCCTCCAGGGGGTTCGCCCCTGATAGTCCTGATGCCGGTGGTGGAACAGGGCATTGCCCACTCTCAGCAGTTGAGTTAGGTGCCACCTGTGTTATCCGCAGAAATGCCTGCAGCTCTAGGCAACTCAGGGGTTGCATCGGGGGGCCTGCGTGCCTCCATGACCCACAATACCCACAGGTTGGGCATCTCTCTCCTTCCTTCTGCCTTCTTCGATGCCTCACCGGGGTCTGTGGTCCCTTCCTACACCCATAGGAGTGGTAATGAATCTACCCTATCCAGGTTTCTTCCAACGTACAGCCCGACAGACAGAACTCGTCTTGGCTCTCCAAATCGCCGCATGTTTTGGCGGTGAGACTGGAAGAAAGAATGACTTTCACGGGTGCCGTGGAAATAACCTGTGCCCATGGAACCCCCAGAGCAGGTGTTCCTGGTCCATGGACAGGGGTCCCTTAAGATGGAGCTTCAGGTGCTTACTCCTGTTGGCGCCGTACCTGTTCAAAGAACCCAGGTGATACAGCGCACATCGGACAGAACGCCAGAGTAGCCCAAGCGGGTGGCAGGAAGGGGCGGTTGGAGATGGGTCAGAAACAGGGAGAGGGACTGGTAGAGGATTAGGTCTGGGGCTGGCTATGTGAGGTACGGGAGTTGCAACTGAAGATGTTGGGGCAGAATGTTAATTGCGGGGGTCGCACAAGGGGTAGGGTCAGGCGTGTCCGGGGCTGTAATACCCATCACTTTGGAGGTCCTTTTCCTTCCTCGATGTCCATCAGAGAGCCTGACAGCGGGGCTGCCTAAACGACTGGGGGCGATTGAGGGAGGGACAGACAGGGAGCTCGTAGATGCCCTTGGGAAGGAGTGGGTATGGCTATAGCAGTCGCCTTTCATGCTGTCCAACATCCGTATACCGACTGGGTTTAGGTACGCCCTCTATTGATCATCTCTAGCTCTCCTGGCCAACACCATGCCGAAGTTCTCAGGCTTGGTATGGACACACCAGAGTGGGGACGCGGCCTCTAACATCGGTGCATCATTCTCACCACCAATACTATACCCTCCTGAAAAAGCCTTTTCCAATGCTGCCATCCGAGTCTTCAATGTGTGCTGATGCCTTAACATCTGCAGGTATGGCTCCTGCTACCCTTTTGTAACGACCCAGCATACATGGAGTATGGCAGCCGGAACCTATACCCATACAGGCAGCCTGGAGGCAACCTAGTAGGAACCGGGAGGTAAGGAAGACCTTGACCAATGAAGACCCGATGGCCCGGGATCCGAGATCAACAGAACTGGCTAGCCGAGGTACCCTGGTACTTGAATACACCCAGGAGCAGTGTCAGCGTACTTAGGGACCTTGAAGGGGCAGTTGCTGTGCTAGGCCAGGTAACTGCGCAAAGGTCGGAAAGGTCTATCTCCGGCAACGGAATAGACATGGTAACAGGGTAAAGTCCCCTTGTCCAGCGGGCAAGGTTACCCTACCCTCAGGACCAGGTCACCCTCCCATGGGGCTTGGGTTACACTGCCTAGAGTCCTGGGTTGCCATACCTTTCAATACGAAGTCCCTCGGGGAGTTCGAGAAAAATGACTGGAATGTTTAGCACGCAAAACCACTGATAATACTGGAATCGGAGGTTCCAGGAGGTGCTATTGGGCGGGCTACGCAGCTCCGAAGAAGCTGTAAGTTGGAAACATTATTTCTATCATGCCCCTTCGGCCCCGCCTTGAGGCCCGGACATCATGGGCACACTGGTGTGTAGTTCTGCGCAGTCTGGCAAAGAAGGATCTTTGGCGACCTGCTTACAATACCGTATACCTTGCTGCCGTCCAGTCGACCGTAGGCTGTTTGCAGGGTATATGAGGGGGCATAGGGTGGAAGGTGAAGTACCTCCTCCAAGTTGTTTAGAGTAAAGCGGACCAAAACCGACGGAGTTAAAGGGAGTTAACCGTGGGGGTCCCAAAGGTAGTCCCGGGTGCTGCCGGGGCAACTGGCAGTGTTTTATACCTGCTAAGCCGGACCGCGCTCCCCAGGCCATAGGATCTGAAAGGGAAGGGCAGTGACACTAAATGCATGGTTTCTACCACAGGTAAGGTGGGTCCGAGGTGGTGGTCATGGGTAGCGCCCATTGGATCACTCAGGGACCGCTGGATACTGCGGAAGACACTGGAAGCCCACGACTCGTAAATAGTAGATAGATAAACCACTCACACTAGCTTCCGGGGTCAAGTAGAGACCACTGCATATGGGGAGGGTGTCATAGATAGTCCCGTTCATGCGGTGCCTTGGCTGTTAGCCACTGGCAAGGCACCGATGCAAAGAGGTCTTCACTCTGGCAGCCAAATTGAGAATGCGCCGCAGAAACGAATACTTGTATGCGGTGAATGCCAACCAGAGTGTGTTGACACTTGCATGCCCGAAGGGTGTGCTAAGAAATATGTCAGACCACCCTTAGCGGAGAAGGGTGTGCTCGAATAGTTGGAGTAAACCGAAGCAGGGAGTTTCTGGTATAAGATAAAACTACTTGAACATCTATGCGAGAACTCCCCTACTCCAACAATCAATCCTCTCGAGACCTTAATTGAGTGAAGCGTCAGGCTTAACAATATTAAGTTTCACTGTTTACTTTAGTCTTAGATTGTGTGAACATTTGATGATAAGTTTGAAGTTGTTCGGTCCGGTCGCACCCTTGGGATCCATCGTCCTAGGGGAGCCCCTGTTATAGTATATCATTAAGCAACCTCCTCGCTTAACTTCTCTCCTGATTTATTGTTTTTGACCTTCTGCACTGACCTTGTCTGAATACTGGTAACCTTGTCTAGAACAAGTAGCCCAGGGTGGAAAGCGCAATGGCTAGTACCGAACATCGTGCCAGAATAGAATCCGACCCGGATTCAGACCTTGACCTTGACGAACATGCCGCCAACACCTTTTGGGCACTGCTTTTTGCCCATATTCGAGGCATTGAAGGGGACAGTCACCAGTTGCTCCTGGAAGCCACCCCCATTCAGTTACCTATTGAATACCTCGATCTCTTAATCACAGATCGTCGCGCTGCGGCATTATTATTTTTCCAAGACCCTACCCTTGTCCACAGCATGGCCCTCCCCCACCAGAAAGGGTCCTAGTTAGCGAGTTCTTGCGCGAGTTCGTCGAACCTTACATTGTCCGGGAGGTATCCCAGTTGTTGGAGAAAGCGAAGCGGCAGCTGAGCAACTGGAACACCCAGCAGCAGGGGGTGTTCCGAAAACAGATCACTATGGCAGTGGTGGAATGGATCAAAATGCAGCAGGAGGCATACCTGCGGATGATAAGGGATCAGCATACCCTAAAGACACGGATGACAGCATTGGAAAAGGCTTGTGAAGGAGGGTATATTATTGATGCTGGGAATGACATACTGATGCTAGACACCGCGCCCCCACTCCCACTCTCCCATACCAAGCCCGAGAACTTCACCATGGAATTGGCCATGAGGGCCAGAGATGACCGGTGGAGAGCGTACCTGAGCACGGTCGGCATACGAATGTTGGAAAGTCTGAAGGGTGACGGGTATAGCTATACCTCCTCCTTCTCAAGAGCATCTACAGGCTTCCTGTCTGTCCCTCCTTCGATCGCTCGCAGTCATTCGGGCAACCCCATGGTCGGGCCAACTGATGGGCGTCAAGTAAGGAAAAGGACGTCTAAATCCAAGGGTATTACGGCCCTGGATACACCTGATCCAACTCCTCGGCCGACCCCTGCTCCTATTATTCCACCCACTACACCTTCAGTTGCAACGCCCGTACCCCCCATAGCTAACCTAAGACCTACACTTCTACCAGTCCCCATCCCGGACCTATCTCCTACTGGTGGCTTCCCGCCGCCAGCTTCGGCTATTCCGGGTTTCCATCCAATGTGTGCCGCATCACCTGGGTTCTTTGAACAGGGACGGTGACAGCAAGAGGGGGCACGGGAATACCCATCACAAGGGACTCCTATCCCCAGACCAGGAACACCTGCTCGCGGGGTTCCTTGGGCACGGGTCATTCCCTCAGCGCCCTCACAACCAATTCTTCCCTCCGGTCTCCCCACTATCACGAGTGGCGATTGGGACAGCCAAGATGGGTTCTGTCTGTTGGGCTGTAAAGCGGAAGAAACCCGGATGGAGTGGGTTAACTACCAGTCCTATGAGTGTAATAAGAATGCACGGACCCCGGTTAGGCATAAACGAAGGCAGAGGGAAGGAGATGGACGACCAACATGTGGGTATTGTGGGTCATGGAGGCACACTGGCCCCCCGATGCAACCCCTGAGTTGTCCAGAGCTGCAGTCATTTCTGCGGATAACTCAAGCAGCGCCTAACCCAACTCCTGAGAGTGGGCGACGCCCCATGCCACCACTGGCATCAGTACCATCAGGGGCTAACCCCCGGGCATGGGAACCAGGGTGGCCAGTAGGAACGGTTTGATCGCTATGACAGACCACGGGAATCCCACGATGGGAATGCCGGAAGTAGTGGAGGCAGAAATGCGCCACCTGCAGGTGGTACAGCGGGAGCTGGTGGAGATCCAGGGGACACTGACCAAGACAGCTCAGACAATGGTGATGACAGAGATTCTCTCCCCGATTTGACCCCCTTTCTTGGCACTTGCAAGGATGACTGGAGCAACGAGAAGAAAGGACAGTGGGATCGCTGGTCAAAGAGGTGAGTGAGAGCCCTGCGGGGTACCAGTCCGGCCCCCAGGCCTCCACCAAGACCCCGGCAGAAGAACCCTGAAAGCCTTAGTGGCATCGCGGCGCTCCAGGGCAAAGTTGCCGAACTGGCGAGCTTCATGCCCCTGGTAGAGGTCAAATTCGAGTACTTCGCAGATTGCAGGTTGACCGATGTGGATAAGGTAAACTTGGTGATCCCCCTTCTTGAAGACTCAGCCTGGGCATGGTACCTGGGGTTGCATGAACACATTAACAAGGAAGCTGCCAAGCGCACTGGCCTTCCGGTAAAGGACAGCAACCCCTTGAGAACATGGAAGGGATTCCAAGAACGATTGGAGCGAAGCTTCGGCGGAGACCTGGCCGAGCAAGATAGATCCCTCCTCAGATGCTGAGACCTCCCGATGAAGCCACATCACACCGAGGAGTACCTGAACAATATAATTGACTACATGTATAAGCTAAGCTATACAGATCTGGTGCAGGTATGGGACAAGGTTCGGTCAGGGATCACTCCAGAGGTTCGGAATGCGTGGGAACTTAAGGAGCCACATCCGACCTACCTGAACCAGTATCTTGATCTTCTCCGGAAGGTTGCGCATACACTGGAAGACAACAACCGGTTCAGCAACGGGGTCATCCACCTAGCCCCACGGTCTCAGCCTGCCGATAAGAAGAAGGATAGACCCTCGACGTCTGGCACGTTCAGGAAGAAGGAGAAAGGTTTGGGTAAACACAAGCAGAGGTCTGCCAAACCTACTGATTTCAACGCAGGGAAACAGGCAAAGCCGGCAACTTCGGAGTGTGCAATAGCGCATAACAAAATCCCCTCGACTTTGACTGAACATGGGAGGAAGTACAACCAGTTCACTACATGTCGACAAACCAGACACTTCTGGAGAAAGTGTACCGCGACGTCCCCAGTCGTCAGCTCCTCCAAGCAGGCTCGTGGGTTCAAATGGGCAGCCCCAGTAAGCAAGCCTTCGGGTACGGACAAGCGGCTAACCTATATTGAAGCGCCACCTCCAGCCTCCTCGTCAAAGGTATTGGAAGTCCGCCAGGCATCACCTCAAATAATGGAGGTTGATACTAATGGCTCAGAATTGGTAAGAACCCATTCTGCTTAAGGCATAACCTTGCTGACCCCCATCCATACACCCATGAGGGATGGATATAAGAACCTAGGAACTGGTTCCGGGATGGGTAAGTATCCCTCTACTGCCTTGATGAACATAATACTGACTACACCCAGGAGGTGTTGGGAGGTAGATGTTTGGGGCCGTGCACGGTGGACTGGGTGATCTCTCCTTTGTTGGGTTGCTGGTTGTTTCCTTTGTTCTGGTTATAAGTGTTTCTTTCATGATTTCCTTGGCTGGATGGGGGTATCTTGGGACATTGTTTTAGTTGAGGCTGGGCAAGGTCTTTCTAGAGGAGACACTCAACATTGGGGAAGCACCGTATTGCTTCGCTTGGAACCGGTGCAATGGCGGACCTCTACCAACCGCGGGAAAATTGTTATCTCTAGTAAAAGTGGGAATTGGTTCAGGCAGGACTTGATCAAATAAAAGTATTATTTCCAACTTTACCTGAGGAGGGTTTAGTACCCGAAATCATGCTGGCGTGATAGTAAACACCCTAGCGAATGTGACATAGCATATTCCAATCCCTAATTATTTACCGACCCATTGTGGCCGCTCTTGTGTCGAAAGGCCAGAGACCCCAAATCAATAAGACAAGACGACTAAGCCCCTAAGACAGGTGAAGAGGCCGAAACGTGACACCTTGTCTTGTCATACCAGGTCTATCCACCTGCGGGTGAAACTAGACTGGAAGATCGGAGCACGACAAGTAAACCCAGAAGCGCTCTTGTTGCTAGATAGTGGAGCTACTGGGCCAGTGCGGAGTAGCCGATGGGTCAAACAGACCCAGGCACCTTGTGTACATTGAAAAGTACACCTGCCAATAAGCGATGCAAGTGGGAAGCACAATCCTGGGTCAGGTCTACACTATTGCACGTCTTTAGAAATGCGGATAGGCGACCACCACAATGAGATGCACTTTGAAGTGGCAGATATGCCCGACACAAAGGTGGACAGGTACCTACCTATGTCTTGGCTGAAGGACCATAACCCAGACATAGATTGGAAAACAGGCGCAGCAACCTGGCGCTCAGATTTCTGCAAGGCTAACTGCCGAGCAGAGCAGGGGCGGTTAGTGTTCATGTCAGACGAAGAACTGATAGCTGAAGATCCTAGTAATGTGTACCTCTCGGGAATTGTACAATCCTCTCATAAAGAAGGTGCTGACGTTACGATCAAGCTACTCCACCAGTATAAGAACTGTGGGGATATGTTCAGTCAATAACGGATTGAGGCATTGCCAGCGCACTCGAAGTACGACCATACGATCGAGGTGCAGGCCAGAACTCAACCTCCTTTTGGGTCTTTCTATCCGTTATCGGAAAGGGAGCTTAAGGCACTGCGGTAATATCACAATCAGATGCTGCGAACGGGAAAGCTACAGCGATCGAGTTCCTGTGCAGGAGCCCCTATCCTCTTTGTGCCAAAACTAGGCGGTACACTAAGGCTGGTAATACATTACCGAGGGCTAAACAAGATCACGGTTAAGAGTAAGTACCCTCTACCGTTGATGAATGAACTCCGTTACCGACTCGGAAAGGCCGTTGTCTTCACCAAGTTGGACCTGAAGAGCAGCTATTACCTCCTGAGGATGGCAGAAGGCGAGAAATGCAAAACGGCCTTCCAGTGCAGATATGGACTCTATCAATACGCGGTCATGCCATTTGGGTTATGTGACACCCCGGCAACTTTCCAGGGCATGATAAATGAGGTCTTCCAGGACCTCATTGATGAAGGGGTCATTGGATACATGGATGACCTCCTGATCTACTCCGAAACTATGGAAGAGCAGGTCGCAATGGTGAGACATGTGATGGAGAAATTGCGGAAAGCCAGACGGTGCATAAGTATGAAGAAGTCCAGTTTCCACCAACAGGAAGTCGAATTCCGCGGATACAACATCTCCAATATGGGGATCTCCATATTGTCGCACAAGGTGCAAACAATCAGGGATTGGTCACCTCCGATGTATGTCGTCGACATTCAAAGCTTTATGGGCTTTGCCAACTTCAATCATCGGTCCATAGAGGGTTTCAGCAAGGTAGCAAAACCTCTAATGGATCTGACGAAGAAGGATGTGCAATGGGAATGGACACCTGCGTGCCAGCAGGCCTTCGATCATCTGAAGGAAGCGTTCACATCCAAACCTATCCTAGCACATTTTGACCCTGAACGGCCAATCAGGCTGAAAACCGATGCTAGTGACTTTACCCTAGGAGCTGTCCTCCCCCAGTTTTGTGAAGATGAGAGATGGCATCCAGGGGCCTGTCATGGTCGCAAGTTTCACGCAGCGGAGATTAATTATGATGTTCATGATAAGGAAATGACTGCTATTATTGCGGCGTTTAAGGAATAGGATCATCTGCTACGCTCAGTAACAGACCAATTGGTAATCTATAAGGATCATAAGAATTTGGAGTACTTTAATAGTGCCAAGGTTCTTAGCCGCAGGTAGCACCGCTGGGCTGAGTTCGTACAACCGTTTAACTTCAAGTTGATTTACCGTGAGAGAGAGTTGAATGCAAAGGCCGATGCTTTCTCGCGGCATAGGGACTACCGCCAGGAAAGGGGGGAGTGATTTTCCGCCACAGTCATTTTTTCGCCCCGGACAGTGGGTCGGGAGCCAGGAATGGGACATCTTGCAACCACAGGTGTTGCGGGTGCGCCAAGGGTTTCGGCACCAGTCATCCTTTTTGGATCAACGGACCGAAGCGATAGAACAGGATCAGGAATACTTGAGGATCATGAAGGCAATGACTTCCAGTAACAAAGAGGTTGACCGGTACTTCATAACGGAAAAGGGCCTACCCCTGTACAAGAACCGCTGGTATGTTCTCCAGGGTCAGAATCTGAAGCAGACAATCATGGAGTCTGAACATGACTCCCGAATCGCAGGACAGTTCAGGACTTACAAAACAATTGGTAGGGTTAGGGCTAACGCCTATTGGCCAAAGATGGACGAGCACATCACAGACTACGTGCGAACATGTGATGCAGGTCCAAGGAATAAGTCTATAAGGCATAAGAAGTTCGGACTGCTGGAACCCATTGATGTTCCAATGCGGCCTTGGACAGCAATTCCGATGCACTCCATCGTAGCGCTGCCAGAGTCAGAAGGGTATACCAAAATCTGGGTCATCGTGAAGAGATTTTCGAAAATTGCACACTTCATACCCCTGAACACTGAGGTACCTATCAAGGAGCTTGCCTTGATATTCTTGAAGGAAGTTTAGAGCCTTCATGGACTCCGCGAGGCAATCATCTCCGACCGAGATAGCCGATTCACATCCAAATTCTGGATCAGTCTGATGCACATGTTGCAAGTGAAACTGAACGTTTCGACTGCGTTCCACCCCGAGACTGACAGGCCAACTGAGAGGGTTAATCAGACACTGGAGCAGTACTCGAGTAGCTACTGTTTCTTTCAACAGGATGAGTGGGTTTCGCTATTGCCGCTTGCGGAATATGCGTACAAGACCTCAACATCAGAATCCACCAGACTGTCGCCATTTGAGATTAACTATGGGTTTAATCCGTGGACAAACTGGTCAGGTGTAGTGTCTGATAACCAAGGGATACACCCCACTAGAGAGCTATTGGTTGAAGAATGGGAAGGAACCTGCCAAGAGATTCGTGAAATAATCCAGCGGGCACAGGAACGGCAACAGAAATGGTATGACGAGAAAAGGGTGCCGTGACCGGACTACGTCACCTTGGAGGATGTGGCCGCTGGACGGGCTAAGAAAGCGGACTGCGGGTTGTTAAATAGAAAAAACATCCGCACTAAGCGTCCAATGGAGAAGCTGGACTACCGGATATTTGGCCCCTTCGTACTCAAACGTCGGGTGAGTACGCGAGCATAGGGGCTCCAGTTGCCCGCCAGATAAAACATTGACCCCGTTTTCAATGTCATGTTGCTGAAACCATATCGCGACGATCCAGGATCAGGCAGGGTCAAGCAGATTCCTACCTCAGAATTTGTGGACAATGAGCCAAGTTACATTATAGAAGCCATGTTGGACAGTCGTTGGTATGACGGAGCAAAGAGGAAGTTTCCTTCACCCTTGGTCCAGTACCTGGTTTCATGGGAAGGCTATAGAGCGGAGGAGAACTCGTAGGAGCCCCATGAGATGCTAGAAGGGACCGGCTTACAGGCCATTTTGGATTTCCACCAAAGATATCTGTCCAAGCCCAGGGACTATAGGGTCTTGGGGGAATCGAGTCGTGGAAATAAAAGGGGGGGCCAACAGTCTGGGACAAACCGTACAGAAGAGGGGAGTGATGTAACAACCCAGCATATATGAGCTATGGCAGCCAGAACCTATACCCATACAGGCAGCCCAGAGGCGACCTGGTAGGAACCGGCAGGCAAGGAAGACCTTGACCAACGGAGACCCGATGGCCCAGGATCCGAGATCAACCGAACTAGCTAGCCGAGGTACCCAGGTACTTGGATACACCCAGGAGCGGTATCAGCGTACTTAGGGACCTTGAAGGGGCAGTTACTCCACTAGGCCAGGAAACTAGACAAAGGTTGGAAAGGTCTATCTCCGGCAACACAATAGACATGGTAACAGGGTAAAGTCCCGTTGTCTAGCAGGCAAGGTCACCCTACCCTCAGGACCAGGTTACCCTGGCTTGCTGCTTGGGTTACCCTGCCTAGAGTCCTGAGTTACCCTACCTTTCAATACGAAGTCCCTCAGGGAGTTCGGGAAAAATGACGGGAATGTTTGTCACACAAAACCACGTATAATACTGGAATCTGGGGTTGCGGGAGGCGCTATTGGACGAGCTACGCAGCTCTGAAGAAGCTGTAAGTTGGAGACCTTGTTCCTACCATGCTCCTGCGGCCCCGCCTTGAGGCCCGGACGTTATAGGCAAACGGGTGTGTAGTTGTGCGCAGTCTAGCAAAGAAGGATCTTTGAAGCCCTGCTTGTAACACCGTATATATCGCTCCCGTCCGTTCGACCGCAGGCTATTTGCCCTACATAACAGGGGGCACAGGGTGGAAGGTGGAGTACCTCCTCCAAGTTGTTCGTAGTAAAACAGACCAAAACTGGCGGAGTTAATGGGAGTTAACCGTGGGGATCCCGCTGGTAGTCCCAGGTGGTGTCGGGGCAACCGGGAGAGTTTGACACCTACTAAGCGCAAACGTGCTCCAAACGCCATAGGATCTGAAAGCGAAGTGCAGAGACACTAAACGCATCGTTTCTACCACAGGTAAGGTGGATCCGAGGTGGTGGTCATGGGTAGCGCCCATTGGATCACACATGGACCACCAGATACTGCGGAAGATACCAGAAGCCAACGACTCGTAAATAGTAGATAGATAAACCATGCACAACAGCCTCCAGGGTCAAGTAGAGACCACTTCATATGGGAAAGGTGTCATAGATAGTCCCGCCCATCCGGTTTCTTGGCTGTTCGCCACTAGCAAGGCACCGATGCAAAGAGGTTTTCACTCCAGCAGCCAAATTGAGAATACGCCCCCGAAACGATACTGGTATGAGGTGAACGCCGACTAGAGCGTGTCGACACTTGCATGCCCGAAGGGTGTGCTAAGAGATATGTCAGACCACCCTTAGCGGAGAAGGGTGTGCTCGAATAGTTGGAGTAAACTGAAGTGGAAGTTTCTGGCATCCGATAAAACTACTGGAACATCTATGTGAGAACTCCCCTACTCCAACAATTAATCCTCTCAAGACCTTAATTGAGTCAAGCGTCTGGCTTAACGATATTAACTTTTACTGTTTACTTTACTCTTACATTGTGAGAACATTTGGCGATAAGTTTGATGTTGTTCGGTGTGGTCGTACCCTTCGGATCCATCTTCCTAGGGGAGTCCCCATTACACATTTCATCCATTCAACCGCTGCCGTGGTAATCTGTTTTCGAAACACCTGCTGTTGCTGGGTGTTCCAGTTTCTCAGTTCCCGCTTTGGTTGCTCAATCAACTTGGATACCTACCAGAAGATGTAAGGTTTGATGAACTCTTGCAAGAACTCGCTGAATGGGATCCCATCCAGTAGGGGAGGGGTCATGTTGTGGGCCTGGGTGGGGTCCTGGAAAAATGAGAGCGCCACAGCACGAGAATCCGTGATTGGGAGATCAAGGTATTCAATAGGTAACTGATCAGGAGCAGCCTGTAAAAGCAACAGGTGACCGTCCCATTCAATACCTCAAACATGCCCAAAAACCGACGCACGAAAACATGTTAGTGGCATGTTCGCCAAGATCCAGGTCTGGATCCAAGTTGCATCCCATTCTGGCTCGAACTTCGGTGCTAGCCCTTTGGCTTTCCACCCTGGCCTACTTCTTCCAGACTAGGTTACTAGTGTTTGTACAAGGTCAGATGCAGAGGTCGAAAACAATCAATCAGGGGAGGAGTTAAGCGAGATGGTTACTTAACGATATACTGTAACGGGGGCTCCCCTAGGAAGATGGATCCTAAAGGTGCGACCGCACCGAACAACGTCAACCTTGTCGCCAAATGTTCAGGCAATGTAAGAGTAAAGTAACCTGTAAAACTGAATATCTTTAAGCCTGATGCTTCAGTCAATTAAGGTCTGGAGAGCATTGATTGTTGGAGTAGGACAGTTCTCGGATAGACGTTCAAGTAGTTTTATCTTATGCCAGCAACTTCCCCCTCAGTTTACTCCAACTATTCGAGCACACCCTTCTCTGCTAAGGGTGGTCTGACACATCTCCTAGCACACCCTACAGGCATGAAGTGTCCACACACTCTATATGGCGTTCACCTCATACGAGTAACGTTTCTGCGGCGCATTCTCAATTTGGCCGCAGAAGTGAAAACCATCCCGCATCGGTACCTTGCCAGTGGCCAACAGTCAAGATACCCAATGAACCGGACTATGTAAGACACCCTTCCCATATGCAGTGATCTCAACTTGACCCCCGCAGCCACCATGGCTGGCTTGTCTATCTACCATTTATGAGTCCCGGGCTTCCCGTGTCTTGTCCAGTATCTGGTGGTCCGGGAGTTATCCCATGGGTGCTGCCCATGACCACCACCTCATATCCACCTTACCGGCAGTAGATATCATCTCTTTAGTGTCTCTGCACTGCCCTTTCAGAGCCTATGGCGTTGGGAGCACGTTTGGGCTTGGTAGAAGTAAAACTCACCCAGTCACCCCGGCAGCACTTGGGACTACCTTCGGGACCCCCATCGTTAACTCCCGTTAACTCCGCCGGCTTTGGTCTCTTTTACTATGAACAACTTGGCTGAGGTACTCCACCTTCCACCCTATGCCCCAGGAATATCCTGCGAACAGCTTGTGGTTGACCGGACGCCAGCGATGTATACGGTATTGCAAGGAGGTCTGAAAAGGCTCTCCTCTGCTAGACTGCCCCCAACTACATGCCCATTTGCCCATGACATCCGGACCGCATGGCGGGGCCGAAGAAGCATGATAGGAATAATGTCTCAAATTTACAGCTGCTTCGGAGGTGCCTAGCTGGCCCAATTGCATCTCCCGGATCCCCAGATGCCAGTATTATGCATGGTTTTGCATGACAAACATTCCGCTCATTTTGCCCCAACTCCGCAAGGGACTTCATATTGAAAGGTAGGGTAACGCACGACATTGGGCAGGGTAACCTGAGCCTCAAGCCAGGGTAACCCAACCCTGAGGGTAGGGTAACCTTGCCCAGTGGACCAGGGCACTTTACCCTGTGATCCCGTCTATTCCATCGCCGGAGATAGACCTTTCAGACCCTTACCTAGTTACTAGGCACAGCGGAGTAACTGCCCCTTCGGAGGTTCCTAAGTACGCTCACACTGCTCCTGGGTGTATCCAAGTACCTAAGCACCGTTGCCCGCTAGTTTTGTTCATCTTGGAGCCTGGGCCATCAGGTCTCCGTGGGTCAAGGTCTTCCTCACCTGCCGGTTCCTACCAATTTACCTCCTGGCTGCCTGTATGGATATAGATTCTGGCTGCCATAGCTCATATATGCTGGGTCGTTACACCAGGGTACGATGGTCCAGTCGTGATCCAGTAGGCACTAGCCATGACCACCACCTCCCACCCACCTTAACTGTCGTAGAAATCATGCTTTCAGTGTCTCTGCACTTCTCTTCTAGACCCTGTGGTGTTGAGAACATGTTGGAGCTGAGTAGGCGTAAAACTCTCCCACTCACCCTGGCACCACCCAGGACTACATCAGTGAAAAAAAATTCGCGCCCAGTGCTCCCTGTCTCTCCACGTCGCTGAGTTTTACGCTTTGTTGAATCGCAATTGACCCTGATTAATCCTGATAGTTCCTGTTGTCATACCTGAAGATAAGATATTAATCTTAATTTCTGCCAAATATGAGATATTTTCATTAATAACTTACAGACTTTATACATTACAACGTTCAATGTTATTACTCAATATTTCCCAACTTTAGTATGCAAAAACTACAGTGAGTTGTTAACGAAAATAGCTCATATTTTGTACAAATTAGCATCAATATTATACTTTTAAGCTAAAGGTACGCGACTTTTAATATGGGAATTATTTTACTCACGATTGGACAGAATATAAAACTCAACGACATGAGGTACTGGGGGCGTCCTGTTTTTTCACTGATATATCTTCAGGACCCCCATGGTTACCTCCCGTTAACTCCCTCGCTTTTGGTCCACTTTACCCCAAACAACTTGGAGGAGGTGCTCCACCTTCCACCCTATGGGCTCCCATATATCCAGTGAACAGCTTACAGTCAAATGGACAGCAGCGCTACATACCGTGTTGCCAGCAGGTCTCCAAAGATTGCCCTTTGCTACATTGCACACAACTACACAACTCTTTGGCCATGACGTCCAGGCCTCAAGGCCGGCCAGAGGGGCATGATAGGAATAATGTCTCTAATTTACACCTCCTTCGCAGCTGCGTAGCTTATCCAATCATATCTCCCAAACCCCCTGATACCAGTATTATGCATGGCTTCTTGTGACAAACATTCCAGTCACCTTCCCCCCACTCTCTGACGGACTTCGTATTGAAAGGTAGGGTAACTCCAGACTTTAGAACGGGTAACCCATTCCCTACAGGAGGGTAACCTGCTCCTGAGTGTCAGGTAATTATGTCCTGTGGACAGAGTGACTTTACACTGTTATCCTGTCTGTCCCATTGCCGGAGATAGACACTTTTTACCTTTCTCCCGTTACCTGACCTAGTGGAGTAGCTGCCCCTTCAGAGGTCTCCTAGTATGCTGACATCGCTCATGGATGTAGCCAAGTACCCAAGTCCCTTGTCAACCATTTCTGTGCAGGTTGGAGCCCAGGCCATCGGGTCTCCGTTGGTCAAGTACTTACTTGCTTGGCAGTTCCTACCTGGCTGCCTCCTGTCTCCCCGTATGGGTATAGGTTCAGGCTGCCATATCTCATGTATGCTGGGTCATTACAATCATTGAACACAAGGCTGTTGGCCTCCCTCCTGATCTTATCTAGTTCAGATAATACCTCTGCACGTGTGGGGAGGGAACGGAGTCCAGAATGCAGTTCATACATAGGCTTGCACTGAGTAGACCATTAAAGCCCAGACTGGAGCACAACTCTCTGCTGATTGAACGGGATCATGCCACTTGTCCTCCCAGCTGACAGAATATTCTTCCCACCCATGGCCTTAGCCCTGGCCTTCCGGTATATTGGATCAAAGTCACCTTTATGCATTACCCAATTAGGTCCATGATTGCTGAAAAAGTCTTCCAACTTCTTTCAATAACTTGTTCCCATAGAAGACATGATTCCAATATCCAAAGATTGAAGAACATGGGTTGTATGACCTGGGAGACATATGAGGCAGATGTTCATCTTAATACAGTATTCAATGAACCTAATATTGTTGACATGCGAGCTGTGTCTATCTAAAACCAGCATTCAATAATCCTTGATTCCATTTTCTGGTCTTGTTTTTGATTCAAAGATGTTTACCAACCAGTCCAATGTGATCTCAGTTGTGATGTACCCTGCCTTTGAGTGTGTAAAGCATGCATCTGTATTCTCCTCATAGTTGATGTTACTATAATGCCCCATCCAATGTGCATTTGAGGCATGAATAATAAGAGACACAATTGACTCTCCCTTGTCAGAAATGGCTTCCACTACAGTAACTCATAACCACTTCCTATTCTGCATAATCCTTAGATTCTTCCTAGCAGTATGGTATAAGATTGTCCCACCACCTGACAAACCCATCACAAATCCCTTCTTATCAGTATTCGAGGTATTTTCTGACTTGATATGATATTAGCCGCTTATATTGTCTTCACGATAGAGGTGTTCTTTGATGCTTGCTGGATCTGTGGCAAGGGATCACTGCTTATCCAAGGTCTTTCCAACCTGGGATGAAATCTCTGGATGTCTTATGAGGAATCGATCGAACCAATGCCTCCCAATATCTCCTGTTCTCCCTTTTGTTTTCTGCATGTAGTACCCTATATCCAAATCATGTCTCTGGTCAAAATGTATCCCTCCATTATTACAATCTTTGATCCTGTCAATCCTAACACTCCGTTCAACCTTGGTAAGTGGTTGCTGCTACTCATGAGTCTCAGGGGCAGATGCATTCTTGTGTTGAAGGCTGTTTTGCACAGTTGTGTTAGAAGGATTAAAGGGTGTGTCAACTTTATGTACTGAGAGCTCAGTATGGTCAATTCTGTGCTGCAAAGGAGCTCGAATGATGCTCTCGTTATCAGCTTTCATGGGAGGTATGAAAGATTAGATTTGGATAGCTTGTTGTTGAAACTTCGTATACTGTAGGAGTATTGTCTTGGGATCAAAATCTTAGAGGAAAGTATGCAAGATAGAACAGAATAGCCTGCCTTAAATACTTGCTGCCTGGACCTGATATTTTTCCTACATCAACCTGAGACCTATGAGCTAATCGCTGCATATTAATCCTTGCAATCTTCCAAACCCAGAACTCTAAGAACATGCATTTGTACCAGGGTGATAAATAATGATTATATGATACCAAAGGTTTATCCTTAGATATTTTTGCATTGTACATTTGTAACGGGCAGGGTCCGTGCGCGACGGGGTTCAGGTAGTCCAAGGCACACCACAGGGGACTAGGCGAGATCCAGCGGCAGCGGCACCGGCAGGACGTGGTGGCACTGGGGTTCCGGGATTCGGGCACGAGGGTTCAGGAGTCCGGGGTCACGGTTCCCAGGTTCAGGTAACGCGAAGTTAAGAGAGTTGCAAATCCTAAGTACAGGTGTAGTTAGAAAAATTCCAGGTTGCGTAAAGAAAGTAAAATAAGGGGGGCACACCCTCCTTATATAGACAAAAGAAATCCTTCTGATCACTAATCCCCGTTGCCCTAAGGCTTAAACCGTATCCTTCGCACAGCCGTGGCCTCGGCTATCTGCACACAAAAACCACCAACCCCTGTGCAACCCTCGTACTGGGTGGCCGTGACACTAGCTCCCCCTTCCGATGCCGCAGACCTCTGAGGCGTGCTACTCATGTTCAGCCAGAGGTCCGGGTTTGTTTGGGTATCATTGATGAAAGTCATTGATAGCTGCTAGCCTGTTTACGTCCTCCGCGGGTTCCCATGTCGTCTCATTATATCCCTTCCACCTTACCAGGTACCGTAGATGGTTCCGCGTCATTCTTGAGTCCAACACGTTGTCTACCCACTATTCCTCTTCTCCATCCACCTCCACTGGTGGGGGAGGGGGTACTGCCTGCCCTGGGAGTGGGTCCGGGGCCGCCAGATCCCATAGCGACACGTGGAACACATTGTGGATACGCATTGAGGCCTGGAGTTCTAGGCGGTAGGCGTGTGTTCCTATCTGGGCCATCACGGGGTAGGGTCCCAAACGTTGGTTGTCGAGCTTCAGGGAGGGGCGCCAGGTGTGGATGTTCCTAGTGTTTAGCCAAACATGATCTCCTACCCGGAAGTGTGGGGCAGGTAGGCATCCTTGGTTGGCGTACTCTTGCTGGCGTTCTTGGGCGTAAGCGATTTTGGAGCGCAAATGGTCATGTATGTCCTGCATGCAGTTGGCAAAGTCTCCGGTATCGGGGCTGTCATGAGGTGCCGGGGGCATGTCCAGGAAATCCATTCTAGGGTCACGTCCGTGGTTACCGCAGAAAGGCGACAGGCCCATTGTCTCTGAAGCATGGTTGTTTACCGCAAACTCGGCCATGGGTAGCCACTGGGACCAGTCACCCTGTTGGTAGTTGAAAAAGGTGCGCAGGTACTGTTCCATAATGGCGTTGACTCGTTTGGTCTGGCCATCGGTCTCTTGGTGGAAGGCGGTCGATAGCTTGCAGGTGATCTGTAGTCGGTGGCAAACAGCGCCCCAGAACTCGGAAGTGAACTGGGTGCCCCTATCGGAGGTAACGGTTGCGGGGAGGCCGTGATGTTTCCATATGTGCGCCGGGTAGAGCTCCGCCAACGTAGGGGCGTCTATGGTAGTTCTACACGCAATCAGGTGACATATCTTGGTCAGGCGGTCCACCACCACTAGGCTCGCATCATGTCCTTTACTCCAGGGAAGGCCGGTAACAAAATCCATGGAGTGGTGTTCCCAGGGTTTCCCCAGAATAGGCAGTGGTCGTAAGATACCAAAACAGGCGTGGCGGGACGTATGGCTCCGTTGACAAGTATGGCAGTTCTTCACGAACCTGACTATGTTTCGACACATGCCTGGCCAGTAATAACGGCGGGAGGTCAATTCGCGGGTCTTGGCTCTTCCAGGATGTCCAGCGGCGGGGCGGTCATGTGTCTCCTGGTTGAGTTGTAATCGTAGTTGGTCATGGCAAGGTACATATAAGCGGTCACGAAACAGCAAGCCGTCTCCGTGGCGCTTACACTCTACGATAGAAGTGAGACGGGAGTGCCTGTCGCCCAGGTCTAACGCCTTCAAGATCTGGATAGGCACCGGGTCAGCCTTATAGGCCTCCTGCCACAGGGTTTCTAGGGGTGACGCTCCCATTGGGAGTATGAGATTCGCCAACAAACCCATAGTGTGAGACTTGTGTACCACCTGAGTCAGGTGGTTCTTCCTTTCTTCCGCTTCCTCCTCTGTTTCTCCCTTCATCCTAGTCAAGGCGTCTGCTTTGCCATTCAACTTCCCCGGTTGGTACTCGATCTCATAGTTAAATTGGGTGAGGAACTCCGCCCATCAAGCCTGTCTGTGGTTGAGGAGCCGTTTGGTGGTAAAGTGCTTCAGGTTCTGATAGTCGGTTAGGATAGTGACTTTTCTTCTGATTAAGTAGAATCTCCATTCTTCGAAGGCTCGTACCACCACCATCAGCTCCTTATCCTAGATATCGTAGTTGTATTCGGCAGGAGTGTGCTTCCGGGAGTAGAAGGCAACTGGATGCAGGACACCATGGTCATTCCGCTGGGACATGATACCTGCCGACACTAAGTCCGAGGCGTCGGCCTCTATGATGACGTCCTTGAGGAAGTCGAAATGGGCCAGCATGGGGGCAGTAGTGAATACAGCCTTGAGTTTGTCGAATGCCTGCTGACATTCTCGGCTCCTGACAAACGGCTGGTCCTTCTTAGTTAATGCCGTCAGGGGGCGGGCCAGGCGGGAGAAGGCGCATATGAAATGGCGGTAAAAGTTGCCGAAGCCCAGAAAAGCGTGGACGTCACGCACGCAGTCGGATATGGGCCATGCTATTACCGTTTCCACCTTGGCATTATCCATGTGAATGCCCTTGGTCGTTATGATAAACTCCAGGTATTTTACTTCCTTCACATGGAATTCGCGCTTTTGCAGCTTGACCTCCAGCTCTGCATCGGTCAGTGCTTGAAGGACCCATCAGACATGCTCAATGTGTTCTTCTTCGGTCTCACTATGTATCAGGATGTCATCAAGGTAAGCCGTACAGAAGCGGTCCAAGCCGGGTCTCAGTGCTTTATCGATATAGGCCTGGAACATAGCCGGGGCATTCGTCAGGCCGAACGGCGTCACCTTGGACTCATACAGCCCATACCGGGTCCAGAAGGCAGTTTTCCATTCCTCGCCCTCCTTCATCCGTATCTGATTATAGGTGGCACGGATGTCTAGCTTGGTGAATATCCTGGCCTTGGAGATTTGCATGAATGTCTCGGTTAGGAGAGGGAGGGGGCCACTGTCCTTGATAGCTCCCTGGTTCAGGCCACGATAGTCTACGGAAAGGCATAATGATCCATCCTTTTTCTTAATGAAGAGGATAGGGGAGGCCACAGACGAGGTGGAGGGATGAATGAAGTTCTTGTCCAGGTTCTCCTCCAACCATTCGCGTAAGGCTTCCAGCTCCGGGGGTGACAGGTTGTAGAGGGGACCAAACGGGGGGTTGAAACCAGGTGTCAGAGGGATCGTGTGGTTGGTGGCTCGATGAGGGGGCAGTTGAGTTTGGTCTTTCTCGAGGAACAGGGGTAGAAAGTCATGGTATTCCGGCGGGACCATTGCTTTGGCTTCCTCTTCATCCAGTACCTTGTGCCCCAAGGCACGTTGGGTAGCATATCCTTTGAGAAAATGCGGAATCTCCTCCTCCACACCTTGGATGCCGGTTACGTCTGAGGTGCAGTTTTCCAGGGAATAGTCAGACTCGAAGGTGATGGTATTACTAGCGAAATGTATGGTCACGTCGTGTTTTTTCAGCCAGGGGATACTAAGAGTTAGGGGGTAACCACCTAGCGTGGTGATGAATACGGGAAGGAACTCTAGGTGGTCATTGATCTTTAGGTGGATCTTGGTTAGGTGGATGATAGCGCCAGAGCTGATTGGCCTTCCGTCGATCACTGCTAGTTGAATGGGTTCAGGGATTTCATACAGGGGGGGGTGGTGGCAGCTAGCGAAGTCTTTGTCTATGAATGCATATCCAGTTGCTCTGGAGTCAACGAGGGTGTGGGATTGGATTACGTTTTGGTGGTCTATGATGTCACAAGCAATCACCAAGTGGTTATCCTCAATTCCATTTTCCTTTTGATCCAAAGACAAACTAGATAAAAACAAACGATGACAAGACTTGACAGGTCCCATGTCAGTGCTGTATTCTGCACATGGGACAACTAGTTTTCCGACTGCTCGGTCTCGGGGCGGGTGTTTTCCGGCACCGTGGGGGGTCGAATAGGGAGGTGGCAGCGCCATACATGCGTCGGGGTTTCTTGTTCGGACACTCCCGTGCCATGTACCCATGTCCCCCACAGTAGAGGCACAACCCTCTCCTCATCCTCTCTTGTCGTTGAGCATCCGTGAGAGTATGCCGGCTGGAGGATAGGTCCATAGGGCCCGGGGTGGTGCCAGTCGCTGTGGTGGCTGGAGCCACAGGGGTTGGTCGGAGCTGAGTGGCAGCTGGAGTACGCCAGGAGGAGGAGGAGGAACCCTTCTTGTCGGCTGCCCGGGCTCGGATGTTATTGTCCAGCTTTTTCAGGAGGTTNTATTCTGCACATGGGACAACTAGTTTTCCGACTGCTCGGTCTCGGGGCGGGTGTTTTCCGGCACCATGGGGGGGTCGAATGGGGAGGTGGCAGCGCCATACATGGATCGGGGTTTCTTGTTCGGACACTCCCGTGCCATGTGCCCATGTCCCCCACAGTAGAGGCACAACCCTCTCCTCATCCTCTCTTGTCGTTGAGCATCCGTGAGGGCACGCCAGCCGGAGCATAGGTCCATGGGACCCGGGGCGGTGCCAGTCGCTGTGGTGGCTGGAGCCATGGGAGTTTGTCGGGGCTGGGTGGCAGCTGGAGTACGCCAGGAGGAGGAGGAGGAACCCTTCTTGTCAGCTGCCCGGGCTGGGATATTGTTGTACAGCTTTTTCAGGAGGTTGGCGTACTCGATGAGGGATTCGGGGAGGTCAGCGATATTCATGAGAGTGTTCTTTAATTCATCGCTAAGACCCTCATAGAGGGAGGTCCTCTTTGCCACATCGTTCCACGCGGTGTCAGCGGCCAAGCATTGGAAATCCGCCAACTACTCCACAAAGGTCCTGTTCTTCTGATAGAGGTTCTTCAGTCCTCTTTCTGCTGTGGCTACCCTGTTGGGGTCCCCAAAAGCACGTTCCAGCTCAGTTAGCAGCGCCTCAGTGTGCGCATAGTTGATACCCTGCGGTGTGATGTTGGGTTGGACCTGTAAGAAGGCCTGGCCGGTGAGGAGGCCGACAGCGAAAGCCAAACGGTGTTGTTGATCATTGAAGCGGTGGTGGTCTCCACAGAGCTTCATGCGTAGCTGAGTAGCGAAGGGGCAGAACTTGTCCATGGCGCCATAGAACTTCTCTGGGTTGGGGATAGAGGCCTTCTTGCCCGTGCCAGTACCTGCAGCAGCGCCAGCAGGGGCATTCGCGAGGGCGTTGTTAAGCGAGGTGAGGGTGGGGTTGGTGTGGGTGAGGTCTTGTTCGGTGGTGGCAAGTCGGGTCTCGAGACCTTGTCCTTCAAGGCGGAGGGTCTGGAGTTCTTCGGTAAGGGTAAGGAGTTGTTGCTGTAGCTGTTGTACAGCTGGGGACTCTGGCGGTGCGGGGAGGTTCACGGTGTGGAGGAGAAGGTCCCGGAGACGGGCTAGGTGGTTGAACCGTTGTTCATGGGTGAGGTTTCCTATTTGTTCATCGGAGAAGCTGGCAGTCTGGCTAAGGTGTCCAAAGAGTTCTGGGGTGACTTCCAGGGGGCGAGACATCGTGTGGTGTAGGTTGGATCCTTATAGACGCAACCTTGTGTAAGGGGCAGGGTCCGTGCGCAACGGGGTTCAGGTAGTCCAAGGCACACCACAGGGGACTAGGCGAGGTCCAGGGGCGGCAGCACCGGTAGGACATGGTAGCACTGGGGTTCAGGGGTTCGGGGACAAGGGTTCAGGAGTCCGGGGTCAGGGTTCACAGGTTCAGGTGATGCGAAGTTAAGCGAGTTACAAATCCTAAGTACAGGTGTAGGTAGGAAAATAGCAGGTTGCGTAAAGAAAGTAAAATAAGGGGGGCACACCCTCCTTATATAGACAAAAGAAATCCTTCTGATCACGAATCCCCATTGCCCTAAGCCCTAAACCGTATCCTTCGCGCAGCTGCGGCCTCGGCTATCTGCACCCAAAAACCCCCCACCCCTGTGCAACCCTCGTACCGGGTGGCCGTGAGAACATTACAGTTAGAAGAATTAGGTCTAAACCTTCTAGTATATGACATTTTGGGTCCTAGGGGCAAAGATTGGGTTGGTAGTTGCCATTTCTGATGCTTTGACAAGTAGGTTGATGTAACGGGGGCTCCCCTAGGAAGAGGGATCCCAAGGGTGCGACGGCACAGAACAACTTCAAACTTATCGCCAAACGTTCACACACTGTAAGAGTAAAGTAAACGGTAAAACCTGATATCGTTAAGCCGGACACTTCACTCAATTAAGGTCTCGAGAGGATTGATTGTTGGAGTAGGAGAGTTCCCGCATGGACGTTCAAGTAGTTTTATCTTATGCCAGAAACTCCCCCTCCGGTTTACTCCAACTATTCGAGCAGACCCTTCCCCACTAAGGGTGGTCCAACATGTTTCCTAGTACACCCTTCAGGAACGCAAGTGTCGACACACTCTGGTCGGTGTTCATCTCATGCGGTTATCATGTCTGCGGTGCATTCTCAACCTGCCCGCCGGAGTAAAAACGTCTGCACATTGGTCCCTTACCAGTGGCTAACAGTCAAGACACCTGATGAACTGGACTATCTATGACACCCTTCCTATGTGCAGTGATCTCTACTTGACCGTGGAAGCTACTGTGAGCGGTTTATCTATCTACTATTTACGAGTCTCGGGCTTCCAGTGTCTTCTGCAGTATATGGTGGTCTGGAAGTGATCCAATGGGTGCTACCGATGACCACCACCTCAGATCCACTGTACCTGTAATAGGAATCAAGCGTTTAGCGTCTCTGCATCTTCCTTTCAGAGCCTATGGCATTGGGAGCACAGTCAGGCTTGCTCGGTATAAGACTCTCCCACTCACCCCAGTACCACTACGGGACTACCTTCGCGACCCCCGCGGTTAACTCCCATTAACCCCTTCAGTTTTGGTCTGCTTTACTCCGAACAACTTGGAGGAGGTACTCCACCTTCCACCCTATGCCCCCCACATATCCCATAAACAGCTTACGGTCGGCCAGACGGCAGCGATGTATACGATGTTTCAAGCACGTTGCCAAAGATTCTTCATTGCTAGACTGCATACAACTACACACGTGTTTGCCCATGACGTCCGGGCCTCAAGGCGGGGCCGGAGGGGCATGATAGGAACAATGTCTGCAATTTACAGCTTCTTCGGAGCTGTGTAGTGCGCCCTATAGCATCTCCTGGAACCCCAGATTCCAGTGTTATGCATGGTTTCGCGTCACAAATATTCCAGTCATTTTTGCTGAACTCCCCCAGAGACTTCATATCGAAAGGTAGGGTAACTCAGCACTTTTTGGCAGGGTAACCTGATCCTGAGGGTAGGGTAATCTCACCCAGTGGACAAGTGGACTTTACCCTGGTACCCTCTCTATTCCATCGCCGCATATAGACCTCACTGACCTTTACCCAGTTACCCGGCGTGGCGGGATAACTCCCCCTTCAGAGATCCCTAAGTCCGCTGACACCACTCCGGGGTGTATCCAAGTACCTAAGTACCTTTGCCCTCTAGTTCTGTTCATATCAGACCCTGGGCCATCATGTCTCCGTAGGTCAAGATCTTCCTTGCTTGCCAGTTGCTCCCAGTTCGCCTCCTGGCCGCCTGTATGGGTGTAGGTTCCGGTTGATATACCTCATGTATGCTGGGTCGTTACATTACTCCCCTCTTCTCCGCAGCCCATCCTGGACCATTAGCGTCGTCTCTGACTTCCATGACTAGCTTCCCCCAAGACCCTATAGTCCCTGGGCTTGGACGGATATCCTTGGTAAAAATCCACAATGGCCTGTAAGCCTGTCCCTTCCAGCATCTCGTAGAGCTCCCACCAGTTCTCCTCAGCTCTATATCCTTCCCATGAAACCAGGTACTGGACAAAGCGCGAAGGGAACTTCCCCTTTGCTCCACCAGACCATCGACCGTCTACTACTGCTTTGATAAAGGAACTTGCCTCGTTGTTCACAAGTCCTGGGATTGGGATCTCGTTGACCCTATCTGATCCTGGATCCTCATGATATGGGTCCCGCAACATGACTTTGAAAACTGGGTAGATCCTCTATCCTGCAGGCATTTGGAGTTCGTATGATAACATACTCACCCAACATTTGACCACAAAGGGGCCAAACACCCAATGGTCCAGATTCTCCATTGGACACTTAGTACGGATGTTCTTTCCATTTAACATCACGCGGTCCGCTTTCTCAGTCTGCCCGGAGGCCATATCCTCCAAGGTGACGTAGTCCGGTGATGGGAACCTTTTCTGATCATGCCATTTCCGTTGCTGTTCGTGTACCTGTTGCACCATTTCTTGAATCTCTTGCCAGATTCCTTCCCATTCCTTGACCAAGAGCTCACTGCTAGGGTGTATCCCTTGATTTCCAGACACTACACTGGACCTGTTTTTCTGTCGGTTAAATCCATAGTTAATCTCGAACGGTAACAGTCTGGTGGATTCGGATGTAGAGGTATTAAATACATATTCTGCCAGAGGCAGTACCGAAACCCAGTCGTCTTGTTGGTAAGAACCGTAGCTACGCAAGTACTGCTCCAGCCTCTGGGTAACCCTCCCAGATGCCCGTCAGTCTCAGGGTGGAATGCGGTCGAAACATTCAGTTTCACTTGCAACATGTGCATCAGACTCATCCAGAACTTGGATGTGAATCGGCTATCTTGGTCCGAGATGATTGATGCTGGGAGTCCACAAAGGCGCCAAATTTCATGCAGGAATATAAGGGCAAGCTCCTTCATCAGTACCTCAGTGGTCCAGTGTATGAAGTTTGCCATTTTCGAAAATCTGTCCACGATAACCCAGATTTTCGTATACTCTTCTGACTCCGGTAGTGCTACGATGAAGTCCATTGAAATCACTGTCCCAGGCTGCATCAGAACATCAAAAGGTTCCAGTAGACCAAACCTCTTGTGCCTGATGAACTTATTTCTTTAGCACACATCACACGTTTGCACGTAGTCTGTGGTGTGCTCATCCATCTTATGCCAATAGAAGTTAGCCCTAACCCTGCCTATGGTCTTGCAAGTCCCGCAGTGTCCTGTGATTCGGGAGTCATGCTCAGCCTCCATGATTGTCTACCTCAGATTCTGACCCTTGAGAACATACCACCTGTTCTTGTACAGGTGTAAGCCCTTTTCTATCGTAAAGTCTCGGTCTACCTCTTTGCCCCCGGCAGTCATTGCCTTCAGGATCCTTAAATATTCCTGGTCCTGTTGTATCGCTACGTACCCTTGATCTAAAAAGGAAGCCTGGAGCCTGAATCCTTGGCATACTTGCAATACCTGTGGTTGCAAGATGTCCCGTTCCTGGCTCCGAATCCACTGTCTAGGGTGAAAAAATGACGGTGGCAGAAAATCACCCCCCCTTCAGGCCAGTAGTCCCCACGCCATGACAAAGCATCGGCCTTCTCATTCAACCACCCTTTCTGGTAAACTACCTTGAAGTTAAACAGTTGTAGGAACTCAGCCCAGCGGTGCTGCCTGCCATTAAGGACCTTGGTACTATTAAATTACTCCAAATTCTTATGATCCATATAGATCACCAATTGGACCATTACCGGGCATAGCAGATGATCCCATTCCTTGAATGCTACTACGATAGCAGTCATCTCCTTACCATGGACCTTATAATTAATCTCCGCCAGGTGAAACTTCCAACTATGATAGGGTGCTGGACGCCATCCCTCATCTTCCCAGTACGGGCAGAGTATGGCTCCTAATACAAACTCACCATCATCGGTTTCCAGCCAGGTTGGCCATTCAGGGTCAAAATGTGCTAGGATAGGTTTCGATGTAAGCGCTTCCTTCACATGATTGAAGGCCGGCTGGCAAGCAGGTGTCCATTTCCATCGGACATCATTCTTCATCAAGGCCGTCAGAGGTTTTGCCATCTTGCTGAAACCTTCTATGAACCGACAATAGAAGTTGGGTAAGCCCATAAAGCTTTGAATGTCGAGAACATATGTCGCAAGCGCCCAATCCCTGATCATTTGCACCTTCTCTGACAACGTAGAGATCCCCATATTGGAGATCTTGTATCTGCAGAATTCGACTTCCCGTTGGTAGAAACTGGACTTCTTCCTGCTTACATGTAGTCTTGCTTTCTGCAACTTCTCCTCACTCGCCCCATGAGTGCTACATGTTCCTCTATGGTCTCGGAGTAGATTAGAATGTCATCCATGTATGCAATGACTCCCTCATCCAAGAGGTCATGAACAACCTCCCTTATCATACTCTCGAAAGTTGCCGGGGCAGTATATAACCCAAACGGCATGACCGTGTATTCATACAGTCCGTATCTGAGATAGAAGGCAGTCTTCCATTCCTCGCCTTCTGCCATCCTCAGAAGGTAGTAGCCCTTCTTTAGGTCCAACTTAGTGAACATAGTGGCTTTTCCGAGTTGATCTCGAAGTTCGTTCATTAACCATATTTGATACTTACTCCTAACCAGACAGTATATAGCTCTCGGTAATCCATTACCAATCTTAATGTGCTATCTGGTTTTGGCGCAAGGAGGATAGGGGCTGCTGCAGAGGCACTGGATCGCCGCAGCTTTCCCGTTCCCAGCATCTGATTAAAATATTCATGGAGTGCCTTGAGCTCCTTTCCCGACAGTGGATAGGTAGACCCAAATGGAGGTTGAGTTCCGGGCTGCACCTCGATTGTATGGTCGCACTTCGAGTGATCCGGTAAGGCCTCAATCCGTTCTTCACTGAAGATGTCCCCATAGTTCCTATACTCGGGGAGTAGCTTGATTGTAATGTCAGCACCCTCCTCATCAGGGAATTGTGCTATTCCCAACAGGTACACATTACTCGGATCTTTAGCTATCAGTTCCTCATCCGTCATGAACACTAACCACCCCTGCTCCGCTAGGCAGTTAGCCTTGCAGAAATGTGAGCGCGAGGTTAGTGATCCTGTTTCCCAATCAATGTCTGGGTTATAGTCCTTCTGCCATGACCTAGGTAGGTACCTGTCCACCTTTGTATCGGGCATGACTGCGACCTCAATGCGCATCTCATTATGGTGGTCGCCTATTCTCATTTCCAATGACTTGGTATAGTGCAGACCTGACCCAGAAATGTGATTCCCACTTGCATTTCTTCTTGGCCCATGTATCTTTCGCCGTACACAAGGTGCCTGGGTCTGTTTAACCTATCGGCTACTAAGCACTGGCCCAGTAGCTCCACTATCCAGCAACAAGAGGGCTTCCACGCTTACCTGTTGTGCTCCGATCTTCCAGTCTAGTTTCACCTGCAGGTGGATAGACTTGGCGTGACGAGGCAAGTTGTCAAGTTTCTGCCTCCCCGCTTGTTTTATGGGTTTAGTCATCTTGTATTACTCAAATTTTGGGGTCTCTTGCCTTTCGACACAAGAGCAGCCACAACGGGTCGGTAAATGTTTGGGGATTGGAATTCGCTATCACAATTGCCTGGGTGTTTACTATCACACTAGCATGATTTCAGGTACTGAACCCCCCTCAGGTAAACCAGGAAATACCACTTTTATTTGATTGAGTCCTGCCTGAACCAATTCCCTCTTATACTAAGGACAACAATTTCCCGAGATTGGTAGAGGTCCGCCGTCAGACCGGTTCCAAGCGAAGTAACATGGTACTTTCCAATGTCGAGCATCTCCTCCAGCAAGACCTCGCCCAGCCTCAACCAAAACAATGTCCCAAGACATGCCCATGCAGCCCAGGAAATCCTGCAAGAAATACTTATATCTAGAACAAAGGAAATAACCAGAAGCCAACAAAGGAGAGATCACCCAGTCCACCGCGCGCGGCCCCAAACATCTACCTTCCAACACCCTCTGGGTACAGTAGGTATTATGTTCTTCCAGGCAGTGGAGGGGTACTTACCCATCCCAGAACCACTTCCTAGGTTCTTGTGTCCATCCCTCGTGGGTCTATGGATACAGGTTAGCAGGGTTATGCCTTTCCAGAATGGGTTCTTACCTATTCTGAGCCACCAGTATCAACCTCCATAATCTGAGATGATGCCTGTCGGACCCTGAGTATCTTTGACAAGGAAGCCACAGGTGGCGCTTCAATGTGCTTTAACCCCTTGTCCGTACCCGGAGGCGCACTTACCAGGGCTCACCATTTCAACCCATGAGCCTGTTTGGATGAACTAACAACTGGGGACGTCATGGTACACTTTCAACAGAAGTGTCCAGTTTGGCCACACTTGGTGCACTGGTTGTGCTTTCTCCAACTATCAGTCCAAGTGGACTGGATTTCCTTATATGGCAGTACATACTCGGAAGTCGCCAGCTTTGCCTGTTTCCCCGTATTGAAATTAGTAGGTTTAGCAGACCTCTGATTCTGTGTGCCCGAACCTTTCTCCTTCTTCTTGACCCTGCCAGAAGTTGAGGCTCTATTCTCCTTCCTATCCGAGAGCTGAGATCGGGGGGCGTGGTGGATGACACGGTTACTGAACTGGTTGTTGTCTTCCAGTGTATGCCGAACTTCAAGAGAAGATCAAGGTATGCATTCAGGTTGGTCGGATAGGGCTCCTTCAGTACCGATGCATTCCAAACCTCTTGAGCAATGCCTGGTCGAACCTTGTCCCATAACTGCACTGGATCTGTATAGTTAGGCTTATACAGGTAGTCAATTAGCTTGTCCAGGTACTCAGTGATATGATGTGGCTTCGTCACAAGTTCTCACCACTCGAGAAGGGATCAGTCTCCCCCAGCCTGGTCACCACTGAAACTTCATTGCAGCCGTTCTCGGAACCATTTCCATGTCTGTAAGGGGTTGCTGTCCTTTACAGGAACGCCAGTGCCCTTGGCAGCTTCATTGTTAATGTGCCCATGCAACCCAAGATACCATGCCCTGGCTGATTCTTCCGGAAGGGGGATCACCAAGTTTGCCTTATCCTTATCAGTTAACCTGCAATCATCAAAGTATTCAAATTTGACCTCTGCCAAGGTCCAGAAGGTCGCGAGTTCTGTAACTCTGCCCTTGAATAGAGGCATACCAGTCAACCTTTTCAGCTTCTTCTGCCCGTCTCCCGGTATGGGCGTAGAAGCCGAACTGGTACCCCTTAGGGCTCTCACTAGCCTCTTGGCCCAGTGGTCCCACCGTCATTTCTTATCATTGCTCCAGTCATCCTTGCGGGTACCGGGAAAGGGGGTCAAACCAGGGAGAGAATCTCCGTCATCATTATTATCCTAGCTGCCATGGTCAGAGCCCCCTGGATCTCCACCTGCTCCTGCCGTACCACCTGTGGGTGGTGCATTTCTAGCCCCATTACCTCTGGTGTTCCCGCCTTCAGATTCCCAGGGTCTATCGTACCGATCAAACTATTCCTCTTAGCCATCCTAGTTGCCATCCTCTAGGAGGTTAGCCCCTGATGGTCCTGATACTGGTGGTAGAACAGGGCATCGCCCACTCTCAGGAGTTGGGTTAGGTGCCACCTGGGTTATCCGCAGAAATAACTGCAACTCTGGACAACTCAGGGGTTGCATCAGGGGACCAGCGTGCCTCCATGACCCACAATATCCACGTGTTGGTCGTCCATCCGCTTCTTTCTGCCTTCTTTTATGCCTCCCTGGGGTCCATAGTTCCTTCCTACACCCATATGGGTGGTAATGAATCCACCCTATGTGGCTTTCTTCTGACTTACAGCCCAACTGACAGCACTTGTCTTCGCTGTCCGAATCGCCACTTGTGATGGTAGGGAGACCGGAGGGAAGACTCGGTTTCCAGGGCACCGAAGGAATGACCGGTGCCTAAGGAACCCCACAAGCAGTTGTTCCTGGTGTGGCAATAGGGGTCCCCAGCAACGGAGCTTCAGGTCCTCACTTCTGCTAGCGCCGTACCTGTTCAAAGAAGGCAGGTGACGCAGCATGCAGCGGATGGAACCCTGGGGTTGTGACCGCTCCAGGTGGGAGGGACGCGGTAGGAAACAGGTCAGAGACTGGTGGAGGGACCAGGAGAGGGACTAGTGGAGGTGTGGGTCTTGGGGTAGCTATGGGAGGTAAAGGAGGTGCAACTGAAGATGTTGGGGGGGGAACGATGGATGCAGGGGTTGGACGAGGAGTAGGGTCAGGCATATCCGGGGCTATAATACTCTTTGGTTTGGACGTCCTTTTCCTTACTCGACGTCCATCAGTTGGCCCAACCGTGGGGCTGCCCGAACCACTCAGGGCGATCGATGGAGGGGCAGACAGGGACCCTGTAGATGCTTGTGAGAAGATGGAGGTATAACTGTAGCTGTCACCTTTCAGGCTTTCCAACATCCGTATACTGACTGGGCTCAGGTACGCCCTCCATTGGTCCTCTCGCGCTGTCATGGCCAATTTCATGCCGAAGTTCTCAGGCTTGGTATAGACAAGCGGGAGTGGGGGCACGTCTTCTAACATCAGTACATCATTCTCAGCATCAATACTATACCCTCCTTCAAAGGCCATTTCCAATGCTGCCATCCAACTCTTTAATGCCTGTTGATCCCTTAGTATCTGCAGGTATGGCTTCTGCTCCACTTTCATCCATTCCACTGCTGCTGTAGTAATCTGTTTTCGGAACACCAGCTGCTGCTGGGTGTTCTAGTTTCTCAGTTGCTGCTTCGCTTCCGCAATCGACTGGGATACCTCTCGGACAATGTAAGGTTCAACAAACCCGCGCAAGAACTCAGTACAGGGGACCCCTTCTGGTAGCCGACGGGTTGTGTTGTAGACAAGGGTAGGGTCTTGGAAAAATGATAGCACGCCACGGCACGGGTCTGGAACTACGAGATTAAGACATTCAATAGGTAACTGAATAGGGGAGACTTCTAAAAGCAACTGGTGACAGTCCCAGTCAATACCTCGATCATCCGCAAAAACTGATGCACAAAACATGTTGGTAGTATCTTCGTCAAGATCAAGGTCTGAATCTGGGTTGGGTTCTATTCTGGAGCGAAGTTGGGCACTAGCCCTTGCGCTTTCCACCCTGGGCTACTTGCTCTAGACAAGGTTACCAGTGTTCACGCAAGGTCAGTGCTGAAGGTTGAAAAACAAGTAATCACGAGAGGAGTTAAGCGAGGAGCTCGCTTAAGGATATACTGTAATGGGGGCTCCCCTAGGAAGATGCATCCCAAGGGTACGACTGCACCGAACAACTTCAAACTTATTGCCAAATGTTCACACACTGTAAGAGTAAAGTAAATGTTAAAACTTAATATCCTTAAGCTTGACGCTGGACTCAATTAAGGTCTCGAGAGGATTGATTGTTGGAGTAGGAGAGTTCTCGCATAAACTTTCAAGTAGTCTTACCTTATACCAGAAACTGCCCCATCAGTTTACTCTAACTATTCAAGCACACCCTTCTCTGCTAAGGGTGGTCTGACACGTTTCTTAGCACACCCTTCAGACATGCAACTGTCGACATACTCTGGTTGGCGTTCACCTCATGCAGTTATCATTTCCGCAGTGCATTCTGAATCTGCCCATCAGAGTGAAAACTTCTTCGCATTGGTGCCTTGCCAGTGCCTAACAGTCAAGATGCCTGATGAACGGGACTCTGCATGACACCCTTCCCATATGCAGTGATCTCTACTTGACCCTGCAAGCTGCCATGAGCGGTTTATCAATCTACTATTTACGACTCTTGGGCTTCCGGTGTCTTCCGCAGTATATGGTGGTCCGGGAGTGATCCTATGGGCGCTACCCAGGACCACCACCTCAGGTCGACCTTTCCTTTGGTATGAATCATGCGTTTAGTGTCTCTGCACTTCCCTTGCAGAGCCTATGGCGTTGTGAGCACGGTCGGGCTTGGTAGGTACCAGACTCTTGCAATCCCCTCAGTACCACCCAGGACTACCTTCTGGACCCTTACAGTCAACACCTGTTAACTCTGCCGATTTTGGTCCATTCTACTCCCAACATCTTGGAGGAAATACTTCACCTTCTATCTTATGCCCCCTTATATATCTCACGAACAGCTTACCGTCAGCCGGATGGCAGCGACGTATACGGTGTTGCAAGCAGGTCTGCAAATATTCTTTTATTATGCTAGACTGCACACAACTACACACCCATTTGCCCATGATGTCTGGGCCTCAAGGCGGGACGGGACGGGCATGATAGGAATAATGTCCCCAATTTACAGCTTCTTCCCAGATGCATAGCGCGCCCAATATTACCTTCCGGAACCGCAGATTCCCGTGTTATGCGTGGTTTCGCATAACAAACATTCTCGTCATTTTTGCCAAACTCCCCGAAGGACTTCGTATTGAAAGGTACGATAACTCAGGACTTTTTGGCAGGGTAACCTGATCCTGAGGGTAGGGAAACCTTGCCCAGTGGACAAGGGGCCTTTACCCCGTTATCCTCTCTATTCCGCCGCTGGAGATAGACCTTGCTGACCTTTGCCCAGTTACCCGCCGTGGCAGGGTAACTGCCCCTTCAGAGGTCCTTAAGTATGCTGACACCGCTCCTGGGTGTATCAAAGTACCTAAGTACCTTTGCCCACTAGTTCTGTTCATCTCCGAGCCCAGGCCATTGCCTCTGCATAGCTCAAGGTCTTCCTTGCCTGCCGGTTCCTACCAGTTCCCCTCCTGGCTGCCTGTCTAGGTGTAGGTTCTGGCAGGCATAGCTCATGTATACCGGGTCGTTACAGTTGAAACTGACCCATTACTGGGGGGTCACCTATAACTAGGTATAATATGTTGCCTAAGTCCTGGCATATAAGATGCAATGCATCACCTTGAAGTGAAGAAAACTATCATATACCAACACGTCACCTTTCCGACACACAAGAGATATGCTATTGTGCTATATTCTAATCCACAACTTTTCTAAAATTTGCCAACATTCTCCTAGCATGTCCAGCATAGCCAAATAAATAGTAATTCAGTCAGTCGGCCGACACCTCATATCCCTAATCCGAGCAGATAAAGATGCGACACCATAACTGATACCACAGGATCTATGGGATTGAGGCCAAGAACGCAGCAAAACTGATCCCACAGCTCTACCAGTACACTGTCAAACCAACTGTCACTACAACCGAACCCTTCAGCGCCACAGTCAAGACAGGGACTAAGGAGACCACCAGGCAGCCCCCAGTGAAGCACGATATCGAGCATGGCATATAGCGAACCCTGCATTGATCGAGATGTAGAGCACACCAAGAAACAGTCCTCCTAAGCAATGGTAGTAGTGATAAGTACCTCAGCTCACAGCAATCTGAGGGACCAGAATTGAACCAAGAGCCTGATATGGCAGGCAACGCTACTTCAGATACCATTGTGCTATGACTGTATTATCAGTCACAAAAGGCGGATACACAAGGAAATGGTCACATGACAACAGTACGAACTTCAACTACCACTAGATCACAGGAAGTAGCTCTGACCAGGGCAGTGCCAGGGACCCATCGACGGATAATCAGCGGTGGACCATACACTCCACAGACATTCTTGTTCTTTAACATAATGCGACACTTATCCCCACTAGACAGTGTCACTACCTCTGATTCCAGGAGCTCAAATCCGGCCATTGAATGGACCACAGCATCAGCACACCTGGCCTGACATTATCTCACCGCAGAATAAAGTATCAGGGGTGGAAGCAGCTAGAGTAGTGCAGGTAAAGACTCTGACTCTGCAGTACCTCCTTTGTGTAGACCCACTGGTGAGTCTGGTTCCTTTGACATTGGAGGTACACCGTGTATGGTTGCTGGCACAAAAGGAGGTTTCTGACGTAGGACACATGGAGCTAGCGGAGGAAAGTATAAAAATACTAACTGGACACACCAATAAACAGACATGGCGTGACTACCAGTATAGTACTAACAGGGAAAGATACGCAATAAGCACTCAGATGTAAGATCCCAATTGCTTCACAACCTGAAATGTACTATTATAAAATTATACAATCTCCCTGAAGGTGATTCCACAGCTCTTGTACATAGAGTTGACTGCCTGCTGGAAAAGAATAGATTTATGTGTACGCATCAGCGAAAAAAACATTTCCCACCCGGCGCTCTCTGTCTCTCGATGTCCTTGAGTTTTACGTTTTGTTGAATCACAATTGACCCTGATTAATCCTGATAGTTCCTGTTGTCATACTTGAAGGTAAGATATTAATCTTAATTTCTGCCAAATATGAGCTACTTTTATTAATAACTTACAGACTTTATACATTACAAAGTTCAATATTATTACTCAATATTTCTCAACTTTAGTATGCAAAATCTGCAGTAAGTTGTTACCAAAAATAGCTCATATCTTGTAGAAATTAGGATTAATATTATACTTTTAAGCTAAATGTACGCGACTTTTAATATTGGAATTATTTTACTCACGATTGGACAGAATATAAAACTCAATGACATGAGGTACAGGGGGTGCCCTGTTTTTTTGCTGATGCGGTGTAGGGTTATAAGGTTGGAATCCAGTTGACAAGACTAGCCTCCTGTCAATGACTAACGACAATTGAACCCTGTGCTGGAAATAACATTCCGATTCCTCGCACCTTAGAATGCCACTGCTAGATGGCGGAAGTGGTTGGAGGGCAATAAGATGCAGATGATTGCTGAACCCGATTTTCTTAGACGCATCAATAGAACGGTGATTAGCTTACTGAGTATGATAATCCGCTATACGCGACAGGCATGGCAAACTGGAGTTTATAAGGATCCCAGTAACTTCAAGCCTGAGGCAGTTGCAGATGAGTCTTATATAATCAAACCTGTTTATTTGTGACCAAGGAGACTCACTTGATAACAGGCCTTCTTGCCCGGCAGAGAGCGATGTGTGCAGATTGCCCGCAAGAGGTATAGCAGATGATGGTAGAGAAGACCCAGCAGACTATCAAGGAAAGGGTAGAGGATGTCTATGGCATGTGAAAAGATTGTTGTCAAGGATTTATGGGCAATTGAGAAGCAGGAGATGAAGAGCTAGAGGGTCAGACATCCAGTCAGACTCTATGACAGCCTTCCCTCAGCAGTCAGACTCCCTGTAGCCTCTACATCAGAGCCCTGGTTGCGAACCAGAATAGTGAAAACAATTCCCAGGAAACCGACCTGTCTCTAGACTCCCCCTGAAGATCAGCTACATATTTACTCAAGTTTCTGGATTCTGACCCTCCCAGTGCGAATGGCCTACCAGGGGTTAGCGAAGAACAGATAGAGGACAGCATTACAAGTCTGATACTATTGCAATGTCTGTTACTTGGCTTCGAGCCTTTGGAGGAACAGGGGGTGGGCAGTACTGGCAATGTTAGTAAGGCTAACAATGTGAATAATGGACATGTAGCATAGCAAGAATTAATTGAAACCATTTGTCCGTAATGCAATGTGTTGGGATAGCAGGTGCGTAGGAAGTTTATAGTCTCAGTTTGAAGGCGCAAGGGAAAAAGAATGAGGTTGAGGGTACTAAGAAGGGTGTCTGGCCTATTAGAAAAGAATATCATAATCAGAGCGAAATTTAGTGCAATATGGTGAGGGTTTTACAGGGGTCAGATGGCATCTTGAGGCCATCCTAATCTTGCATAGTAGCATCAAGAGACAAGAATGTCTAGATATTGTCAGAACCAATCACCACTGGGGCAAAACCTTGAAGCACAAGAAGCACAATATGAAAAACATCATAGCATAGCCGGGCAAGGAGAGCATAACAGGATAGGAAGTGTAAAGACCAAGGTAGCGTGGACATTAGTAGTATGGGTCTGACGTCAGAACAGAAGGCACCCAAGTAGAATGATTAGACATTGCACAGATATAAAAGTAGAATGTCTGGCATTATCAGGGCGCCAGGCAGATACACCAGAAGGAAGCGATATGCATGGCAGTATACCAGATGCATTCCAGGGACAAGAGTAGTGCATCAGACATTCTCAGGATGTGGAAAACACCAGGGGTCTGTGTCAGGAAGTATTTCGGATAAGAGAGGGTAAGCAACGCAAATCGAGACAATGGGGATCTGACGTTGTATCCTGATTCACGATTTACGTTCTGAGTATTCCATGCAGCAGATGCAGAGGATGCTCATTGTGCAAGCAGAAATTTCCACCGATGTCATAAGTGCCTCTTATGTAAAACCCCATGAGCTCTTAAGCAAGGTGTGGTTCAAAATCATCACAATATCACATGACCTAAATAGTTCATATGTGCACAACATAAAACAATCTCTTGACCTCAAAGCGAGATCATAGGTGAACTACCTCAACTATATCCCATGCTAATAAGGTCATATGCAAAGTAATAACTTAACCTCATGACCTCTAATGAGGTCCAGCATTAAACCTGTTCCTTGCTTCATTACCTGGCTCGCACTCCTCTAGCCAGATTGTGATACTTGGTTGCAGCTCTTCTGAGACATGTCAGGAATAGTAAACCTAGAGAAAATGGATTCAAGAAGTCTGTTTAACTCAGTCTTGTTCAGGAACTCAATATAGTGTACAAAGATGTTAGCACCAAACCTTTCAAAGTTGCTCAGACTAAAAGCATAGAAGTCATGGTAAGTAAATATCTCTTGTACACAGTGTTTTGAATGTTATTGTAGAGAATACATAACAGGCTAATAACAATATAGCTTAAGAAGTGGTTTGATATTATTCATGCTATTCATTAAAATTCTGGTTATGGATGGGTTGATACAAGCGGTTTATCAACTGCCTCAGCTGAGATGAAGAGAGTTTGTCTTCATGTAAGTTCTTCCTTTTATTTCAGAATACTGGACATATAAAGTAATTGTACTGAATTATTTAATAGTATCACAAAGAGGCTACAAAGTGCAGGCATAATGGCTTTCTATTGTATAACAAGTTAACTAACTTATTTCTTAGAGTACGAGTGACTGGCATGTTTGCTCGTACTGCAGCTATTCAATCTCAGGTTGTGGAAGATGAAGACAGCCTGGAGGATCTCAGTAGAACCACCAGAATTTACCAATCACATCCTGTGGAAGCCAGAAAAGAGAACCTTGCCGAAAAAAGGATCCTGGATGCAATCCAAGCATTTCAGAAAGGCAATCACTGGTCCATAACAGCAACCGCTCAAGCCTTTGACCTCCATCAGTAAAAAGAAAATAGGACATGTAGTGCACTGGTGTTACATCCTGACATCAATGGTGTCAAGTCTGCATTCCCTGTACCCTGTACGTTCTGACATCGGTTGCAATACCCCTGCATACCAGGGCAACCTCGCACTATACCTGTTGCATCCGATACCTTCTGACATTGGATGCAACGCCTGCCCACACCAGAGTTGTAACCGGTATGGGTACTGGGTTATGTTTTATGTTTTGTTTTATA
This sequence comes from Tuber magnatum, assembly GCA_003182015.1. Lineage (NCBI taxonomy): Eukaryota > Fungi > Ascomycota > Pezizomycetes > Pezizales > Tuberaceae > Tuber > Tuber magnatum. Next base: position 1,472,086 of record PYWC01000013.1, read on the forward strand.
GTATCGTTTGATACTTGTTAAGTTTCAAAGGTATCGCTTGATACTTTGCTTGTTTTATATTTTGTTTTATAGTAGCATTTGAGACTTATTATGTTACAAAGGTATTGCTTGATATTTTGAATGTTTTATGTTCTGTTTCATAAGTGTCCTTGGATACTTGTTATATTTTAAAGGTATCGCTTGATACATTGAATGTTTGATGTTTTATTTTGAAATATCACTTGATACTCGCTATGTTTGAAATAAATTGTTGAATGCTTTGAAAGGGACTATTTTATTACTCATACTGGAGATGATCAACAACTTGTATTTAAACACCGCTGATTTTACGATACAGACAGCAGACTTCGACTAATAGTATACTGAATATACTTGGTTGAATGGTTACTTCTTGATCTCCTATTACGCCTCTTCGAAGCCTTCTTTAGTTTATACAGATCTTGCCTCTTGTCAATCAAGTGGGCCACCTATTACTATATTACGCAAAGCGTGATTAGCACCCTTCATGTGAACATATTACAAGGGTGAGTTAGAGTTGTTTTCATACATTCTGGTAGATGCACACATGGCATCACATCTTACCCAAGCCCAGCCCATACCTAGTCTATCCAAATCTAGTATTAGGAGATTCTTGCTAAGAGCCAAACCAGGCCCCTTTGAGACAAGCCACATGCCCTTGAGTTCAATTGCCCATCTGAGCTGATTCTATTTTCGGCCCTTCATGAATGAAAAAGTGAAAAGGAACTTACATTCTACTCTGAATCTGAGTGATGGCTATAGCCCACTGGTAGCAGTGCCAGTGGACATTGCCGTACTAGTACTTTGTTGTGTTTGCACCATAACTCTACTGGCACTAGTACACAGCAACTCCACAATGTACTCCTAAACACCCATCCAACAAACAACTACCCTATACACATATATTCTACTAATACTAACTATTATTTCTGTTTTCGTATTGAATTGTGTAAGGCATGCAAATTCACCTGGTGTGATATTGGCTGGCTATTGAGTCTCCTTGCAATATACTGTCTTCGATATCAGATCCCTCTGCCGTCCTTTGGCTGCAGGACTGGATACCTTGCAGCAGAGGACTACTCGATGTCAGCTTTCTAACAGACTAAGGAACGTCTACTCATAAGCAATATGAGTAGAGCTACAGCCTGTTATAAGAGTGGTTTTTCCTGCTGGAATTCTAACTATGTACTAATTTTGACACCAGATTCCACGCGCATCCTTTAGCTACGACCCTCCTCACTTTGTGGCATAGATCCAGTTGATGCCAGCTTTCCAACGCGGTAAAGCATAACTACTCATAATGGATATTGGTAAGGCTACAGCCTGTGAGGAAAGTGGTCTTTTCTAGTAAAGTTCTGACTTTGTACTGGGTTTGATACCAGATTCCTCCGGCATCCTTGGGCTGCAGCCCTCCACACTTCGCAGCATAGATCTATATGGTGCCAGCTTTCCAACGGACTAAAGAACGTCTACTCGTAATCAATATTGGTGGAGTTACCACTTGTTCTGAAAGTGGTCTTTGCTGGAGAGGGGGTTTAATGAGGCCATTACTATATATATTAGCATTTTAATAAATTATGCCATCTATCACAACTTCATAAATTCAATTGTGACCTATGTCCCAAAGTGGGAATTGGGGGCCCCTTCAGGAGCTGGTAATTTCAGAGGATTTAATATAGATTTGGCTTGCTCCCCAACCAGCCTCACATTTGACGGAGTGCCCCGTTTATATTCTGACAATATAGTGTTGTGCCTGGTTGCACACTGGGAATTCTGTGCCAACCCTGTTGCTCTCTGATGCCACTCAGATCTCACGTTGCATCCTGGGTCGCGATTTACATCCTGTATACCCTGTGCCCCAGATGCAGTGGGTGCTCCAGGTGTTAGCTCAGATTTGCCCTGACGTTCCTAGATCGATCATCAGCGAAAAAACATTTCGCACCCGGTGCTCCCTGTCTCCCCATGTCATTGAGTTTTATGTTTTGTTGAATCGCAATTGACCCCAATTAATCCTGATAGTTCCTGTTGTTATACTTGAAGATAAGATATTAATCTTAATTTCTGCCAAATATGAGATATTTTTATTAATAACTTACAGACTTTATACATTACAAAGTTCAATATTATTACTCAATATTTCTCAACTTTGGTATGTAAAAACTACTGTGAGTTGTTAACGAAAATAGCTCATATTTTGTAGAAATTAGGATTAATATTATACTTTTAAGCTAAATGTACGCGATTTTTAATATTGGAATTATTTTACTCACGGTTGGACAGAATATAAAACTCAGCGACATGAGATACAGGGGGCTTCCTGTTTTTGTGCTGATGATGCTTGGCTATCAGATCAATAGTGAAAGAGTCTCCCAACAGGCAGCCCATGTTGAACAGCAAGTCTTGACCCTAGCAGTGGAGAAGGCAATTGTACACTGGATTAAGAAGTATGATGATTGGGGATTTCCTCCAAGACTAGATATGGTTAACAGAATAATGAAGGTGTTGGTAGGAAGGAAGAAACAGGGAGTAATGGATACAGGAGTTGGAAAGAATTGTTTAACCTGATTCCTGAGTCATAACCAGGATATAGCTGCTCAGTCTAGTAGCTCCCTGGAATGTTAGTGTGTCTATGGCAATGCTCCAAATAAGATTAAAGACTATTTTTGCAAATTCAACCTGCTTCACACTGTTCATAATTGCTAGCCTCAACATATATATTGATTCATCCTCCATCTCCGTTACAACTCCGGTCATTGAAATTTATTTCCTAGTCGGGAACGACTCAACACCAGAGAACTATCATCACAATTACAGGTCTCGCATTCCCCCACTGGGGGGTACTGGGCTACTCCTACTCCTTCCTCACTTGGCCAGGTGTTACCTATGGCCTCCACTACCCTTCCCCGAGAGTTAATCCTCTTGGGGACCCTCCCTTCTGCCTGCGACTGCCTCACGGTGGTTCCCTCTCTATACTTCCCCGCTTTTGCTAGGCTTGCTTAGCATTTGCACAGTGGGCTTCCTTCTGGGAGGGGATGGTCTCATGGTCAGTCTGCTTGGTGGTCCTCTGGGCTATCAGGGGCATGCTCCTTCGTCCCTGCAGGGCATAGTGGTGGTATCCCATCCACTAAGTGACGCTTTCTCGCAGAGAACAAGGGACTATATGAGAGAAGCGGTAATACACTATGTCTTGCTAAGGGGAATGGCTAGCTCCTGTGATCCTGGTTGCCGCCAGTTGCCGTATCATTGACTGCGCCTCACCTGGGTTGGGCCTTCCACCTCTTCTCCTCCTCGGGTCCGCTGGCACCCTACTGCCCGGGTCATCGGGGCCCTACCTCCTCACCATGCAGCAGCTCTTCTACCTACTCACTCCCCACCAGCTTCGGCTGGCCACTTTTCAGTCTCACTCTGGTGCTGTCCATGGCGTCATCCACCCTCCTTGGCTGGCATCTTCTCTGCTCGGCTGGCATCCCCTCTGCCTCCTTTTTCTGGCTCTGACTTTCCCCTACGGGAGTCATCCACACCCTAGCTGGCACCTTATTGCCACTCACTCTGTGTTCCGGCGGGCATGGGGTTGGCTTCGCCTGCCACACGGCTGCGATCTGTCCTCCTCCTTCAGGATCTTGTGCTTTCGCCCCTCGCCGCTCGGGAGTCTAGCTCATCTGTTGCCCCCTGTTTCACCTGGGCATTATGTGCCCTTGCTACAAGGTATTTACTTTCGGGGTGGGAGAGTGTGTGGCTATACGGCTCCTTTCCAGGTCTTGTGGTTTCTAATTTGTGGGGATCTAACTGCTGTCGCACTGTTGGGAGGGGTTTTCCTTTGTTCCTGCGCGTCTGTGGAGGTGTTGGGTTCGCTGTATTCAGCTCCATCATGGGGGGTCTGGGTTTTTATACCCCAGAGGGTTTTCCATAGCTTCTTGGGATAGATGGACCATAGTTGGAGGTTTTTATCACTATACCGTTAATGGTAAATGCGTTCTTTGTACCTAATTAATAAACAAACGAAAAAGGCAAGAAAAAAATATATATATATATATATTGATTATTGACGAGAAGAGATTCATAATAGGAATCGCTATGAAGATAAAGGTTATCACACAAGCGGGCAGACGAAATCCCAGAGTTACCCATGATGGTAAAAGAGAGCTAATTATGAACTTGGAAATCATATGTGGTAATGGTAGTTTTTTATCTCTCTTTCTTATTTTTAAAGTGAAAGCAGGACACAGTATTGGGTAGTATACCAGTCTTAATGATCCTGATATATTATTTGCTTATTCAAATAAGGGATGAACCCATGAACCTGTTGGATATGAGTTTATTTCTCATTATTTTATCAAATTTGCATGTTCTCCTCTGTTACCCAACAAAAAGCGGCTTTTTATTTTAAATGTACACTCTTCTCATCTTAATTGGAATTTCTGCATGTTTTGCTTGGATCATGATATTCCTTTACTCTGTCTCCACTCTCATTCTACTTATTTACTTCAGTCCTTGGATGTGGCTGTCTTTAGTCCAGTACAGGATTTTTATGGGTTTGCGGTAGATGATTTTTCTCATCACCCAGGAGGAGGAATGCATAAAAACTCTTTTTGGTCATTGCTAAAGAAGGTGTGGAAGGAGGCAATGATATTGAATAACATTCAGGCTGGATTTCGCACCTGTGGGCTTATTCGTTATTGTCCAAAGGTCGTCCTGGATAGTTTACAATTTTCAACTGCTCTACTTCACTCTCTTCCACTCTGTATATCAAATATTATGTCCTGTCTACAAAAACCCCTCACAAAAGCACTGACTTCCAGTAAGAACCCAATAACATTTTGGCACTAGTTGGAAAGGTTTCTAATGAGGAACTAGGGAAAATGATATTACGTTTAGGGCAACTTGGTCAGATAGTATAAGCCAGCTTTGATATTGCAGAAGAGGGAGGCAGACTTGACCTGTAACCGGTACGGGTTACTAGGGTTTTATGTTTGGTTTCACAGTATCGTTTGATACTTGTATTGTTTCGTGTGCTATCGGTTGATACAGACATTGTTTTATGTTTGGTTTCACAGTATCGTTTGATACTTGTATTGTTTCGTGTGCTATCGGTTGATACACACATTGTTTTATGTTTGGTTTCACAGTATCGTTTGATACTTGTATTGTTTCGTGTGCTATCGGTTGATACACACATTGTTTTATGTTTGGTTTCACAGTATCGTTTGATACTTGTATTGTTTCGTGTGCTATCGGTTGATACACACATTGTTTTATGTTTGGTTTCACAGTATCGTTTGATACTTGTATTGTTTCGTGTGCTATCGGTTGATACACACATTGTTTTATGTTTGGTTTCACAGTATCGTTTGATACTTGTATTGTTTCGTGTGCTATCGGTTGATACACACATTGTTTTATGTTTGGTTTCACAGTATCGTTTGATACTTGTATTGTTTCGTGTGCTATCGGTTGATACACACATTGTTTTATGTTTGGTTTCACAGTATCGTTTGATACTTGTATTGTTTCGTGTGCTATCGGTTGATACACACATTGTTTTATGTTTGGTTTCACAGTATCGTTTGATACTTGTATTGTTTCGTGTGCTATCGGTTGATACACACATTGTTTTATGTTTGGTTTCACAGTATCGTTTGATACTTGTATTGTTTCGTGTGCTATCGGTTGATACACACATTGTTTTATGTTTGGTTTCACAGTATCGTTTGATACTTGTATTGTTTCGTGTGCTATCGGTTGATACACACATTGTTTTATGTTTGGTTTCACAGTATCGTTTGATACTTGTATTGTTTCGTGTGCTATCGGTTGATACACACATTGTTTTATGTTTGGTTTCACAGTATCGTTTGATACTTGTATTGTTTCGTGTGCTATCGGTTGATACACACATTGTTTTATGTTTGGTTTCACAGTATCGTTTGATACTTGTATTGTTTCGTGTGCTATCGGTTGATACACACATTGTTTTATGTTTGGTTTCACAGTATCGTTTGATACTTGTATTGTTTCGTGTGCTATCGGTTGATACACACATTGTTTTATGTTTGGTTTCACAGTATCGTTTGATACTTGTATTGTTTCGTGTGCTATCGGTTGATACACACATTGTTTTATGTTTGGTTTCACAGTATCGTTTGATACTTGTATTGTTTCGTGTGCTATCGGTTGATACACACATTGTTTTATGTTTGGTTTCACAGTATCGTTTGATACTTGTATTGTTTCGTGTGCTATCGGTTGATACACACATTGTTTTATGTTTGGTTTCACAGTATCGTTTGATACTTGTATTGTTTCGTGTGCTATCGGTTGATACACACATTGTTTTATGTTTGGTTTCACAGTATCGTTTGATACTTGTATTGTTTCGTGTGCTATCGGTTGATACACACATTGTTTTATGTTTGGTTTCACAGTATCGTTTGATACTTGTATTGTTTCGTGTGCTATCGGTTGATACACACATTGTTTTATGTTTGGTTTCACAGTATCGTTTGATACTTGTATTGTTTCGTGTGCTATCGGTTGATACACACATTGTTTTATGTTTGGTTTCACAGTATCGTTTGATACTTGTATTGTTTCGTGTGCTATCGGTTGATACACACATTGTTTTATGTTTGGTTTCACAGTATCGTTTGATACTTGTATTGTTTCGTGTGCTATCGGTTGATACACACATTGTTTTATGTTTGGTTTCACAGTATCGTTTGATACTTGTATTGTTTCGTGTGCTATCGGTTGATACACACATTGTTTTATGTTTGGTTTCACAGTATCGTTTGATACTTGTATTGTTTCGTGTGCTATCGGTTGATACACACATTGTTTTATGTTTGGTTTCACAGTATCGTTTGATACTTGTATTGTTTCGTGTGCTATCGGTTGATACACACATTGTTTTATGTTTGGTTTCACAGTATCGTTTGATACTTGTATTGTTTCGTGTGCTATCGGTTGATACACACATTGTTTTATGTTTGGTTTCACAGTATCGTTTGATACTTGTATTGTTTCGTGTGCTATCGGTTGATACACACATTGTTTTATGTTTGGTTTCACAGTATCGTTTGATACTTGTATTGTTTCGTGTGCTATCGGTTGATACACACATTGTTTTATGTTTGGTTTCACAGTATCGTTTGATACTTGTATTGTTTCGTGTGCTATCGGTTGATACACACATTGTTTTATGTTTGGTTTCACAGTATCGTTTGATACTTGTATTGTTTCGTGTGCTATCGGTTGATACACACATTGTTTTATGTTTGGTTTCACAGTATCGTTTGATACTTGTATTGTTTCGTGTGCTATCGGTTGATACACACATTGTTTTATGTTTGGTTTCACAGTATCGTTTGATACTTGTATTGTTTCGTGTGCTATCGGTTGATACACACATTGTTTTATGTTTGGTTTCACAGTATCGTTTGATACTTGTATTGTTTCGTGTGCTATCGGTTGATACACACATTGTTTTATGTTTGGTTTCACAGTATCGTTTGATACTTGTATTGTTTCGTGTGCTATCGGTTGATACACACATTGTTTTATGTTTGGTTTCACAGTATCGTTTGATACTTGTATTGTTTCGTGTGCTATCGGTTGATACACACATTGTTTTATGTTTGGTTTCACAGTATCGTTTGATACTTGTATTGTTTCGTGTGCTATCGGTTGATACACACATTGTTTTATGTTTGGTTTCACAGTATCGTTTGATACTTGTATTGTTTCGTGTGCTATCGGTTGATACACACATTGTTTTATGTTTGGTTTCACAGTATCGTTTGATACTTGTATTGTTTCGTGTGCTATCGGTTGATACACACATTGTTTTATGTTTGGTTTCACAGTATCGTTTGATACTTGTATTGTTTCGTGTGCTATCGGTTGATACACACATTGTTTTATGTTTGGTTTCACAGTATCGTTTGATACTTGTATTGTTTCGTGTGCTATCGGTTGATACACACATTGTTTTATGTTTGGTTTCACAGTATCGTTTGATACTTGTATTGTTTCGTGTGCTATCGGTTGATACACACATTGTTTTATGTTTGGTTTCACAGTATCGTTTGATACTTGTATTGTTTCGTGTGCTATCGGTTGATACACACATTGTTTTATGTTTGGTTTCACAGTATCGTTTGATACTTGTATTGTTTCGTGTGCTATCGGTTGATACACACATTGTTTTATGTTTGGTTTCACAGTATCGTTTGATACTTGTATTGTTTCGTGTGCTATCGGTTGATACACACATTGTTTTATGTTTGGTTTCACAGTATCGTTTGATACTTGTATTGTTTCGTGTGCTATCGGTTGATACACACATTGTTTTATGTTTGGTTTCACAGTATCGTTTGATACTTGTATTGTTTCGTGTGCTATCGGTTGATACACACATTGTTTTATGTTTGGTTTCACAGTATCGTTTGATACTTGTATTGTTTCGTGTGCTATCGGTTGATACACACATTGTTTTATGTTTGGTTTCACAGTATCGTTTGATACTTGTATTGTTTCGTGTGCTATCGGTTGATACACACATTGTTTTATGTTTGGGTTCACAGTATCGTTTGATACTTGTATTGTTTCGTGTGCTATCAGTTGATACACACATTGTTTTGCAATATCGCTCATACTGGAAATAAGCGATATGCTGTATTTAAAGACCGCTGATTCCCGCGATGGAAACAGCAGACTTCGACAGATAGTATTCTTAAATATACTTGGTTGAACGGTTACTTCTTTGATCTCCTATTACACCCCGTTCGAAGCCTCCTTTAGCAAGCAGCGCTCGCTTCGTGTTGACCACGAAGCCATCTGCTCCTATCGTACCGATACGTGACTAGGGCCTAGCCCGAACACGTTACATGACCATTAAGAGACAATTGCTATTATGCAAAAGGTTCATAAATGTCGTCTTATAACTGCATGGGTTATTGATGGTATGAAGGCTATCTATTTATACTAAATTTGCAAAAAAAAAGACCCTGATAAGGCCACTCTTAAAGCTGATTTAAACAAAAAATGAGCCAAAAAATATTCCTCTTACACCATTTCTAATCCCACCTGTATGCCGAAGCCGTGTTAGCTTTGCTTTAACAACCTCTCCTCAATCAATTTCTTCTTTTCCAGAAAATATTACTAGTACCAGTGACAGTAGTGATATAACGGGATTCTCACCAACTTCACTGACACCTCCACCTCGCTGTCTCCAGCAACCTCTCACACTTGTCCTCCTCACTACTCCTACCAATAGACGACTACACACAGCACCCTTTAGAATGGTTTTATGAAACCCAAATCCTTAATTTCTGTTCCTCCCTTATCTGCTCCTTGTTTTGTTGTCTTTTTCCTTTTTCTGTAGTTCTTGGCAGATTCTCTTTTTTCATTATGAATTTTCAATACTAAACTCTCTCTCATACTTCTTATATGTTGACCTCCCCCTGTTTTGTTCAATTTGGTTGGGAATTGGTTGAATTGTATTGTTTTCTGTAAGGGGGTCCCTGTGGCCCGCTTCATGGTGACGGCCCGCTTCACCGTTGGGTACGTTACTATTTAACTTGCAAAATCCTAGCCAAGGAGCCTGTGGAACTCCAAGAAGGGCCTGCAGGTACTGTACAGTAAAACTGGCCATTTTCAAGGTATCATTACCGTGGCCGCGATTGCATCTGCATCGACTCGGGATTCATTCCATCGTATCACATCCGACACTCTTACCGTCCTTTTCTGCATCGGTTGCCATTCCCAGCAAATCTATCCCTGTACTGTACCGTACTTCACTAGCTTCTAGCACCCCGTAAGACCCCATCAATGAGGACAAAGGTACTCTATCCCCCATGCTGTCGGTACGAGACCTGCCCCAAGCCCTGGTCCAGAACCGCGTTGATATTACCAATATGCATTACGCATTTACCAAAGTATAGGGATACCCACATCTCCTTGATTAATGTTGTGGGGAACGTTGTCGCAACTGGTCCTCCCCAATCTCTCTACAGCCTTAATCTTAGTCTGAGGAAGGTCCAAGCAACAACGGATTAGACCAGAATCGTGTTCCTTTTGCGGAGAGGGAGGTTCATTTCACAAACCGTTTCCTTCCTATTTCGGCGCCGTTCCACTCTCCCTACCTCGAATCCGCAACTGCTAGCATTTTGGAGGACCTTAAAGAGATAGGGGCTTAACCAGCCAGAATCTCACAATTCCTGTTTTCCACACCTCCACCGGTCAAGACCTGCGTGATGGTTCGGGCAATGAATCAATCATTTCCGCATTGGTGAATATGATTACTCAGTAGCCGGTTCACTTGGAAGCCGCGACCGCCTTCCACAGGGCAACCCACATCCTTGACTTTAGCCCCGGAGGCATTTTCGGGCTTGGTGTTCTTAGCCACCACAATAAGGATGGCACTGGTGTACGCATAATCATTGTGGACGCTTGTGAAGGCGCAAACAATGAGGTTGGATACAAACCGGAGCTATTTGACAGAGATTCTGAGCACGCAGTCGAATACGAAGTTAACTAGCTGAGGGAGCATGGCTCCAAATCGGTACGAACAAAGGATGGAGAGAGCTTCGTTGATGCCAAATTTCTCGAATGCTTGGACTGCCACCTGTAGTGGTTGCTGGGATGGCGCCTTGTACAGTACTGTCCTGCCCTGGGACTTTGTTGTTGCCACTATGAATACGGGCTATCAGATTGAATTAGCCGGTAAGCTATATCATTTCCTCAAATCTTGCCTATCCTGTGCTGATGCAAATTGGCAGATGGTGGTTATTACAATGCCACGGGTCTTACCGCAGCTTTTCAGAAGATTGAACAGAATACGATTCCTCGTGCTGGTATCACGGCCATTCTTGTCTATGTGAACCCATGAGCTATGGTACGGCAGTTCCCACTTCTCCAGCACCTTCGTTCCGCGGGTATTTTGATTAAAGGGTTGACTATTGGCGCTAGGGTACCGTCAATCGAGGTCACCAACGAGTACGGTGAGACAATCGGGTTGAAACAGATCTCCTTTAAGCCCGGTTCTATCGATGCTATCTAACAAGTCGTTGATGTTGCAAAGGCCAACCCTACTTTCCCGGTAATTCTGTAGTGGACTGGAGGGAGTAGTAGCGGTCATCACTCCTTTGAAGATTTCCATCAACCAATTCTTCAGATGTACGCATGCATCCAGAGATGTGGTAACATTGCCCTTGTTGCCGGCTCCGGATTTGGTGGGGCGGAAGATACAGATCCTTATTTGACAGGAGCTTGGTCTGAAAAGTTTAAGTACCCTCCGATGCCTTTCGACGGTGTTTTGTTCGGTAGCAGAATGATAACTGCAAGGAGGCACATACTGGCTCGAATGTAAGTTTATCTTGGCCAGTCATACAATTGGGCGCCTTCCAATTGATATTGTATTCTAGGCCAAGAAAGCGACCTGCGAAGCAGAGGGGTTGGATGATAAGGACTGGAAGACCTATATGGGTCCTACGGGTGGTGTTATTACCCTCCGGTCGGAGATGGGCGAGCCTATCCACAAGCTTGCTACTCGTGGTGTCAGACTCTATTGAGTATTAATTGGGATTTGTTTCTTGAATATTTTCAACTAACCGCCTGCAATACGGCTGAGTTAGATCGCATAATTTTCTCACTTGCCAAAGCCAAACGTCTCGTTGAGCTCAAGAAGCAATGTGACTATATTATCAAACACCTAAATGCCGATTTCCAAACGACTTGGTTTGGTCGAGATTCTAACGGGGAGGCCATGGATCTAGAAGACATGACCTATGCCGAGGCTGTCTGTCGCATGGTTGAACTCAAGTACGTTAAGCATGAGTCCTGCTGGATCGATCCCTCTTTCTAACAGCTTACTGGGGATTTCATTGGACGTATTGAGGAACGCTTCACCCGTGTTAAGGGCCAGGCGTCCCTGCTCCAAAACTACCCCGATTTCGATGATCCTTTCGCTACTACCAAAAAGATTCTAGCCCATTACCCGGAAGCCAACACTCGACTCATCAATGCACAGGATGCGCAGCATTCCCTTCTTCTATGTCAGTGGCGCGGCCAGAAGCCTGTTACATTTGTTCCTTCACTGGAGGAGAACTTCAGATTCTGGTTCAAGAAGGATTCCGTTTGGCAATCCGAAGATCACGAGGCTGCTGTTGACCAGGATATTGGAAGAAGCCGCATTCTTCAAGGACCTATGGCTGCCAAACACCCCACCGTAGTTAATGAGCCTATTAAGGATATCCTCGATGGAATCCACAATAGACACATAGCTGCGCTGATAATGGATGTCCACGGCCGTGACCAGAGTGCGATCCCAGATGTTGAGTATCACTTCTCTGGATGGCGTGGAGAGAGAGGGTCAACCGGTTGACCGTTTCTGAGAAAGGTGGAAAGACCGCATTTAGACTCTAGGCATCCAGCTCTCTGGGCGCTCTTCCCGATGCTGACCCATGGCTGCGGCTGCTTGCTAGTGAAACCTACTCGCGGGGAGATGCATTATTTACCAGCGATGTCTTCGTTTAAGGCAACAAATTCACGTACAATCCGATAAGGCGTATCTTCGCTCCAGCCCATGGCATAGTCGTTGAAATTACCAACACAGGGGATCCGACTAAGGCCATTATTACTAGCAAGGAGAAAAACCAGTCTGGTGGTTGCTATGTCAAGACTGTCGAGATTAGGATGTCGGAAGAGAAAGAGATTCTCATTGACCGCCTTGCGGAGCGCACCGTACTAGGGAAGCCCGCGTCGTTGCGACTCAGGTTCGGCTATCACACCGAGACTGGCTCTGCGTCTATCCACGAGGTAATAGAGGCAAGGAACAATAGAATCGAAGAATTTTACTACAGGCTCTGGTTTGGCGATGGAAAGGTTCCCCTCGACGCGGCCGTAACGGATGTGTTTGACGGTGGACACACACAGGTTACGAGACAGGCGATTGCCGATTTCATTCACGCAGTTTGGAACAATGGTGAGGCTTCGTCGAGCGACCTGGGAAAACTGTCTACGCTCGGATGGATTTTGCCATTGTGGTTGGGTGGAAAGCTATCATCAAAGCAATCTTCCCAAAGGCGATTGACGGCGATCTTCTCAAGCTGGTTCACCTCTCCAATACCTTCAGCATGCTTCCTGGTGCGGAGCCTTTGAAGAAGGATGATGTTGAAACCAGAGCTCAAATTAATGCTGTTCTCAACCAAGCCTCAGGGAAGATGGTGGAGGTCTGTGGAACTATCTCGAGGGATGGGCGGCCAATTATGGAGGTTACTCCACAATTCCTGTACAGGGGTACCTATACCAACTATGAAAACACGTTCCAATGAAAGATCGAGATGCCAATGCAAGTGCATATGGCCTCTAGCAGAAATGTTGCTGTCCTTCGGTCAAACGAATGGTTCCACCACAACGATTCCGATACCGAGCTTTTGGGGAAGGTGCTCACATTTCGCTTGTCAATCTTTATCCGATTCAAGGATGAGAAGATCTTTAGCTCCGTTGAAACTCTCGGACTAGTGCTGGTCGAGTTGCCTACACAGGAGGTTATACAAGTTGCATCTGTCCAGTACATTACCGGTCAGAGTCACGGAAACCTAGTAATTGACTATCTCCAACGCCACAGCACCAGTATCGAGCAGCCTGTCAACTTCGACAACGCTATTCCTCTTAACGCGAAAACTGAACTTCTCATCAGAGCCCCTGCTAGCAACAAAGGATATACCCATGTATCAGGCAACTACAACCCAATTCACGTTTCGCGAACTTTCCCTAGCTATGCTAACCTTGCTGGAACTATCACTCATGAAATGTTCTCATCTGCGGCAATGTGATCTCCTGTTCAAACTTGGGCCGTGGAGAACAACATTGTCAAGGTTAGATCCTTTTCCTGTAACCTTGTCGGTATAGCACTACCGAATGACGATATTAAGACCAAGTTGCGTCATACCGTACGGTTGGCGGTAGAAAGATTATCAGAATCGTGACCACCAACAAAGAAACCCGAGACAAGGGGCTTGCGGAAGAGGCAGAAGTGAAACAACCAGTATTGCCTATATATTTACCGGCCAAGGAAATCAAGAGCAAGGTATGTGGATGGGTCTGTACGACTCCTCGCCTCTAGCCAGGGAGGTTTGGGACAGGGCCGATAGATGTTTTATGGACACTTATGGTAAGTCACCCCCCTTGTTATACTCCTTCACCACACTAACCATATTGCAAGTTTCGCAATTACAAACATTGTAAGGAACAACTCCAAATAATTTGCTGTTCATTTTGGCGGACCGCGTGGAAAGGCTATCAGGCAGAACTGCATCATGGAAGGAAGCGATGTATCCGCCGGAAGCAGATCATGTATCTGTTGGGAGCTGGAGAGTCAAAGGGACTCAACAGATTGGAGTGGCGGCCACGGACAGTGGGAGTCTCTATGAAGCAGGCCTTTGTTAAGCCTGTCTTTTTGTTAGCAGGGGGAAAGGGAGACGTATCTGGATGAAACTGGAATATTTGTGGAAGAATAGGAGGATTCCTCTGTCGCGATTCGTATATACTCGAGCACACCTGTGCTTATTGTTCAGTTAGTTGGTTTGTTGGGTGGAAGAATAGTGCAGAGAGAGCGAGCTGAATAATAACAAACTCCCCCGCCTGCTCCCAAGTCGTGTGCTGGAGATGGAACTCTCTCGTCTCTGTTGCTTTGCTCATCGTGGTTTTCCTTTCTTTCGTTTCATTCCTGTCGCCGTCTTAAAAATGCGATGGTGTACTAAAAATATACCCTTGTGATGGATAGTATTTCGAACGTTTTATCATCATCAATAGGCACTAACCTAAGCACTTTGATTTAAATTTGTGCAAGATTCCTAATAATAGCATGTCGGTGTAGCACTCGGACATGATCATAAAGGGCGGAAAACTTTGAGTGGAAAGACAAGGATTTGGGGTGTCGATCAAGGTGTGTGGGTGGAAAAAAAGCGGGGTTGCAGGACATCTAGGATATGGGGCAGTTGCACCGAGTGATCATTCATGACTGCGAACTATATTACTAAATTGCATGTTTATAGATGACTGTGAAGCTGTAACTGCAGAGGTATCATAGAGGGAAGACTCATGTTTGTACTCATATTGAAAGTATAATCAAATAATCATAATAACACTAATAATAATAATAATAATAATAATATGATAAACAAAATAAACTAAGGCCCTGTTCCACAGGTCATAATATAAATTTATCATGATAAAAGTTATAAATAGCATATATTCTGAAATAAATTTATAGCATATTTCAGAAATATAGGTGTTCATTTGGACAAGCACAAAATAAATATATAAAGTACTAAGACAAAAGAGATCCTCTGATTGGTGATTACTAAACAATATCTCAAAAAACTCTACCTTCTTAATCAAGCACTCCAAAACAACTATACCTCCAGAAAAGACAGGCTACCTCACAAACTTTGAGAAAGGGCAAATTGTTGCTCTGAGGGAGACAAATATCATGTTTTCTGAAATTGGGCCGCTCTTACATTATCCCAAGAGTTTAGTTCAAAGTGATGACATCCTGTATCAAAGGAGAGGTGATGGTAAAAACCTCCCATTTACTGGAAGATCCCAAATTATAAAGTCAAGAACCTGTCACCAGATAGCCAGGGAGTCCAAGAAGGCATGCTACTAGCACATATCAGAATTGTGCAATAATATTGCACCCCATACCTCTAAGAGAGCATTGGTTTCAGTCAATATAAAGAAGTGGAGAGCAAAGAAGAGAGCATTTCTGAAGGATAAACATATGATCAAGAGGTGAGCCTGGGCAAAGGAGTATAGGAATTGGACAAAACAGCACTTTGAAGAAGTCATCTTGAGTGATGAATGCATGGTTGAAAAGTCCAAAGATTTTAAGAGCATTTGAGTGTACAGAACACCTGAGGAAAAGTAGTAAAAGAACTGCATTCAATGAGTTACAAAAAGACTTGGGACAAAGCTGATAGTCTGGGCTTAAATTTGGGGGAAAAACAATGGTTTTCAAATTCCTATATTTGACAAAAGTGTGGATGAATTTGTGTATTTTGGAGCTTCTAATGGAGGCACTGCTAGGAAGATGGATCCCAAGGTTGCAACCACACCAAACAACTTCAAACTTATCACCAAAGGTTCACACAAATGTAAGAGCAAAGTATCTAGTAAAACTTGATATCGTTAAGCCTGATATTTCACTCAATTAAGGTCTCGAGAGGATTGATTGTTGGAGTTGAAGAGTTCTTACATAGATTTTCAAGTAGCTTTATCTTATGCCAGAAATTCTCCTATCAGTTTACTCCAATGATTCAAGTATACCCTTCTCCGGTAAGGGTGGTCCAACATGTCTCCTTGCACACCTTTCAGGTATGTATGTGTTGACACACTCTAGTCAGCATTCACCTCATGCAGTTATCATTTCTATGCTGCATCTCAATTTTGCCCGCCAGAGTGAAAACTTCTTCGTATTGGTGCCTTGCCAGTGGCTAACAGTCAAGACACCTGATGAACTGGACTATCTATATTACCCTTCCCATATGTATTGATCTCTATGTGATCCCAGAAGCTACTGTGAGCAGTTTATCTATTTACTATTTACAACTTACGGACTTCCAGTGTCTTTCGCAAGTTAGGGTAGTCATGCAGTATACCAATAGGCGCTACCCATGACCACTATCTCAGATCCACCTTACCTGTAGTAGAAATCATGCTTTTAGTACCTCTACACTTCCCATACAGAGCCTATGGCATTGGGGACACATTCGGGTTTAATAGGTGTAAAACTCTCCCTACCGCCCCAGCACCACCCAGGACTACCTTTGAGACACCCCTGGTTAACTTCTATTAACTCAGTTAGCTTTGGTCTGTTTTACTCTGAACAACTTAAAGGAGGTATTCTATTTTGCACCCTATGCCCCGTTGTATATCCTGTGAACAGCTTACAGTCGACCAGAGGGCCACAACGTATATGGTGTTGCAAGGAGGTCTACAATGGTTCCGCTTTGCTAGACTGTGCACAATTACACAACGGTTTACCCATAACATCCAGGCCTTCAAGCAGGGTTGGAAGGGTATGATAGGAATAATGTCCCTAATTTACAGCTTCTTCAGAGCTGCATAGCTCACCCAATAGCATCTCTCAGAACCTCAGGTTCCAGTATTATACATCGCTTCATGTAACAAACATTCTAGTCATGTCCTCTGAACTTTCCGTACGACTTCATATTGCCAGGTAAGGTAAGTCAGGTTTCTAGACAGGGTAACCCGGGTCTCAAGGCAGGGTAACTTTGATCTCTGAGTAGGATAACCTACTCTGGAGGTCAGGGTAACCTTACCCTGTTATCTTCTCTATTCCATTAGCAGAGATAGACTTCTCTCCCCTTTGCTCAGCTATCCAGCCAAGCAGAGTAACCTGTCCTTAGCAAATCCTTGAGTATGCTAACACCTCCCCAAGGTGTGTGCTCAAGTGCCTAAGTGCCTTCTGTACTTTACTGTTTATAACGGAATCCAGACCATCAGGCTTCTGTAGGTCCAACTCTTGTTTGCCCTCCTGTTCCTACCACTATTCCTCTGGGCAACCTGCATCGGTGTAGGTTCAGTCTGCCATAGCTCATGTATACTGGGTTATTACATTTACAAACCTGCATAAATACAATCTCATGCTCTAGCTACAATACAGTACTAGTATCCCAGTTACCTACCTGTTTGAAGATAATGCCTCTGCATATCACACTGCATGTTCTATTGACATGCTTGAATGGCAACAGTAAGGTATTATTACCCTAGATTGACTCTCCAAATCTATAGTTATCAACCCTATTGTAACCGTCCAAAGTTATGAAAAAGATGAAACTTCTATTTATCCATTTGTCTGAACAAACTAAGCAATAGTAGATCAAGCTAAAGCTACTTTAGAGAAAGTATGGCCAGAGCTCTCCCAGGACTGTATATAGACTCACAATGTGGTTTCTTTTATGAAAAGCTACAACTTGTAATTTTTGGTAAAGGTGGAAATAGCTTTCATGGATAGTACCATTGAATGAGGGCTCACGAGGGTCATAAAAAATATAAGATTAGTAGAAATAGTTTTCTGGTTTTTAGCAGCCCCTTCAATGGACCAATAGAATCATCAATACTATTACCTGTTGCTATGCTCATGGAGATATTGCCTCATCTGACGGATTTCGTAGCTTCACCTGCATTAGTCCAAAATAGGGCCTTCTGATTTCAATCTGGCCGCGTGAGTACAGTGCCGGTAGATGGCTTTGGAGTATCTGCAACAGTAAACCAAATACCGGGATCCTCTCTAAGGAATTTAATGCATAGGACGCCGGTATGTACCAATAAAAGGGGCAGAGAGAACAGTCACACACTCCCGAATACAAGTATCATACCGGTAGTAGTCTCAGCACGGGTATCATACTTGTATTGTATCATAGCTCCGCCACGGGGCCACGTGACCGCCAGAAGCCCATCATTGCAGCGTCTAAACGTGCTGTGTCATCAGCCATCGCACCGTGGGGGGCTCGTCTTTGACTCGAGGAGACGGGAGACCGCCAGCATCACACTTGCATCTTCATCGACATCATAAATCTACAACAGCCCCTTCTACGGAAAACCCACGGTCCCACCCTTTTCTCTCCCAGAGTAACCAAAGCTGCCACGGTCCTCCCAAAGAAGAATAATAATAATAGCAAACACAAACACAAACCAAGCAAAGGACAAACAATCTACCACCACCGCCACCACCACCACAACCACAAGCGATGTCGTTCGATCGTCTCCCCTCCCTCGAGGCGCAGCCGACAACCTCCCGCGCAACGGGCTACTCTGACAGCCCAGAGTTCGACCGTTTGACAACACAGTTATCCTCGCAGTTGTTCACCTTGACGAGTAACATCTCAAGCTTGAACCGAGAGTTGAGTCTCGTGGGCACGAAGCGGGATAGCGAAGGTCTCCGGGAGAGGGTCAGGAAGTTGCTTAATGAGACGAGGGCGGGATTCAAGAGTGTTGGGGAGGGGGTTAAGAAGGTCCAGGATTGGCCGGATGTTTCTGTGAGCACATTGTACCTCTAAGGGGGACGGGGATTTGGGCGATAATGCTAATAGCGCTGGATGTGATGGTAGCCAAGTCAGCGCTTTGTCCAGCAGAAACTCTCGCGAGAGATGTCTTCTACGCTTGCCGATTTTCAGACCATCCAGCGATTATCTGCGGAGAAGACCCGAGACTATGTCACCGCTGCCCGCCAAGCGCAGCATCTCGCCCACGACGAGGGTGTCCCGGCCGATGATCTAGCGTACTCCCCCTCCAGGTCCGGAGGCCAACAGCAGGTCCAGGTCCCGCTAGTCCAGCAGCAGCTCGCGCTGGCGGAACAGAACGAGGTGGACTTTCAAGAGAGCTTGATCATCGAGCGGGAAGAGGAGATCCGAGGGATAGAGCAAGGGATTACGGAACTTAATGAGATATTCAGGGATTTGGGGACCATGGTCAACCAACAGGGCGAAATGATCGATGACATTGAGGTTTATGTGGGGAATACGGCTACCAGTACCAAGGCTGCGTGAGTATTCTCTTGTCTGAGGACTCTTCATTAAGGAGTTGCTAACTTGTACACGGCATGCAGGGATCAGGAATTGACACAGGCAGCGAGGTATCAGAAGGGCGCGAGGAACAAGGCCTGCTGTTTACTGCTGATTCTGTCAATTATTCTGACGGTTGTGTTGTTGGCGGTACGCTCTTTCTCCGTACATCCTCCCCACCACGTAACCAGCGAACTAACGAGTGGCCAGATCTTCCTTGGTTAATTCGATACTGTCCATCTCCTGCCATCCCCAAACCATTCCTCCTCCTCTCTATCTCATATCCTTCATTTCCCGGGTCGGAACTTGTGCGCCGGTGTTGCAGTTGGCTATGGCTCCTTTCTCTCTTGCTTGTAGTTGGGTCACGAGTTATCCGAAACAATCCATTTTTCTCTACCAAGCTAGCATCGTACCATGCTTGATGCCGCCTCCTTCGCTCATTGGCGTCCTTCTTTTTTTTTTGTCGTCGTCCCCAAATGTTGAATAATTTTCTCATACAAAAAAAGGTCATGTCAGTCTGTCACATCAGCCACATAAACACCATACATATCCTCGGGTAAATAATTCAAACCAACTCAATTGCCATCTCTATCCGTCACTCCACAGTGTATAAAACCTACAATAGTTCTCAAACTCAAACCTCCTCATCCCCAACCCTCTTCAACCCCTCCTCCGCCTTCCTAACCCCCTCCTCGGCCCCTATCGCCCTAGCCAACGACCTCGCCTCCAAGTACCGCTGCCTGGCCAACTCCCTATCGCCCAACATCTCCGCGAACTCGGCAAGATTATGCGTCGCGACCGCGCATCCCAAATCGCACTCTTCAGTCCTATCCGGCGATTTTATGGAGCTGGCCAACTTTAGTGCCTTCTGTGCCCACGGCGTGGCTGAGTCTGCAACTAGTTGTTCGCGGGAGACTGGCAGTGTGGGGGTGGTGGGTTGTTGGGAGAGGGTCGCGGAAAGGTTGTTCACTGGAGGGCGTTAGTTACTGGATGGGGTGAGGGGAGGGGAGGGGAGGGGAGGGGGAGAGAGGAACTTAGCACTACCGAATGGCAATTGTTTGGCGGCATGTATTCTAATGCGTGTAGGTATAGGGGCGTTGCTAGGAGGAAGCGGTTCGTGGATTCGTAGACGCTCGCGAGGTTTTCTAGCAGGGAGGACATTTCCGAGCTTGAGAGCCAGTCTTTGTAGGGTTCAAGATCTTGTCCGGGGGTTTTCTCAATCGGGAGTCTTTCCCCACCACCACCGCCGCCACCCTCCTCCGGCGGGGGAGAAGGAGGAGGCGGTGACTTCCTGGCCTCCCTCACCGCCGTCTCAACAGCCCACCCAAGCGCCTCCTCCGCTTCAGCATACCGCCCCTTACCAATGTACACCTCCCCAACCCTCGCCGCAATTCCCACGCCCCTCCTCAACAGCTTCCTCCTAAACCCTTCATCCACCTTCTCCGCCTCCGCCGCAGCAACAACCTCGTCTAGCACGCCCTCAAGCACCTCAACTCCCTTCTCGACAAGCCCGTGGTGCAGGAGTACCCCCGCCAACTCGATTTTTACCCCCGTGACCTCGTCGCTGAGCGGGTCCATGCCCAGATCCCGACATTTCTCCAGCGCTAGGCGGAAGTGCTTCACTGCGTCGCGCGGAGAGGAGGAGGTGGGTAGTGAGTAGTAGAGGGCTTTCCGCAGCTCTTTGGCGACTGGCTCTGGGTAAGCGTGTGTCGTGTTGGCGAGGTAGGTGAGGTATGTGCTGTAACCCCAAAGGCCAAGGGTAATGCCTGTGGCTGAGCTGTTTGCTGTTAGTCATTGGAAGGGGGGGAATTGGAAGGGGGGGGATTGG